>OU342743.1:151990185-152543969 GCA_910589775.1 Avena eriantha
GACATGCAATGACACAGTGTGTGGTTCATGAAAGAACAGACATGCAATGACTCTAGTTGTGGTTCATGAAAAGAACACACATGCAATGACACCAGGTGTGGTTCATGAAACGAACACACATGCAATGACATTGGTGGATCCTTTTGTGGTTTGTTTACCAGAACAAACATGCAATGACACTTGGTGTGGTTCATGAAAAGAACAGACATGCAATGACACTGGGTGTGGTTCTTGAAAAGAACAGACATGCAATGACTCTAGCCGTGGTTCATGAAAAGAACAGACATGCAATGACACCGGGTGTGGTTCATGAAAAGTACAGACATGCAATGACACTGGTGGATCCTTATGTGGTTTGTTCATAAGAACACACATGCAATGACACTGGGTGTGGTTCATGAAAAGAACAGACATGCAATGACACTGGTGGATCCTTATGTGGTTGGTTTAGAGGAACAGATATGCAATGACACCGGTGGATCTATGTGTGGTTCATGAGAAGAACACACATCCAATGACACTGGTGGATCCTTATGTGGTTCATGAAAAGAACTGACATGCAGTGACACTGGGTGTGGTTCATGAAGAGAACATACATGCAATGACACAGGGTGTGGTTCATGAAAAGAACATACATGCAATGACTCTAGCTTTGGTTCATGAATAGAACACACATGCAATGACACTTGGTGTGGTTCATGAAAAGAACACATATGCAATGACACTGGTGGATCCTTATGTGGTTTGTTTAGAAGAACACACATGCAATGACACTGGGTGTGGTTCATGAAAAGAACAGACATGCAATGACACAGGTGGATCCTTATGTGGTTTGTTTAGAGGAACAGACATGCAATGACACCGGTGGATCCATGTGTGGTTCATGATAAGAACACACATTCAATGACACTGGTGGATCCTTATGTGGTTCATGAAAAGAACAGACATGTAGTGACACCGGGTGTGGTTCATGAGAAGAACAGACATGCAATGACACTGGTGGAGTCTAGCTGTGGTTCATGAAAAGAACATACATACAGTGACATCGGTGGATCCTTGTGTGGTTTGTCTAGAGGAACACACATGCAATGACACTAGTGGATCCATGTGTGGTTCATGAGTACAATGACACTGGTGGATCCTTATGTGGTTCATGAAAATAACTGACATGCAATGACACTGGGTGTGGTTCATGAAAAGAACAGACATGCAATGACACTGGGTGTGGTTCATGAAAAGAACAGACATGCAATGACACCGGTGGATCCATGTGTGGTTTATGGAAGTAACAAACATGCAATTACTCTAGGTGTGGTTCATGAAAAGAATAGACATGCCATGACACCGGGTGTGGTTCATGAAAAGAATAGACATGCAATGACACTGGTGGATCCTTATGTGGTTTGTTTAGCAGAACACACAGGCAATGACACTGGGTGTAGTTCATGAAAAGAACAGACATGCAATGACACTTGTGGATCCATATGTGGTTTGTCTAGAGGAACACACATGCAATGATTCTAGGTGTGGTTCATGAAAAGAACAGACATGCAATGACACTGGTGGATCCTTATGTGCTCTATGAGAACAACAAACATGCAATGACACCGGTGGATCCTTATGTGGTTGATGAAAATATTGGACATGCAATGACACTGGGTGTGGTTCATGAAAAGAACAGACATGCAATGACACTGGGAGTGGTTCATGAAAAGAACAGAATTGCAATGACACTGGGTGTGGTTCATGAAAAGAACAGACATGCAATGACTCTAGCCGTGGTTCATGAAAAGAACACACATGCAATGACACTGGGTGTGGTTCATGAAAAGAACAGACATGCAATGACACTGGTGGATCCTTATGTGCTCTGTGAGAACAACAAACATGCAATGACACCGGTGGATCCTTATGTGGTTCATGAAAATATTGGACATGCAATGACACTGGGTGTGGTTCATGAAAAGAACAGACATGCAATGACACTGGGAGTGGTTCATGAAAAGAACAGAATTGCAATGACACTGGGTGTGGTTCATGAAAAGAACAGACATGCAATGACTCTAGCCGTGGTTCATGAAAAGAACACACATGCAATGACACTGGGTGTGGTTCATGAAAAGAACAGACATGCAATGACACTGGTGGATCCTTATGTCGTTTGTTTAAAGGACTAGACATGCAATGACACCGGTGAATCCATGTGTGGTTCATGATAAGAACACACATTCAATGACACCGGTGGATCCTTATGTGGTTCATGAAAAGAACATACATGATGTGATACCGAGTGTGGTTCATGAGAAGAATAGACATGCAATGACACTAGTGGACTCTAGTTGTGGTTCATGAAAAGAAGATATATGTAGTGACACCGGTGGATCCTTATGTGGTTTTTCTAGAGGAATAAACATGCAATGACACTGGTGGATCCATGTGTGGTTCATGAGAAGAACATAGATACAATGACACTAGTGGATCCTTATGTGGTTCATGAAAAGAACTGACATGCAATAACACTGGGTGTGGTTCATGAAAAGAACGGACATGCAATGACACTGCGTGTGGTTCATGAAAAGAACATCCATGGAATGACACTGTTGGATCCATGTGTGGTTTATGGAAGTAACAGACATGCAATGAATCTAGTTGTGGTTAATGAAAAGAATAGACATGCAATGACACTGGGTGTGGTTCATGAAAAGAACAGACATGCAATGACACTGGTGGGTCCTTATGTGGTTTGTTTAGAAGAACACACATGTAATGACACTGGGTGTGGTTCATCAAAAGAACATACATGCAATGACACTCGTGGATCCATATGTGGTTTGTCTAGAGGAACAGACATGCAATGACACTGGGTTTGGTTCATGAAAAGAACCGACATGCAATGACACTAGTGGATTCTTATGTGGTCTGTGAGAAGAACAGACATGCAATGACACCTGTGGATCCTTATGTGGTTCATGAAAAGAACGGACATGCAATGACACTGGGTGTGGTTCATGAAAAGAACAGACATGCAATGACACTGGGTGTGGTTCATGAAAAGAACAGACATGCAATGACACTGGGTGTGGTTCATGAAAATAACAGACATGCAATGACACCAGTGGATCCATGCGTGGTTTATGGAAGTAACAGGCATGCAATGACATCAGGTGTGGTTCATGAAAAGAATAGACATGCAATGACATCAGGTGTGGTTCATGAAAATAACAGACATGCAATGAAACTGGTGAATCCTTATGTGGTTTGTTTAGAAGAACCCACATGCAATGACACTGGGTGTGGTTCATGAAAAGAACAGACACGCAATGATACTGGTGGATCCTTGTGTGGTTTGTTTACAGGAACATGTATGCAATGACACCGGTGGATCCATGTGTGGTTCATGAGAAGAACACACTTGCAGTGACACTGGGTGTGGTTCATGAAAAGAAAAGACATGCAATGACACTAGGTGTGGTTCACGAAAAGAACAGACATGCAATGACTCTAGCTATGGTTCATGAAAAGAACACACATGCAATGACACTGGCTGTGGTTCATGAAAAGAACACACATGCAATGACACTGGTGGATCCTTATGTGGTTTGTTTAGAAGAACACACATGCAATGACACTGGGTGTGGTTCATGAAAAGAACAAACATGCAATGACACCGGGTGTGGTTCATGAAAAGAACAGAAATGCAATGACACTGGTGGATCCTTATGTGGTTTGTTTAGAAGAACACACATTCAATGACACTAGGTGTGGTTAATGAAAAGAACATACATGCAATGACACTGGTGGATCCTTATGTGGTTTGTTTAGAGGAACATACATGCAATGACACCGGTGGATCCATGTGTGGTTCATGAGAAGAACACACATCCACTGACACTGGTGGACCTTTATGTGGTTCATGAAAAGAACTGAAATTCAGTGCCACTAGGTGTGGTTCATGAAAAGAACGGACATGCAATGACACCGGTGGATCCATGTGTGGTTCATGAAAAGAACAGACATGGAGTGACACCGGTGGATCCTTATGTGGGTTGTCTAGAGGAACAGACATGCAATCACACAGGTGGATCCATGTGTGGTTTATGAGAAGAACACGCATCCAATGAACTCTAGTGGATCTATCTTGGCATAATTTGATGTATTCCACGATGTATTTCATTGTACAAGACACTTTCAATTTTTATACTACTCAGTTTTGTCCTTGGGTTTATGTGGTACTACTTAGTTTTGCCCCCTCTCTCTATCTTTCGTAGAAGCCAAAACCTGTGCTAACCCTGTCTGCTACTCCCTGATTGCTTGTCACAATTGTCACATGGATCGTGCACACCAACCATTGATTCTGTGCGATCCAACGATGATCGTTGCACACGTCGTGCCCTTCACAGTACAGCGTGAGACAGCACGGACGTCTCCCTCTGCGAGACTTCTACATGAAGGAAGACAATGCCGTCCATGGAAAAAGTTGTTTGAGTAGTCATGTCAAGTTTAATCAAGTTTGAAAAGCCTACTACTGCTACTACAACTCATGCATAGGGCAATGAGGTCATCGAGTGCACAGTTGTCGATGGGACGCTACAATTTATTGCCACTTGATTTTATTAAGACATATCCCATTTTTACTCAGCGCTCTCAATCTCACTTCCAACTGGGCCCTACCGCTAGTAACTTCCATGAGTCGAGGGACCCCTCGAGTAGATCTAACATTGCTAGAAATTAGTTCCGCACCACTTGCATGAAGTGGAATCGAGGTCTGCCATGAGCGGGTTTTTAATGCAACTCTAAAGTGGAGATCGTGGCTGTTTCAAAAAAAAGGGAACCGAAAAAAGGGTGGAGATCATGGTAGCCCCCGCCCCCCCGCCCACCACACGTGTCCACTCGAGGACTACGAACGGTCCGGTGTTTATAACCCCCCTCGACCTTCTTCTTCCATGAGCTCGTGTCATTTCCCCCTAGTCTGTCTAGTCCCAAGACCCCAATCTACACCTGCCGCGTGCGTCGAAGCTCCCTCATTTGTACTACCTCCTTCCCTTGGTGCGCCATGAAGCGTACGCGTGGAGACGATCCGGAGGTGAAGCCAGTTGAAGGTGCAGCAACACATGGCTCGGTCGTCGCCAAGTAGGCGGAGGCGTCTTCTCCGGGCACGAACACTGCTCGTCGCCGTGCCATCGAGGGTGCGAGCTCATCCGTCCAGCTAGTAGCCGTCGCCGCCGAGAAGCAGGTGGTAGCCGTCGCCACCGAGCAGCAGGTGGTAGCCATCGCCGCCGAGCAGTAGGTAGTAGCCGTCGCCGCCGAGCAGCAGGTGGCCGACAATGTCGTGGTGCTAGCGGCAGATCTAGATGGGGGTCAGGTGGCAGGCGGAGGCAATCCGGTGATCTACATCGACGACCCCATCGATGTTCAAGAAATCTTCGACGCAATCACGGAGAATTATGAGTTCGAGGAGGAGGTCCCTGATGAGGAGTCCGACGTACTATATTGCTAGCTTCTCTAGTCGCAGCCGCAGTTTTCACTGTTCATACATAGGATTTGCTCAATCGTGAACATATTATTTTTCTCTTGAAGTAGGGTAGTATATATATGATTCGATCGGTTGATTGATGTATCTGCCATCTAGTCAAAAAACTCTAATCCGTCTAGTCACGAAACCCCAATCTGCTCATCTGCCATCTAGTTGAGTTTGCTAATTGAGTGTTGATTTTGATACACAGCAGGTCTATAACATTACATTTCTATTCCTTACTGATCCACAATGATTAATTTTTGCCCCAAAATAGTGCAAGGGCATCTGATGGTGTCGTTTTCTTAGGGATGGTTAGTGAACCTGAGGCAGCAATACACATAAACAATATAGGTTGTGCTATTGGTATTTTCGTTCTCCGACTCCATCGCTGAAAAAAATGAGGCCCTAATTTTTCTCTCATATGGAACCTAAATATATAATCTTTGTATTGTTTCTGATCTATGAATGCGTTGTATGATGAATTTGTATATCCCTGAATATTGTTTTGTGGCCAATGATTCAAGTTTGCCCCAAAGAGAGGTAGACACATTGGTGTAAATTTTTTTTAGGGATGAGTGAGCGAACCTGGGGCCATGTACAAGATCAATATAAGTTGTGCAATTGTTACTTGGTTCGCTTACGCCATCTCTATAAAACTTATAAGGGTGCAATCTTTATTCTACATTCATAGAACTATGATATTTGAATTATCTATTCCATGCATTCATAGTGTATAAGAATTACATTTTAGTTTCTCACCGAGGCCGATGATTGAAATTTGCCCCAAAAGAGTTCAAGGGGAGACACGTATGATGGTATCGTGTTTTAGGGATGGGTTGGTAAACCTGAGGCAGCAATGCACACAAACAATATAGGTTGTGTTGTTGGTACTTTGGTTCTCCAACTCCATCTCTGAAACAAATTATGAGGCCCTTGATTTATTCTCATATGGAACTACATATATAATCCTTGATTTGTTTCTGATCTTTTAATGATTGGTATGATGCATATGTGTATGAATGGTTTTGATCATAAGTATTTTTAACATGTACCTAAAGATTAATTGTTTGGTTTTTATTTATAATTACAATATTTAGGCTTGTTTTTGTACCTGTCTATGTATATCCCTGAATATTGTTTTGTATGATTACATTTCAATTTCTTATTGTGGCCAATGATTCAAATTTGCCCCAAAGAGAGGCAAACACATTGGTGTCAGATTTTTTCAGGGACGAGTTAGTGAACCTAGGGCGATGTACAAGAACAATATAGGCTGTGCAATTGTTACTTGGTTCACTTACGCCGTCCCTGTAGAAACTTATGAGGCCTTAATCTTTATTCTACATTCATAGAACTATGATATTCGAATTACCTATTCCATGCAGTGTATAAGAATTACATTTTAGTTTGTCATCAAGGCTGATGATTGAAATTTGCCCCAAAAGAGTTACAAGGGGAGACATATATGACGGTGTCGCGTTTTAGGGATGGGTTGGTGAACCTGAGGCAGCAATGCACACAAACAATATAGGTTGTGCTGTTGGTACTTTGGTTCGCCAACTCCATCTCTGAATCAAATTATGAGGCCCTAGATTTATTCTCATATGGAACTACATATATGATCCTTGAATTGTTTCTAATCTTTTAATGATTGGTATGATGCATATGTATATGAATGGTTTTGATCATAAGTATTTTTAACATGCACCTGAAGATTAATTGTTTGCTTTTTTATTTATAATTACAATATTTAGGCTTGTTTTTGTACCTGACTATGTATATCCCTGATTAATGTTTTGTACGATTACATTTCGATTTCTTATTGTGGCCAATGATTCAAATTTTTCCCAAAAGAGAGGCAAACCCATTGGGGTCAGATTTTTTCAGGGATGAGTTAGTGAACCTGGGGCGATGTACAACATTATAGGTTGTGCAATTGTTACTTGGTTCACCTACTCCATCCCTGAAGAAACTTATGAGGCCCCTAAATTTATCCTACATTCACTCTGATTCAATTATTTGTCATTGTGTTGAGATGAAATGATATATGAACCGATCAAACTATTGCTGAGATGCTTTATCTTTGATATCCACGGATATATTGTCTTACATATACATGTTGTCAATTCTTGAGTTGTAATACAATTCAATCATATGTATAAGTTCTAAGTTATGTTCTTAAAAATCAACAGGAGGATGATGATGACGTGGACGATAGCAAGGAATTCAGGGACAACAAGAGCCGCTACGTGCTGAGGCGGTGACGGTGTGGGCTAATCTGTTTCTACCGTAGGGGGAGACTGTTTTGCCCATTCTGTGGCAGAGCAATCAACGTGGACCTCGACAGCATGATCCAGCATGCGGAGGGCGTTGGCAGAGGCGGAGGCAGAAGGCATAGGCCGAATACCTTGGCGCGACACGCATCCTACGGCAAATTCCTCCGGGAGTATGTCAGGACTGGCCTGTATCCCATCGACTAGGCTGTCGCTGCCTCCTGCTGATAAACCCCTGCCCTGCTAGGCGTCTTCGTGTCCCGGCCTCCTGCTGCAGCCCCTGCTTTTATTTTGTTCTAGTTAATTATTACATGTGTGTGGCATGTAGGACAATATATCCGTGGTGTCTCTGGTGAACCTTCTATATTAATCTACTCCTTTATATGGAGTGCCTTAAAGTTTCTAGTGTTCAATTATATTTACTGATCATGCGCATGCACACTACAGAATATTTCTAGTGCTCGATTATATTATAATTGTCAAGAAATACATCAACAAGTTAAATTGGTCGAAATTTTGTATTGAAGTAACTAAATGTATCACAGAAATAATAAACTAGAAACTAAAATCTAGTTCAAACACATAATGTATCACCACCACTTGTTGTTGACCTTGACTTGCTTCCCCTTCAACCGCTTGATGTCGCCATCGTCCCAAGATCCCTGCTCGTCCTGAAACTGCTTTATGTCCTCCTCGCGCTTCTTCTCCTGGGCTAGCTTGCAACCAGGGCATAGCTCTCTCACGAAAAACCCTGCCTTAACCATCCCATCTTTCATGGTAATGAGCTTACTGTACAACTCGTATGCCATGTAGGCATGTATGGCTGCATACTCGAGGCGCACCTAGCTCATCGGCTTCCACTCCCAGTAGACGTGATCGAGTCGCTTCAATTTCTTCAGTTTTTCATAGGATTTATCGATGATTTTCGCTACCAGATCACCCATGCCATCCTTTGCTGGGTATGATGTGATGTTGTACAGATTTTGGATGTCGATGTGGTGCCCCTCTGGGATTTTATCAACGCACGAGAAAGCATAATTGTGTCATTTGTGATATCCACGCTAGTGAAAGTTATCCCTTTCCTACATAAGAACTCGACCAGAGCCGGACAATGCATCTCAGTTAGTTTACTCCTACACTTAGATGGTTCTAGGGATGTAAGGGAACAAGGGATGCAGAAGTGGTGATCTCAAATTTAAATTTCACATAACTGCAGAAGTGGTAAACGAGGACCTCCTCATGTATGGCGATTTGCACGACAGCGAACTCTTGTGGAGGATTTTTTCTCTTATTTTCATGGGTGTACTCCAAGTCTAGCCCCACAAACTTGTGCTTCTCTTTCTCAAGCAATTGCTTAAACCTGGCGAGAGTTGTCTCCATAGTCGCTTCATCATTTGTGTACACCATTGTCAAAGTCGTGGTGCCATGGGCAGGGACCAAGTGGGTCTCTGTTGTGCATTTCCCATCGTCCATGCCTGCAAGGAAATGGGTGAAAGGAAATGCCTGCAAGGAGCTTCCTGCAAGAGGAAGAAGAAGATGAACTGACGGTTCCAGAACAGACGAAGAAGAAGCGCCGAGGAAAAACTGTAGAGGAATGACTGAGGAAGAGGAATGACTGCAGAAGAAACGTGGTAACTGCAACTTTCGGTTTGAGAACTCACCATGGTTACACGGAGATCGTCGCAGTGCCGCCAGTTCAACAAGTGGGGCCAGTTCCTGCGAGAATATGAAATTAGCTTTGCATTTTTTTATGCGAGAAATTGAGAGAAATCATTTATATTTTTTCTTTCATAATTAAACACAATGAAGTTGGTATAGCCCAAGAGATTTGAACAAAATATATTTGCTAGTTTAACATACAACAACACTTACATGCCCAACATGGCAAAACTTGGAGAGCCCCAGAACTTGAGTTACCATAGAGACCTTAGCAGAGGTGGCAGAATTGGTGCGGGTGCAACCACGGCGACGACGAGCTTGGATTCTAGTGGAGGAAAACAGAACCGAGCATGGTCGACAAGGTGATAGATCTCACCGGGAACTAATTATCGTCCCCGCACTGTGCCATGGGTGCGTCCATGCTGAGGGCGAGCTCTGACTCGGGATGGGGAGGAGAGCGGGGCCGAGCAGCTTCATCACGTCCCAGCTCTGCGCCATGGCCGCGACCACAGATTGCCGCTCTAGGGAAGAAGACGCGTAATGGATGCAGGCACCAACGCTGCAAGCCTACAAGGAGGAGAGCTGGGCCGAGAAGGATCATCCACGTCCTAGCTCCACGCCATGGCTACGAAGCCCCACAGATTGCCGCTCCGGGAAAGAAGAAGACGCGTAATGGATGCAGGCGCCAACACTGCAAGCCTAATTGACACATAAGCGATGGGAGCGATAGGAGCGACATAACGGTGAGAACTGATAGGAGGGGCCCAACTTGACGGCCGTTAGCCTGATTTTTTGTATTGAAACGTAAAGTTGAATTCGTGCCGAAAAATACCCTCTGAGTATTTGGCACACCAACTGTAGTCATCGCGGATGATTTCAGGGAACTTGGGTACCACGTTGCCTGGACATCCCAACTTTCGGGCCACGAAATGATATTCTCCTCAATACTGTACCCAAAAAATTAAAATATAGGTTTCTTGATGAAAGTAATAATTTCCCTGTTATTATAAGTTCTAACCTTGTAGAAAAATAGGAGAAAAATCTAATGATGGTTCTCCAGATGGGTCAGAACGCTCTTGGGTATTCAATGAATGACTTGAAAGGGATTAGTCCCTCGATAACCACCCATAGAATATTTATGGAAGAGGAAGCCCAACCAGTTGTAGACTTTCAAAGGTGACTCAAACCTCACATGAAAGAATAGTTAAGGAAAAAAGTAATACGTTTATTAGATATAGGGATCAACTTTCATGTGGAGGAAAGTGAATGGGTAAGTCATGTTTATTGTGTTCCTAAGAAAGGTGGATTTATTGTTGCTGAAAATGAAGACAATGAGATGATACCTACTAGAACCATTGTTGGTCACATGATGTGTATTGACTATAGAAAACTTAACAAAGAAACTAGAAAGGATCATTATCCTTTGCCGTTTATCGATCAAACTTTAGAAAGGCTTGCTATGCATTCTCGTTTTTGCTACTTAGACGGTTATTCTGGCTTTTCTCAAATTGTTGTTCACCCTGATGACCAACTGAAAACAACCTTTATTTGTCCTTACGGTCTATACGCTTATCATTGTATGCCTTTTGGTCTTTGCAATGCCCCTGCCACCTTCCAAAGGTGTATGACTACTATATTTGCCGATTATGTTGAAAGTATTATGGAATTATTTATGGATGAGTTTTCTATTTATGGAACTTCCTTTAATCATTGTCTCCATAACCTTCATAGAGTTTTGCAGAGATGTGAAGACACTAACCTAGTCTTGAGTTGGGAAAATGTCATTTTATGGTTCAAGACGGTATAGTTCTTGGTCACAAAATCTCAGGTAAGGGTGTAGAAGTTGATAAAGCAAAGATTCAAGCGATAGAAAGGCTTCCCCTCCCCGAGATGTAAAAGGTATAAGGAGTTTCTTAGGCCATGCTGGATTTTATAGAAGATTCATTAAGAATTTCTCAAAAAATACAAGACCTTTGACTAACCTTCTTCAAAAGGATATTATTTTTAATTTTGATAAAAACTGTCTCACCGCTTTCAATATATTTAAACAAGCCCTTCTTTAAGCTCCTGTTATAAAACCACCTAATTGGAAGAAACCTTTTGATTTGTTCCGTGAGGCTAGCCATGAATCCATGGGAGAAATTATTTGCCAGTATAATGGTGATAAACTTAATATCATTCATCATGCTAGTCGCACCTTAAACGACGCCCAAAAGAATTACCCTATGTAGAAAAAGATATTTTTGCTATGGTGTTCTCCTGTGACAAATTTAGATCTTGTATTATTGACTCTAAGGTAAGAGTGCATATTGATCGTGTTGGCTTAAAAGGGATTCTTGAAAGGACTAACGTTAAGCCAATAATGATCCGTTGGACTTTACCTTTGCAAGAATGTGATTTACTGATTCTCCAAAGAAAAGAGGAATATGAGGAGGCATCCATGGACATTGAGGAGGTTGATCCACCTAGGGTAGTGTCATCCATTTGCATACCCTCAGGAAGTACTTTTCTTATTTCTCTTTGCAATGGTTTTAGCAATTTTTTGCAACCAACCTTGTTCAAAGGGAAAAATAAAAAGTTGATCCGAGAATTAAAAGAAGGAGAAGGTAATAGATAAACTCATTCCCCCTCGATGAACAAGATATTTGAAATGTTGAAAACATCTTTGTTCTGGATGGTTATCTGTCATTTATTTATGCATATTCATTTTCCTTTTGTTTTTCCGAGTTCATTGTCAGTCTTGTCAGGTCGGTATGGGCGGGCGGTATGACGGGACCCGCCCGTAACACTAGTCATTAAGGCGACAATAATCTGTGATGCGATTTCCACATATCGGTAAGACCGCACAATACGGGCCCATCCACACGTACGGCTGGTCGTTTTGGACTCCGTGTTTCCCCATTTGTTTCTTATTTGATTGTCTAAGAAAAAGAATGAAGTCAGTAACAATCAGTATGGACGGGCAGTATGGGCAGGACCCGCCCATAACACTTAGTCGGTTGATTATTTACCGACTTAAATCCGGCAGTTTTTTTGGAAAAGACCTGATATGGGCGCGCCGTATGGGCGCCCAACCGCACCAAGTGGTCGTTACGATCACAATTTCTTCCTCTTTCACTTATTTATTTCCTTATTTGTTCGGATTCTTTTCTTGGCTGACCCTTTTCCTTCTAGTACGATTTTCCCTATTTCTAACCATTAATAAGCCTCCCTAGAGGTCTTCCTCCCTCTTATATCAATAGATCCAATCTACTTGATGTCCTACTTAGTTCTAGGCAAAGGCAAGCCTCTAAACCTCATGGCTCCTTCATAGGATAGTTTCCAAACCTCCTTCGTTGAAGTTGATGATCATGAAGCTCAAGGCCTAAGCCTGAAGAAGAAGCAGTATGCCTATGACTCTGATGATGAGGAGGAGAAATTCGAGACCTTCATGGAGCAAACGAAGAGGGTATGGAAGCAACCGAATTACCTGGCTATGGTGAACCCTGAAGAAAAGGAAGAAGCAAAGAAACCTCCTGGGAAGTGGTGCATGGAGTCACTCAAGTTCATCGCCGCCAACTACTCCTCACCCAAGCGTAAGAAAGCTAACCGACCTGATGCGGAAACTTATCAGGAGACTATGATGCATACTTCAACAACTAAGAAGATCACCATGAACGCACACATGAGCGTGAATCCACAAGAGGATTGGGGGTGCAACCTTCTGGATGTGTCCGTCAGCACACACATTCCAGACACTAAACATCATCTTCACAAGATAGAGAAGTACCAGAAGGAATAACTCCTCCACAGGGACATCGTGCATAAGCGCCTCTTGGATCTTGAAGGCAAGAAGGAACTGAATGACATGATGAGAAAGGTCATTAACAGGATGTTCCTCTTGCATTCGATCTGTAGAAGTGTCTTCATTGCATATCTGCCCTAGAAGAGACAAACAAGAAGCTTCGCGCGGCTGTTTCCAACAACATTACCTCACTATGAAGAACACCACGGTATCGAATAATTGCAAGGGATTATTTGATCCCATCGGCTTGATTCCAACCTTGGGGGACCTGTGAGGACCTTGGAATCTATCTTAGAGCTTTACCATGTTTACTTTCTTGCATGCATGTTAAGTTTTAATTCCAAAATTTGCATTAGTTGCATCAACTTCAAGCTCCTTTGTGTTTAAGAGAAGATTTATATCCGTTGAGTTTCGAGACTTTATGATATTTGAAGTTATCTTTTGATTCATGATTATTATATTAGATGATTGAATTAGGTTGAGTGTTATGATACTTGTACAATTATCATGATTTTAGGGACTTCCACAACAATAAAAGTATTGATTAAACTATGATAAGAAGAATATTGGTAGCATATTATAGTCACGAGTTTTAAAAGCCATAAAAGTAGTGAGCATGATCAAGTAGCCGTACTAGAAAAAGAGAGAAGGGAGATAAAAGAATAGCTATCAAAAGTACCCCAAGGCAAAATAAAGATACAAGAAAAAGAATGATCATGAATCTTCATTACTGAAATCAAGTGCTCAGTTAGTTTAAATTTATGGTTTTATAATATGTTGAATCACTAAAAGCTTCTTATAACTTCATTGATACTCAAAACGGTGTGGAAGCCTCTAAGTCATGTGATGTGTAAGGGTGTCATAATACCACCGATGTAACTTTACATCTGATATTGTATTCCTATTTCAATTTTGCCTCATTTATTATAACGACTCGTGCCTCATGAACATGATGATCTTGTCCATAAGCCACCATATTGCTCATGGACGAGCAATACTCTATCTTGGGGGGAGTTGAGGAGTCCAAAATTGAAGCATATTTACCTTTTGTTTTTGCATAAAAAGAATACGGATTTTGGTATTTCACTGTGTTTGGGCGCACCTTTTTGTCCTTGTTTCAACAGGATCCCAAATTACTAAGTCTCTTATGAACATATCAATTGGAACGGTCATATTATGTTATAATATGAAATTTTTAACTAATAAAATTCATTTTATTGATTTACCTTCGCACCTGTGAGAATACCAAACATGCGGGAAACATCTGCCTCGATAACGACCAGTGGTACAGGCGAAGCCCGCCCGTATCGTTTGCCTATACCACACGGCAGCGCGTCCGCCTCATCAAATACCTTCTCCTAGCGGAGACATCAGAGAGATCTGACATTAACAACAACCTAGAACAAAGAAAAACCACACCAGAAAGGGATTTGAAGGCGGAACTTGGAGAAGTGCAAATCCCTGCTGCCTCGAATCATTGGACGATATCGCATCATCCCCTTCATCATCAACCTCTACATCTCCAGCACCATTATCACCCCCATCTCTCATATATGATATCTTGTTGTAATTCTAGATTCAACTGAGGTTTGCACTGGATTTATCCTCATACTTTTATCCATCAATTTGATTATGATGATGTCGTTGATTACTTCCATGGGTGAGTAGTTTTACCTCATTCTTGGGGAGATGGATAAACCCTAGCACTATTATGAAGTTGCAATAAAGATGATCGATTCTTATGTCCATATGAATGCCCGGATGATATGTCCAAAACGTATCTACTCTCCCGAACACTTTTGCTATTGTTTCTCCTCTAAACTTGTGTGATTTGGATACAACTAACACACACTAACGCTGCTTTCCGCAGAATTACCTTGGTGTCTAGTTTTTGTGCAGAAAATCAACTATCAGGAACAATCCCGGAAAATATGCCAAAAATACTATTTCACTAGAAGACTCACAGAACCAGAAGATGAGACGGAGGAGGGCCACGAGGGGGCCACACAACCTGGCCGCGTGGGCCAGGCCTGGACGCTCCAGGGGGTGGTGTTGCCGCCTCAGTCACCCCCTCGTCCTCCCTCTTCACCTATAAGATGCCTCTTGACCTAAAAACCAACGGGAGGTTCGACGTTTTTCCAGAAAGAGTTCCGATACGCCACCACCACCAGATTCCACGAATCAGAACCAGAAACTCCGTTCTGGCACCCTACTGGGACGACGAGTTGTAGGAGATCATCGCCATCATTGTCACCATCGCTTCTCCATCAACCATCCATGAATCCACCATCTATGAGTGAGTAATCCCCCGTTGTAGGCTACGGGGATGGTAGGGATTGGATGAGATAGTTCATGTAATGGCATCAGATTGTTAGGGCATAGTGCCTAGTATCTATTATTAGTGCTTTTTGACTTTGTTGCAACTTGTTATGCTTAATGCTTGTCACTAGGGCCCGAGTGCCATGATTCCAGATCTGAACATGTTATTGATTCATGATGATAGTATTGTTTATGGTCTTACCTGCAAGTTGTATACACATATTATTGTCCGGAACCAAAGGCCCCGAAGTGAGAATAATCGGGATAACCGGAGGGAATGGCTTTGATGTGAGGATCACATGTGTTCATGGAGTGTTAATGCTCTACTCTGGTGCTCTATTAAAAGGAGCACCTTAATTGCCTGTAGTTCCCTTGAGGCCCCGCTGCAAACGGGCTGGCAGGACAAAAGATGTTGTGCAACTTCTCGTTGCGAGCACGTATGACTATATATGGAACACATGCCTATGATTAATTAGTACTTGGATGCTTTACCTTATTTATCTGCAAACGCCTATGTCTTGATTGCTATATGAATTGTCTTGTCCATGCAATGCCCGTCCATCCATCCCTATGCCTACCGCGCTTTAATCCTACTGTTTACTGCAATTGTTACTACTATCTTTACTTCTACTACTGCTATTACTTTGCTATTGCTATTACAAAACTATTGCTACTACTAAACTGTTGTGAGCAAGATTGTTTCTAGGTGTAGCTGAATTGACAACTCAGTTGTTAAGGCTTGTAAATATTCTTTGGCTCCCCTTGTGTCAAAATCAATAAATTGGGTTTCACTTCCCTCGAAAATACTGTGATACACCCCCTATACTTGTGGGTCATCAAGACTATTTTCTTGCGCCGTTGCCGGGGAGCATAGCTCTATTTATTAAGTTCACTTGGAATCACTATTGTTCGCTTCTATCCATCCATCATGGGTAAGTCTTGTGATGTCAAGGTTCCTATTTTACCATCCACTACAAGGAGAGGTACAGTTCTGAACACCTCTATTGCTCTTGATTCACCATCTATGATGAGTAAGCTCCTTACACCACCCCGTACACATGCTACACATACTTCTACTACTGTTGAATCTGAAACTTCTGATACTTATGATGCTTCTTCTACTGTGCTTGATAAGAGTGGTTCATTAGGTCCTTTCCTAGATGCTTCGATTGCTAGAACTATAGCTGGAAATACTGAAACTCCTAATGAAGACACTACTACACCTGTCAGTTCACCTGTGTCTATAGAGAGCTATGATATTGAAGACAGATATATAGAAATGAATGATGAATTTATTAAAGAATGTCAAAACACTCATGGTAGAAGTGCTATTAAGAGTCTCCTAGAGAGGTGTACTATAAAGCCCAAATTATCCCCTAATGATAAGTTTGCTACATCTCCCATAAACTTTAAAAATAAGGATTATGATTTATCCCTTGATTTATCTTACATAACCATTGTTGAGAAAGAACCTTTTTGTGGAACTAAGAATGAAAGTTCTGTAGCACATATGACTGAGCTTTCTACCATGTGGCTTGTTTTCTGATGATATTAAGATGCGCATCTACTTTGTTGCTAAAATTTCCCCTTTTCACTAAAAGGAGAAGCTAAAACTTGGTTTAATAATTTACCTCCTTGGATCTATTGATATCCCTGATTGCTTGATTAGTACCTTCCTTCAGAAATATTTCCCTCCTAGTGCTAGACATGCCATTTTGTAGGAACTTTTTGATTTTAAACAGGGAGAAAAAGAGGTATTGCCTGAATCATGGGCAAGGTTTTGTTCTTTGATTCATGCACAAGTTGGATGTCCATTACCTAAGAATGAGCTTATTGATATATATTATAATGGACTAACTGAAGAATCTAGGACATACCTAGATAGTTGTGCTGATTGTGTTTTCAGGAATAGAACTCCCAAAGAAGCTGAGGAATTAATGGCTAAAATAAGCAAGAATTATGATGAATGGACTCCACCTAAGCCAATTACACCTGAGACAGCTACACCTGAGTTAACTATGCCTGCGCTGACTCCAACATCAAAGAAGAGGGGAGTTATTGAACTAAATGATGAAGTGACGAAGGAAGCTAAGAAATGTCTTAAGGAGAAGGGTATTAAAGCTGAAGACATGAATAATTTACCTCCTATAGAAGAATTATGTAAGACAATCTCCCACTCATCCAATATTGAGGTACACTCTCTCCAACATTTTGACGAAGGTGATATTCCTTACTCTAAACCTCCTGATCAATACTTGGAAGAATTTGATCTTTATATTGTTAAGCAAGATAATTTTAATAAAAGGGTGCAATCATTTAATGGAAAAATCTAGAGCTATTATTAAGTTAAAGGATATTGTGGAAAGAACCTCTAATGATGTTAAAATTCTTGTTAAACATTTCCAAATGGTTCAAACTCAAATTTATTAGCTTATTAAAGTACAAAAAGATTTGCTAGTTAATGTTTCTAAAGAAAAACATGCTTACGAAATTAGAACTAGAAGTGGTGCTGCCACCCAGGATCCTCTATATCCTGAGGGGCATCCAAAAATAATTGAGCAAGATTCTCAACAAATTGAAAATAGTGGTGCTTCTCCTAAGAAATGGAAAAAGAAACATAAAACTATTATAGAATCTTCTGAACCTGCTAAAGATCCTAATAGTATATCTGTCTCTGATGCTGAAACTGAAAGTGGTAATGAGGAAAATGATGCTCCTGATAAAGAAAAAGGTGAAGAAGAACCAGGAAGACACACTAAGAATACTAAATACACTAAAGAAGATTGTATTGCTAAGAAACATGCTAGTGAAACAGAGCCTTGGGTCCAAAAACCTATGCCTTTCCCTGATAAGAAACACAAGTCAAAGGAAGACGAACACTATAATAAGTTTTGTGAGTGGATGAAACCTTTATTTTTTCAAATTCCTTTGAATGATGCTATTAAATTGCCTCCTTACTCAAAGTATATGAAGGATATTGTCTCTAATAAAAGGAAGATCCGTAATGAGGAAATTTCTACTTTGCTTGCTAATTCTTCCTTTAATGGTAAAGTTCCAAAGAAACTTGGAGATCCTAGGATTCCAACTATTCCATGTTCTATTAAAAACAATTATGTTAGAACTGCCTTGTGTGATTTGGGAGCAGGAGTGAGTGTTATGCCTTTTTCTCTCTACAAGAGACTTCAATTGGAAAAACTAATACCAACTGATATATCTTTGCAAATGGCTGATAAATCTACTACTATTCCTATCGGTAATAGAGGATGTACCTGTTCAAGTGGCTCATAATTGCTTGATATTAACTGACTTTGTTGTGCTTGAAATGCCTGAAGATGATAATATTTCTATTATTCTTGGGAGACCTTTTCTTAATACTACATGAGCTATTATTAATTGCAGTCAAGGAAAGGTAACTTCTAATGTTAATGACAAAGAGCATACTTTCTATTTCCAAAATAAGATTGATAGGAATTATGGCTTAAATTCAATTGAAAATATTGAGGGCATTCAAGTTGGATAAATATATTGTCCCATACCAAGAGAAAAATATGAAATTATTATGATCGGGACCATTGCTATCAAGGTTGAGGTAACATAATCATTTAGTGGGATACGAAGTTTTGTTTCATATAATTTTTTTTGGTAACAAGACCTGGTCAACCTTGTTAACAAAGGGATTTTAATGAACAAACCATGTTTTCACCATGATTATCTTCGCTTACTTTTATTTTATACATTTTAGTTTTTGCTTTCGCTTAGTTTACTTTTCTATTGCTAGTTGCTTGCATATTAGAGTGTTTTAGAACTTCTGAAGTTTAGGTTTTATTTTGTTATTGCATCATTCTAAAATCATTTTTCTGTCAGAAATTCATTCATCAATACCTGAAAATTTCTCAAAAATAAAGTGTCTCAAAAAATTCCAGAAAATTCATATTAAATTTTTACGTGAAAAAAGTGGTAGAGGAGTACCTGGAGTGACCCAAGGGGGCCCACCAGGCTGGCACACCACCTGGTGGCACGGCCACACTAGGGGAGCGCCTGGCCATGGTGTGGGCCACCCCTGGCCCTCCACTTACTCTCTCACTTGCCACTTCTTTCTCTCTCTCGAGAAAATACCAGTTCATTGCTCAAACTCGCGTTCTTGCTGTTCTTGCTCGCGATTTTCGATCTCCTTCCTTAGCCCATCTTTGCTGCTGAGATTTGGAGCATTTGTTCTCTGGTATGTGACTCCTTTGCTTGTCCAAGTATATTTGTGTTTAGTGGATTACATCTTGAGTATTTTGCTACTCTAGGTGACATGTTATGTGAGCTTGTAAGCTTGTTCAATGCTTAGAGAAATTTCTTTGATGCGTGTTTAGGCCTCTTACAAGTCCCTATAAGTAGTTCCTTTCATTGTGTAATCACTTTGCAATCACTTGTATAATGGTTGTCTAAAATATCAGAAAAGAGGATGGATGAACAACAACTCAACCAACATGAATTAAGGGTGCCTGCGGATATGAAGGTTCACCGTGAGGAGGAAGTTTTTCCTTCCATCTATCCATGCCCCAAATTCATGAGGGCTGCATAGATTTCTCAAGATTTCCATACTTTAATTGCTAATGCAGGATTGGAGCATTTTGTGGGAGATGAACCCTACCAATTTATGAAGCTAACTATGTCTGTGGTGCAGGACTTTCGATTTAGTTGCTCTTTGCCTAACCCCATGGTTCACTACAAAATTTACAATATAGCTGTCGACCTTCCTTTTGATGATTTTTGTGCAGCTATTAAAGTACCCTAGTGGGGATCGTGTGAAAGGATTAGAGAGCGACCTACACCACTCATGGACTTGTATGCGGAGATTTGCCAAGGGAGCACCTTCTCAAAGGAGAGTGGTAAAATTCGTAATATTCATCTCCCGTCTATTCGCTACTTTGCCTACTTTATTTCCAAGTGTGTTCTCGCTAGGAAAACTGCTAATAAATTATCCTCATATGATCTAGCATTCATCTCAACTGCTTTAAAACGAGATAGGACTTATAATTTGGGTGCCTTGATAGCTTTCCGGCTTGCTGCTAACCACGAAAAAGGTGGAATTTGTGGACGGCTCATCGCCTCTCGTCTATTATCTTTGCATGGTGTGGTGCCTCATCATTTGGACCTACAGTTTCCCATAGAGAGGCTTGACCTTAATTCCATGATACAACATAAACTTGTTTCTTCATGGGCTAATTTGAGTGATTTGTCTTATGAAATAACCTTTCTCAAGGCTGGCTGTAGAAGGGGTAAGTCAGAGCATGTTGTTCTCGTGCGTGCACCTGTTTTGTTTAATCTTGATACCATGGTAGGATGGTCACTCACTGAAGAAGAGCTCGATGCGTATCTAGGGGAGCTCTCCTAGCAGGAGAAAGATACTGGAAGGGAGGCCGCAGATGATTCGGTCTAGCCCTCAAATGAGGGGGAGTCTTCGTACCAGCAGCCTACCTATGATTGGGGAGCTTCTTCTTCTTCCCAAGGGCCTAGCCACGATCATTCTTATGATGACCCGCCGGCTTGGAATCCTTACCCGCATTGGGGTTGATACCCACTTAGGCCAAAAGCCTAAGCTTGGGGGGAGGTATACCGACATCACACTCATCTACATATCATGTTCAGTCGGCACTTTGTATATCCATGTTTTGCTTTCTTTTTACTTTTTGTTCTTGCTTTGTTTCTGCTTTCTAAAACACAAAAAGACCAAAAATATTTTCGTTGATTCTCTTTGTTTGCTTCTTTGTCTTTTTTTCCTTGGTTTGTTTTTCCTTTTAGCTTTATTTTGATTATTCGAAAAACCCAAAAAGATTTTGCTTAGCTTGTTTTTCCTTTTGGTTCTTGCCTTTGAAAAATCAAAAACCCAAAAATATTTGTTGTTCTTCTTTGGTTTTGTGAAGTTCGTTGCAAGGTTCAGCAGTCCTCAATGGAGTTTGGTTTTATGTTATTATTCAAGCCACACAAGTGAAGGGCAATAATGAAGATTAATGACAACTTGAGGTGTGGTAAGAGGCTGGTAACGAACTCTATTTGTTTTCATGTTTGTACATATACTCATCATTATGGGCATGCTTAGTCTGTTCATGTAAGGTGTCTGTCATTTATGGATGCTTAGTAGTTCTTGCTTTCTTATGATTAACTCCAGCTTGCTAATAGTTTGTAGCATGTCATATGAATGTTTGCTTGCATTGTTCTATTCATAACTTGGTATGACACTCTGGTATCCTCCTCTAAATGTTTCACTTGAATTGACTTGGCACATGATCACGCATGCATATGACTGAAACAATCAGTTAAGCCTCGATGAATTATTTTGCCTCAGGGTTCTTGAATCACTTTCATGCCATAATTAGTCATGTTTTGTTGCAAGCATGATTATGATAGTTATTGCTTTCTCGTTTGTCGCTCCCTTTCTATTGCTAGCCTTCACTTCCATTGAGTATAAGCTCAACTCGTGTATCCAACTCTCCAAAACCAATATTGCAAAAAGTGTCCATCATACCTACCTATTCGCATCATTTGCTATTCCGTGCATATTCAGTATGCCCTGTTTTCTTCCGAATAAAATGTTTGCTTGTTATGAGAAACTTAGTTAGTAAAGCTCTCACGAACTTGATGGCACACTTTAATTTTCTTGCACTTAATAAACTGGAACCATTGTGCCCATCTATGTTGCGTATATGCTTGCGCTTTATAAGTTGTGAATTAGCAGAACCATGCTACCATGGGGAATGCTTTCAACATTGCACTCTTATTCCATTGATATCATGATTCTTTTACTTATGGATCCCGGCGGTGTGAAATAAAAGGGGAACTTGTAAGATCATGGAGTTTGTATGCGTGTTAGAAAAATGCCTAGGCCGCTAGCATAAGCCATGCCTAATCATGGTGGAAACTTGCAGCATAACCATAATGAGCATTCTATGAAGCATCCTCAATAAAAACCTATGCAAATGGCAAATAAAAAGATCACCGAGATGCTCATTGTCCGTTGCCATGTCATTTTGATATGGGATAGCTCCTGTGTCATGGGGCAAGGGGTACCCCATTGTCGGTTCTCTATGATACATATGTACTTACAATGACAAGAGCTTACTTGTGACTAAAACTTAGTAGCATGAGGTTCGGTCTTCGTAAGGAAGGGGCATGATATTTCAACTTATAACTTGTCAAGCATATCCTCATATTTGTTCACTTTAACCTTAATCACCTAAACGATGCTTATGATAGGGGCAATGAGAGCTCAAAGCTAATGAGTACCATACTTTCAGCATTTTGAAGCCTTTCAAACTTTTCAAAACCTTTTCACTTCCTTGTTGAGTCTCCACAAATTCTATGAGCACTTTCTTGAGAGCATAGTTGTCATTCTTAGTGTAATATGCTTATTTCAAAACTTGGTTAATTATGTCATGACTTTGATGCTTATATCTCTGATATCTTTACTTCTAGTCTTCACTTAAACTTTAGAGGTGCCTTGGCATTTATGTTTGCCCTACAATCAAAGGCAAGCGAGATACCACTATATCATACCTTTTTATGAGCATTGTAATGTTGCTTATGTTTATGTTCCATGCTATTTTTTTTTGAGTTGGAATCTCTTCATAGCTTGCAATGACTATTAGGTAGCCTTATTTGCATACTCCTTATTATGAGTTGTCTAAGTACTTGATCATATGCTGAGAATATATACATCTTATGAAGCAAATGTGTTCGTGAAAGTTTCTTTTATCGCACTCAGTTTTGAACTGAATTGCTTAGGGGAGTTGATACGTCCAAAACATATCTACTTTCCCGAACACTTTTGCTATTGTTTCTCCTCTAAACTTGTGTGATTTGGATACAACTAACACGGACTCACACTGTTTTCAGCAGAATTACCTTGGTGTCTAGTTTTTTGTATAGAAAATCAACTATCAGGAAAATCCCGGAAAATATGCCAAAAATCCGATTTCACCAGAAGACTCACGGAGCTAGAAGACGAGACGGAGGAGGGCCATGTGGGGCCCACACCACCTGGCCGTGCGAGCTAGGCCTAGCCGTGCAAGGGGGTGGTGTGGCCGCATCGGTCACCCCCTCAGACTCCCTCTTCGCCTATAATATGCCTCTTGACCTAAAAACCAACGGGGGGTTCGATGTTTTTCCAGAAAGAGTTCCGCTATGCCACCACCACCAGATTCTGCGAATCAGTTTCAAAAACTCCGTTCTGGCACCCTACCGGGACGGGGAATTGGAGGAGATCATCGTCATCATCGTCACCATCGCTTCTCCATCAACCATCCATGATTCTCCCATCTATGAGTGAGTAATCCCTCGCTGTAGGCTATGGGGATGGTAGGGATTGGATGGGATCGTTCCTGTAATGGCATTAGATTGTTAGGGCATAGTGCCTAGTATGTATTATTAGTGCTTTTTGACTTTGTTGGAACTTGTTGTGCTTAATGCTTGTCACTAGGGCCCGAGTGCCATGATTCTAGATCTAAACATGTTATTGATTTATGATGATAGTATTGTTTATGGTCTTACCTGCAAGTTGTATACACATATTATTGTCCGGAACCAAAGGCCCCAAAGTGACAATAATCGGGATAACCGGAGGGAATGGACTTGATGTGAGGATCACATGTGTTCATGGAGTGTTAATGCTTTGCTCTGGTGCTCTATTAAAAGGAGCACCTTAATTGCTAGTAGTTCCCTTGAGGCCCCGCTGCAAACGGGCTGGCAGGACAAAAGATGTTGTGCAAGTTCTCATTGCGAGCACGTATGACTATATATGGAACACATGCCTATGATTATTTAGTACTTGGATGCTTTACCTTATTTATCTGCAAATGACCTATGTCTTGATTACTATATGAATTGTCTTGTCCATGCAACGCCCGTACATCCATCCCTATGCCTACCGCGCTTTAATCCTATTGTTTACTGCAATTGTTACTACTATCTTTACCTCTACTATTGCTATTACTTTGCTATTGCTATTACAAAACTGTTGCTACTGATAAACTGCTGTGAGCAAGATTGTTTCCTGGTGCAGTTGAATTGACAACTTAGTTGTCAAGGCTTATAAATATTCTTTGGCTCCCCTTGTGTCGAATCAATAAATTGGGTTTAACTTCCCTCAAAAATACTGCGATACACCCCCTATACTTGTGGGTCATCACCGGTCTATGATAGATTGATGATTTGTGTTTGATCTCTCTCCTTATATGGTATGTGTAGTCGGCCACATATCATTTGTCTTTGGGACTAAGGTGAGGGAGAAATCCTTTGGACGTGTTTGGACATGTTCCTAGAGAGCTTCATGACAATTGGCACCGGCTAGCAACCTACATGGTCAAAGGAGGATAAAGAGAGACTCCCTAAGCTAATTACGATATATGTGGGGAGACCCTTAATTGCAGTGGTTTGTATGGGTGATTGCTCTCAGACACCATGGTGGTTATTTAGAGGTGACCTCATTCTTGGCTTAACAAAGTGGCTTCCTATGAGCCTTGTAGTGAACGTCTTATTATGGAGCTCTCTCCACACGTATTCTCACACAATAAGTATGTTATCTTAATTATGAATAATAATATCATGCTAGTGGTGTATCCTACACCCCCGAGAATGTTTTAGTTCTATTGAGTTCAACCACGTTTTCGCACAACCTTGTTACTTGCTTTGTTTTACTTGTTTTAATTAATTTTCTGTACTCAACCAAAAACCTTTCAAACTCCATTTACTTGAGATCAAAGACAGCTTATAAGTATCCTTTGGTGGAAAGTGACGAGGGGCATAAAGACCTTAACCAGATAGCTCTCTATGGGTACGATACTCTTATTTCAAAACTAGCTACAATTGATTTTTGCACTTGTAGCCATCACCTTCACATGCTATCCTCCCTCAGATATGCTTGTGCATGCCTCGCTTTTGCTGAAGGAACTCTAACAACCGCCGCAAGCAATGGACCGTGGTGACCGTCGCTCAGGCACCTTCACAAGTGCTAGCAACCGAGGTTGAACATGTTGATGTCGCCCCTCTTTCTGCTCGCTGTGGGACACCACCTCCCATCCGCCACGTCCCTGTCGCTAGCAAGGCCCTAGGTGAGCACCCGCAGACCCCTATCTATTTGAAGATGACGGCCCCGAGTCGTTGATCCTATCTTATGTCAATGTCTCAGATCCGCCGGTACCCTTTCGAGCACCTCGTCTCGCTGACTCGTGGGCTCCACCCCGGCATTTCAAACTGCATTCCCCGCATGCTATCCCAGCCGGTCGTACTAGTGGTTGTTACGGCCACTGAGTCCTGCGGCAAAAATCAATATTTCTATTTTCCAAAGCCTCGATGTGGTACGGGGGACGATACGAGGTCTCCCGGTCGTACCAGTGGTCGTTACGCGGCTAGTAAGCTGCAAAACTTATATAATTTGGTTAGTAGCTTTGCGCGCCTTTACACATCTTAGAAAATGACAAAATAACAACAAATAGACTTCATAAAAATCAGCAATACATTTTAGGCCATGTGTTAGTAATTAAAATATCGAGGATTACCTTATTTATTCTCCTCTCTCCAAAGGACTTATTGAACACTCTTTATTAAAAACAAAAACAAAACAAAACAAAGAAAACAAAAATAATACAATAGTAAAAACTTATATTTCACATGGGTTGCCTCCCATAAAGAGCTTCTAGTTAAGGTCAATTAGCTTGGCCCATATGGTGATCATTTAGGTTTGGCGAGTGGAACACCCTCTCCAAAGTAATTGGCTTTCAGTGTAATTATACCATCATCATCATTATTAGGTTTGGCCTTCTTCTTACTAGGGAGGTGGACTATAAAAGGATCTCTAGACGCCATTCCTATTCATGTAGATTGATTAAAGATTGATTGGTTCTTAGGAATGGCCTACCTAGAATTATAGGTGATATGGGATCTTCAGGCATGTCCACTATAACAAGATCAATAAAAGCGAGACTTCATTTAATTTCAAATACTAGGTTTTATTTTATTCCAACAGCTTGTTTGTAAGTTGATTCAGCAAGATGCAGTCTCAATTCAGTGGTTGCAAAACACTCCAAGTTTAATTCGTCAAATAGACTCATGGAAATTGTTGAGACGCCTGCACAAAGATCACAAAGTGCGGATATCCCATTAACACCAATTTTAATTTTAATACTAGGCTCAAATATATCATCTAGCTTAGCAGGAAGCTTATCAGCTAGTATTTTATACTCCATTTCTATATCTAGAACTTTAGATGCTACTTGTTGAATAAATTGTTGGTACATAGCATCATTACCTTGTTCTAGACTCAGATTATTTACGGTGATCATCTTTAATAGATATTCCACGGTGTATTTAGGTGTTGGTGTGTTGCTATAGTCCAGATCTTCAGTCTTCTCTTCATTCATTTCCACTCTCATCATGTTGAGGTCTTCTACCAGATTTGGCTCGGGGTTTCCAGCAAACTTTGCTAGTATGAGAGCTTAGCTCTCAGCTATCTTGCCCAGTTGAGCCTCCACGGTCTTTGTCCTTTCCTGTAGAGCCTGGACATCATTTCTAATTTCAACAACTTATTAGATAATTTACCAATACTACTCTCATGGTTATTCATTATTCTAATTCCAACTGCATATTATTTTGCTCGGTTTGAGCTTGCATAAAGGTTCTAACAGTACGTTGAAACAAGAGATTGCCATGATTTTCTCCAGTATGATTATCTTAATTATTGTTAGGAGTTCCTACAGGATTAGAATAATGTTTTTGAACATTAGAAGCAAAATTTTGGTTCTTCCAAATAGGATTATAAGTAGTGCGACCTATAAAATTAACATCATTAACATCGACAGCGATAACATTAATTTGGGTATCTTCTTTATTCTTTACTATGTTGAGTAACTCGTCTACCTTAGAAGTAAGATGTTCATTGTTTACCTCGGTGATTGAATTCACTCTTTTTGAAGTTCTTTCCACATGCCATTGGGCATGGTTATTTTGCATATCATCAAGTAATTTATTTATAGAACTCACTTGCTTTCCCATGATTATTCCTCCTACTGTAGTATCTAGCATAGACTTAGACATTGGGTTAAGGACATTATAAAATAAATGCAATATAAGACATTCTTCCATCCCATGACTAGGACAGTTTGTTATGGCTTCTTTAATCCTTTCCCATGCAAGCACTAGTGGCTCGCGATCTTCTTATCTAAAACTTGTAATGTTGGATCTTAGTTGCATAGTCTTAGCTAGGGGGGGGGGGGAATTAGTCATAAGAAGATTAGTGCATTCCTCCCAAGATTTAATAGTGCCCTTAGGTAGAGCTAGCAACTAAGATTTAATAGTGCAAACGTGAATCCTTAGAATATGAGCCTTCGAATTGGTTCTGATGAATCAAACTTAAAAGGCCAGGCTTAATCTCATATGTTTCCGCATCAACAGCGGGTTGAGTAATAGGTGCACGAATAAAATCATCAGTGGGAGTAGCGTACTCCCCAAGTCTCTTTTGAGCCATGGCTCTTATCTTTTTGGTATTTTTAAAGTAAAGGAAACAAATAACAAGTAACTATTTTTTGGGTTTTCAAATAGATAACAAGAAAGTAAACTAATAAAAAGAAATAAACTACAAACAAATAATAAAACTAAAAACAAGGTCTCTAGTGACCTCACCAGGATAGCGAAATTGCTTCCCCGACAACGGCGCCAGAAAAAGGGTTGATACCTTTGATCCAGATTCACGCATGTAGTATAATAGTCTTTTTCCCTAGTAGACCTAGGTTTAATTGAACCTTGGGAAACAATGCTAAAAGGAATTAAAAAGGACATGTCTGGAAGATTTTCTGTTTTCGTATTGCCTTCATTTACCAGAACAATCTAGTTTACTTTATATCGTGGGTTGATTCAATGGATGGAGATAGGCTAGATTTGAAGATCCACCTGCAGCTGCACATCATATGGGATAAAATATAATAATAAGCATAGTCATGTGTAATGTTCTAATAGAGATAATCTCTTGTGGGCAACACATCCTAATATACTAGATCCCCTGCGAACAAAAGGCATAACACTAGTCTTTTGATCCAACCGGGTGCACCACGAATCACCAGGCTTGATGGGGATATCCCAAACGGGGTGTACCCAACAAGACGTTTCGACTGGCCCAAGATCAAAGTGAATGGCCATGCAGGACGGCGACAGGAAAGCGACTGAAGAGAAGCCTGATGACTAGAAGATGAAGGCCCGGAAGCATAGATAGGCCTAGTCGGATTAGGTCAAATCCTCCGGGTTCCTAACTGATTCGGTTGTAATGCTGTAAACCCTAGCGAGGTACATATACCTTCGATCCGGATTATGGATGTAGTATAGCTCTTTTTCCCTAGTAGACCTAGGTTATCGAATCCACGGGAAGTGAATGTGTAGTGAAGTTACTTTAACGGACCTTCGGGAGTTTTAGAATTCCTTTTGTGTTTTTACTAGACCATTAGCTTGCGTATTTTTGTTGTTGTCGATGACGGAGAGAGAGGGCCTAGGGCGTTCGATTTCACCTATGCAAAAACATCTTATGGAAATAAAATATAGAAATAAAGTATGCGTGTACTTGTTAGAGCAAGATAAATTATATGTAGGTAGTGCATCCATAATTGCTATTGCCTCCACAACCGCTTATAGAAATAACCTACTAGTATCATCCATAGAAGAAAGAGAACTAATGATATGCGTAGTGATGTCACCGATAATCCCAAGAAAATCCCTCACCTACAACCATACTACCCCTTCTGTCACTAGGGTTCCCAACCTGCAGATCAGTCATCACTCATACTACCTATACATGGCTCAACCCTCGGGGTCTTGGGTACCTAACAAGTCCTTGGATTGAGGCAAGAGAGGATACAATAATCATCATGTCATACAAACTAATACACGATCCCATCTATGATAAATCACATGCACAATTGCTACATTGCTAGGCCAAAGCCCTTAGCCCAAGGAGAGTTACTCACACATAGAGATGAGATCAACAATCACAAACATTGTAATGAAAATCATAAGATTTATAGCAATAGTCTTACAATGTCGCCAATCGGAGAAGAGATCTACTATTACAAGTGGTGGAATATGTCTATGGAGATGGAGAAGGGTTTGGAGATCTGGAGGCGACTCGAGATCTGTGGCAGAGACTTTTTGGTGAGGTCTGGCTTGTTTTCTCGTCGCCTGAGGCTTCTTTATATAGGGGTCCCTTCATGAAAGTTGTTCTGTTTGCCTAATGGTGGCGGCGCCAACTATACGAACAGAGCTATATAGTCAGAATTTTTACTTCGGCCGTATAGTTGGTCGTTAAAGTGTCTGCCTCCGTTGTTCGGCTCCTGGTTTCTTCTGGTTGTTGGAAATCTCGTATCTTTTACTTTAATATAGTAATTCCCTCCTTTAAACGACATTATTTGCGCAAGAAAATAATAAAGAAAGGATTGCATACCCCTCTAAATATTAGAATTAGTGGCAGGGTTTAGAGAGATATTTCATGAAGAATATGATTAATATCCAGTTTAAATGTGGACCTAGATGGCTATATTTTAGAGCTATCAACCTCCCCAAGCTTAAACTTGATCATCCTGAGCGATAAAACCAAAATCTAAAAGGAACTAAGCATTTAAACTAAAATAACGAGATGGTGATCTTACTCATGATTAGTAGTCTCATGTTTCCTCCACTTCGTAAAGCTGAAAAACTTTAGCATAGATAGATTAATGGCAAGCATATCATACGGGTTTCACACATCCTTATGGCGCAGCAAAATGATTGTAAACATGGATGATTTAGATTAGTAAACTTTATTCCATGTCAAGTAATCAACTCATAGGCTTGCCTTTGAACAATAGAGTATAATCATGTAAATTAAAGAGTGTGAGAGTTGTCATTAAAAGCATATATACTATAGTATCTCAATTCTCCCACATCAATGAATCAAGACTTTGCAAGCAGTAATTTTCTATTCCTTGTCCTTCAAGAATTTCAGTTTTTAAGTAATTCAGAGCATGCCAAAGATTTTTATTAGTTTATCGGGCTGTGATGGACACTCGTGGAGTCACTAAGGTTTTTGTTCCTTTTGCATAATGATTACTCATAATAGCCAGAGGAGTGATTCCATCATGATTATAGCTACCCGGGAGTACCAAGAATCTTACCCACTATAGCATTACTGCTACAAGTGTTTAATTAACTCATATCCGAAATCTAGGAGTTTCCACCATGAATATCGTTCAGAGGCCAGCGGAGTTGTTGGCATCCCATGAAGTTTGACATGCGTAAAGCTATATCATTCTTATGATTAACAAGTCAACCTTTGGCATGCTCAAAAAACCGCTAAACATTAATTCAATCAAACAAATCCTTTTAAAGAGAGCTATCAAGTCAATTAACATTTTCAGTGGTGTTGAGTGTCTCTAGAAATAATCCTTCAAGACTAATAAAAATCCTTTTAAAGAGAGCACTACAACACCCAAGCCTTCAATTGTGAGACTTTTTCCTATTACAATTGTTTAGCAATTTTTAGGCAAGACTTGGTTAATTACGAGAGCTAGAACAAAATGAGCCCAATTAAATACCCATGCAAACAACAATATTACAATGATACAAAGACTCACTCCACCAATATAATATCTCGAAATTTACTACTAACTAGCATGGGTTTATCAAACTTCAAAATTGGGGAGTCAAAAGGCGTACCTCTCATGTTTGGTTCCACTTCTCTCATCCTTTTTTATTTGTTTCTTGGAAACTCGAAGTCGATCACTCTCCTGCAAATATATGAAGACCTCGAGGAAGAAAAAAAAGAAAGAGGGAAAATAAGGAAAAATGGAGAAATATTTTTGTGATTTTTAAGAGAGGGAATTTGAAGAATAGAAAATTGGCCGCAAAGCTCGGCTAGAAAATTTCGAAAGAAAAATATAGAAAGAACTAAAGATAAAGTGTTGGGGAAACCAACACGAGTGCTTATAAACTCAAATAAAAATGCAAACTCAAAATAAATAAAAGCAAATAAACGCCAAATAAAGATACATGAGGAAACTTCCCCAAGCTTAGGCTTTTACAAGCCCTTCAAATCGTTGTGGTGGCAGGAAAAAGTCGTTACTCCAGTTGGAAAATTGAGTTGACAAGTTACTTGTTGATTCTCGGAGGTTCAAAGAGAGGTTGTGCATCCTCTCCACAATCCCTCCAAGTCCTTGGAAATCTTGGTATGTGGCGAACCGGGTTTGTGGTTGCTCTTCTTGATAAGGAACTTCTTGCTCCTCTTCTTGGTCCTCGTCCACTTCAGGAATCTCTTCCTTGGGTTGGTGTTGCTCAACCTGTAAATAATATAACAAACGTCCTGCCTCGATAGAGAAAAGACCATTAGGCATAGGAGCGGGGTAGATACGCCCAGCTCCAGCAATATGCAGGTAATAAACACCACCTCTCCTAGTGAGTGTTCCACATGCCCTCAAGGTGGAAAACCAACACGTGTCTCACCTAGTACGGGTTGCAACTCACCTAGATCGATGTTTAGGGCAGTGGCAAGCACGGTGATGACGCCTCCTCCTATGATTGACCCTTGGCTTTGGGACGCTTGGTTCTACAGGTATCACACAAGGATGGCGCCCAAGTTGAGTGACATGTTGCAGTTGATGTAAGCAGCCTTTGCAAGGACTAGGATGTCCTCCTCTTTGAGTCTCGTGAACTCATTACGTGCCTGCAAGGTGTTAGCAATAACATAGAACAAATAGCGAATTGCAGGATGTTGAATATTGTTCCTCTTGTTCACTCTACTAGTGAAACTCATTCCATTATAGTATTGATCGGGGGAAGGATTTAAGCCAGTAAAGGATGCGTGTAAAGCATGAACATCATTGTTTGGCAAGTTAAAACATGTGCACATTCATCTAATGTTAACGTGTAGTTGTTGTTCATTAGACGAAAATAAATAGTATCCTCTCCTTGCCATAGTTTAATGGTGCTTTGCAACGAACTTAGGAATTCAATGGTTAAGCGATGATAAGTAGGTACATCATTGTACACAAAGTTTTACAGGCCATCTCTATTGCAAAGTAAATTAAAGTCATCAGAAATACTGAGTTGCTTTAATATAATGGGGCAAGCCCATTTGGTGGCCTTCACTTCGTGGTTCTTGATCATGTTGAAGCGTTCATGATGGGCCTCATCCCTGAACCGTATCCCCATGCATTCCTGAGCGATAGCCCGAGAAGGACTGGCGGTGGCACGAGCATGAGTTTGATTCCTTGTGTTCATCATCTAAAACTTGAAGAAAGGAAATTTTTTTTTTGATCCAACAACAATAAGTACAATATATTCCTCATCTAAGCACACTAAAGAATCTCCTCAAGATAATAATCTAGGCAAGAAAATAATGGCAACTGGTTCATAGTAGGTCTCACCCTAGATTGACAATGACAATAGATCAAAGATGAATTTGCAAAAAGTAATAGGAGGAAACATACCATAGATCACTTGTGCGCGAGGAAATAGAATGAAATTGAGTAGAGATGGAGATCCCTTGAGGTTTTGAGAGAGTTTGGAGGTAGAAGAAAGAAAAAAGATTGAAGTTTTGGAGTTGGGAGTACCTTCCCGTGCGATTTTGTGGTCGGACGCAACTATACGGGCAGAACATGTGTTCCGGCCGTATAGTTGGCGTTCTGTCAAAATATTAGGGTTTCCTCCTGGCGGCACAGCTATACCGACTGTTGGGTTCGCAGCATAGAAAACAAAAAAATTCCTACGATGAGAACTATACGCCAAGATCTATCTACTAGGTACAGAGCAACGGGTGGATATACATCCATAGAGAACTTACCCTCGAAGACAACAAAGCTTTGTTAACAAGATGGAACTCGTGGATGATGTAGTCGTACACTTGCCGATCTCAAGATCGTGATGAAGTACAGCAGGTCTGGCTCCGGCACGTCCATCAGATCCAGCTCCAGCAAGTCTAGCACCACAAAGCAGCGGTGCATCCGTGATGGCACACACGTCCGGTACCCCCGACAACCTCCATCCCGCGCTCTAGCAAAGCAGCGGAAGAAGCAACTCCTTTCTAGATAAAGCCATCAGGAACACGTATCTCGCTAATCCGAGACCATGGGGGAATAATACTAGAGGGGGAGAGAGATCCTTTACGAGGAGGTGTGTGGAAGAAGGGGTGTGAGGGGGGCCTTTTATAGGAGGAGGGGAGGGTGTCCAATCACCTCCCCCATTCATGTGGTGGTAACCCCCTCCACATTAAAATGCCCCTTCACATTCTCTTTTAAAGTCTCCACTTTAAATGCATTAAATTTCTCCAAATTTAATGCTCTCTCATTTAATAAAACTCTTTTATTATAATTATTCACAATTTTGTTTAATTACTTTAATTAACAAACATTCACATAAAACCCCCTGCAACATTTCAATATTACATGCAGAACCAATTTCAGCAATTTCACCCGAAACAGTTTCGATGTCTATTGAAATAATTTCAGCGCTTTCTTAAATCTTTATCTGAAACATATTTGCTCCTAAATGGTGTCGGTATCCCTTAAGTGTGTCACCCTACAGTTCGCGAATAATGCAAACATGATCGATACCCCTCTCCGATCAATAATCAACAGCGAGACCTAGAGATCCGTACTGACTCCCACATATTCAACGATGACCCTTGTGATCGTGTGAACCTTTAACGTCGTAACTAAATCCCTTTGTCTCGCGATATATTACTTGTCCGAGATTCGATCATTGGCATCCAAATACCTAGTTTGATCTCGTTACCGACATGCACTCTTTTCTCATTCCCGTGATATAACATTCTAGTGATCACATCACTTGCTTGCAAGCTATTTCAATGTGATATCACTGAGAGGGCCCAGAGTATATCTATCCGTCATCGGGATGGACAAATCCCACTCTTGATCCATGATCCTCAACATAACACCTTCATAGCACTGAACCCACCTTTATAGTCACCCTGTTACGGTGTGACGTTTGGTGTTATCAAGATACTCTTCCGGTGTTAGCAATTAACATGATCTCATGGTCTAAGGACTAAGATTACTTCATATGATGTTATAGTAATATAAACATAATGACTCTGATCGTAATGCTAAACTTCGGATGAATGTTCATCACATCATTCCACCAATGTTGTGACATCGTTATTAACAACATCCAATGTCCATGATTAGGAAACCTTGATCATCTTGTTAATCAACGAGCTAGTTTATATGAGAGGCATTACTAGGAAATTTGTATTTTTTTATTAAACACACATGTATTAATGTTACCAATTAATACAATTATAGTATGCAAAATAAACATTTATCATAAACATGGAATAAGATAATAACCACTTTATTATTTCCTCTCGGGCATATTCCCTTTAGTCTCCCACTTGCACTAGAGTCAATAATCTAGTTTGAAAAACTTTGCGTATTGAATACCTATGGCTTTCTGGTGTTGCATATACACGATTGCTAGTGGTTAACATAATCTCTGGATCTGGCACTTTCAGGTCTGTGTGTATTTGCATGTCTTTGTGTCTCTACGCATAACTCATTCTCAAATGAGATGGCATTGTATAAATTTAGTCCTTTGGTGAGACCTTTAGTTCGTTCGGGTTAAAATATGTTGATATTATTGTCATACAATATATCTTCATAGTCTTACCCCACTTTGAACCACACCTAGTTTGATAACAAACTACTTAACACAAATGCCCTCCTTTGCTGCTACTATAGCGGTCATATACTTAGCCTTTTATTACAGTATCCGTCACAATGTCTCAACTTTGGAACTCATCCAAATCCATCATGGAACATCCTTTCCATTACATTGTGCTACCCATAGTCTAAATTGAGATAAATTTTAATTTGTATCTTGTGACAAAACTAGTATCAATGTAACACTTTACAATGAACTACCTTTAACTATTTGTCACTTATACATGATATATTCTTAGTTCTTCCAAAGCTCATAAGAATATCTTCACTATTGTTCAATGATCATCTTATGAATCATTCTGGTATGTGCTCATAACATTTAGAGCATAGGACATTCTGGATATATACATATCACGGTATAATCGATCAAAATCTTCATGTGATTTTACTCACCAAGTGTTGAAACACTTGAATCTTGATACAATCCTTTCCATGCAGCAAGAACCTTTCTTGTTGTTTCCATATTGAACCCTTTCAATATCTCATATATGTATGTCTGGCACAACCATATTAGCGCCTCAGTCTATCCATATAGTTATTGATGCCAAATATTCCGGTTTGGCCCAAGTCTTTCATCGAAATCTTATTTTAATGAAATTCTTAACTTGTGTCAATACAAGATACATCATTTCCAATCAACAATATGTTCTCTACATAATGTATTAGAAATATGTCTCAGCGCTCCCACTTAATTTCTTGCAAATGCAAGCATCTTCATCATTTCCGATGAATTTAAACTCTTTTAACAGTTTCCTCATGGTGAAGATTCCAACTCCGCTATGCTTACTTCAACTATTGAAGTTTGCATGCCCTTTTAGCACCCTTTGAATTAACAAAACCCTTTGGACCATGTCTTGTACACGTCCTAGGTAACCATTCTATTAGAAGAACATTTTTTTGTTTGTTCAACTACCATACATCAAATTATATGTAGTGGTTGCTATATTAATCCGTAAAGACTAAATATCGCTATGAAAGATCAAATCTTGTCATAGTCAACTCCTTGAACATTGTCGTAAACTTCTTTCCAACATGTCGACTATTTCATAGATGTTAAACATCCATGTCTATTTCTTTATAGATCCAAACACGACCGATAGGCTTCACGCCTTTCCGGAGGGTCTTCCAAGTTCAGAAATTTGATTTCTCGTGTATGGATACTATCATAGATTCTATGACTTCTAGTCATTTTATGGAGTCAGGGCCCATCATCGCTTCTTTGCATGTAGTCGGTTCATCATTGTCAAAACAATAACGACTTTCTTATCAAATCACACTATTTGATTCTTACCGACCCACACGGTTCAATAGGAACTCTAATCTCCATGATCACAACCTTTGTAATCACGGGAGCCATGAGCATTGTGGACGCCACCGAGACACTCTCCAGCGCTGCACTACATAGCACATATAGCTAAGGTTCAACAACCTTATCAAAGTTCTATTGTCCTCCCACTTAACTTTTCGCGAAAAATTCCTTCTCAAGAAACTTGATGTTCCAAGTAACAAACTCTTTTGTCCTCGGTGTTATGGAGAAATTCCCAACAAATTCTTTGGGATAACCTACAAAGACGTGCTTATCCAACTTTGGTTGTAAACATTTTACTTATGCATAGCATACCAAAATTTAAGAAAAGACAATTCGGTTTTATCCCAAACCATAATTTATATGGTGTCATTTCAACGGATCACGATGGTGCTCTTTTGAGTGTAAAAGCGGTAGTCTCTAAAGCTTCAATCCTTAAAACATAATGGCATTTTTACAAATGACATCTTTGATCTTACCATGTAAAACATGGTTTGATTTCATCTCTCGAATATGCCATACTCCTATGGTTTATCGGGAAACACAAATCATGGAACAATTCCTCAACTCTTAGGTGTTTTTGCTAAACATGTAACTCAAATATCTTCCTTTATGATCGAATCATAAACTCTTTATTTTCTTGTTACAATGATTTTTGACTTCATCTTGAAAGTGTTTGAACAATTTTGAAATGTTTCATACTTCTTCCTTATTAAGTAAATATATAGATATATTCACTTAAATTTCTGGAGAAAGCATATGAAGCAAAAAGATCCATCGCATATGGCTACACATAATGGACTATATACATCAACATTCATAATATCCAATAAGTTAGTCATCCGTTCCTCTTTGGCCTATGGACGAAGTTTCAAATATCTCGAGGAAATTCTCACAAACGTCAATAAATCAAAATCAAAGACTCCAAAAATCCATCAACATGGATTTTCTTCATGTTTTCTTTCCAATATAATTTAAACAGCGATGTCACTTCATAAGTAATCTTTCAATCATTGGTCTTGTGACATTTTATCAATAGTTTTTATGGATGTGATTTCTCCCACTAGACTTGTAAAAGTTCATTCATCCTTTATGGAATACAATAATTATTTGAACAACCATTGTTCTCGTAATACCGGAACAAAATAACAATTATTAAAACAAATCTTGAAGGCTAGGTTTGACGACAACGAAAAAACACAATAACACTTTATTTGTTTTTGATGAACATCATCACTTATTCTCTTGCTAGTTACTTAGGCCATTGCAGTTCATGAATTGCATTGTCCTGTATGACACTTCATACCAACCAATTCGGTATCCAATACCGGTATCCAATACCTCAGAACCACATTGTTTAACAAGCAAGGAATACAGCCATAACATGTATATCTTCTATATACCTAAGTTGGACATCTCCAACCTTTTATTTTCTGCCAAATATTTTATAGATTATCTTTCAACAATTCCTTTTTCTTTTAAAAGAATCTATCAACATCAATAGTGGTGTCATTCACATGACACATAGTACAAAGCGTGTATAGTCAAATACTAATACCTTTGGACTTGCACTTTGAAGTGGATCACCATCATCAAATGTTTGGCATTCTTTCAAAAATCCATTCTTTAGTAATCTTTTAGTGTAGTAAACATTTTACTTACATCTTATATTCATCCTTATCATGACAACTTTCATGATCAAGCTACTATAGCTTATAAGGAAGAATGACGAGTATAATTTTAGTTCCCGAAACCTTTTGGGAGATTTAGATGCCTAGCATCTCCATCCTTCACAAATTCTCATACAATATGAGAACATGTATTTTGCTGAATTATACTCTATCATAATGCAACCAAAAACATTGTTTCAGATATCACAATATCTTCCACACATGATGGTTTCTGAAATAATTTTTCAGCTCCTAGATAATCTTGATATTAAAACAACTTTTGAATATCAAAAATCATGGAGGCAAACATGATACTTTAGATACTAACATTGGAATTCTTACTCTTGATTTAATACTACTTATTAAACTTCATGGAGTAAATAGAGTTTGTTGAAAGTTTGCAATAGGTCTTCTAAACTTTAAATTGACATTCAAAACAATATGATACCAGTTCGTAAAGTAAATATCTAGAATTCTATAGTTCGATTATCTCAATTAAAACTAAGTATAAGGTAGTGAACAGACGCCAATGACTACAACAAATTATGCAAATTCACTTCGATTTAGTTTATGACAAATTGAGTTCGACTAATCCAAATTAGAAATGAACTCCCACTCAAAAACAACATCCCTCGTGCCTTCTTGGTGATTACATGAACCAAATCCACTACACCAAGTCCGATCATCACGTGAGTCAGTGTAGCTTCAAAGGTGAGCATCAATATGGGCATCATATCAACTATATGACTCATGCTTAACCTTTTGGTCCGTGTTCCGAGGCCATGTCTGTACATGCTAGGCTCGCCAAGTAAGAACCTTAGTATTCGCGTGTATAAAACTGTCTTGCACACGTTATATGAAAGAGTAGAGTCGAGTACACCCGATCATCACATGATGTCTCGAAACATGATCCCCAAAACGGTGCATACTTAAGGAAGAACACATTTTATCTTGATATCTAAATGAGGATCATCTTAAAATGCTACTAAAACACCAAACTAGCAATATAAGATGCGAACATCATGTGTAAAGTGGAATGATATGGTCCATGCATTTGACCACCATCATATGCATCGTGGTATGATCTCTATCATTCCTTTGTGTGTAAGGCCAAGGTATATGGAACTTACACGTTAGGTGTGTTGTAAGAGTATACATCAACTTACAACATTACCATATCATGACACTAGCCCAGCAACGATCTTAACTAGATGCCTCTAATTTATCCATTGCATGTTTTACGTGGATTAGGGCTTTCGAAGATAGAACCGGTCTTACCTACGAACATGGAACCACAACGATGATAACTAAGTTATTAGGAACTCGTTGTAAATCAGATATTGACTATAGTAGGAGAGACAGACACCCGCCAGCCAGTTATGCAAAACAAGTTGCATGTCAGTCGTGGAACCGGTCTCATGTACGATGACGTGTAAGGTTGGTCCGGGTCGCTTCATCCCACTATGCCACCAATATCCAAAATACATAGACGATGCAGTAACATGATCAGCATTGCCCACATATAAACATATGTGTACCACCCGCGAAAGCAGCTACACATAGATCAGGCTCTGATACCACTGTTGGGTTCACATCATAGAAAACAAAAAAATTCCTACGATGAGAACTATACGCCAAGATCTATCTACTAGATACAGAGAAACGGGTGGATATACATCCATAGAGAACTTACCCTCGAAGACAACAAAGCTTTGTTAACAAGATGGAACTCGTGGATGATGTAGTCGTACACTTGCCGATCTCAAGATCGTGATGAAGTCCAGCAGGTCCGGCTCCAGCACGTCCATCAGATCCAGCTCCAACAAGTCCAGCACCACCAAGTCCAGCACCGCAAAGTAGCGGTGCATCCGTGATCGCACACACATTCGGTACCCCGACAACCCCCATGCCTCGCTCCAGCAAAGCAGCGGAAGCAAGAACTCCTTTTTAGATAAAGCCACCGGGAACATGTATCTCGCTAATCCAAGACCATGGGGGCATAATACTAGAGAGGGAGAGAGATCCTTCACGAGGAGGTGTGCGAAGAAGGGGTGTGAGGGGGGCCTTTTATAGGAGGAGGGGAGGGTGTCCCTTCACCTCCCCCATTTATGTGGTGGTATCCCCCTCCATATTAAAATGCCCCTTCACATTCTCTTTTAAAGTCTCCACTTTAAATGCATTAAATTTCTCCAAATTTAATGCTCTCTCATTTAATAAATCTCTTTTATTATTTTTATTCAGAATTTTGTTAATTACTTTAATTAAAAAACATTCACATAAAACCCCGTGCAACATTTCAATATTACATGCAGAACCTATTTCAACAATTTCACCCGAAATAGCTTCGGTGTCTATTGAAATAATTCCAGCGCTTTCTTAAATCTTTATCTGAAACATATTTGCTCCTAAATGGTGTCGGTATCCCATAAGTGTGTCACCCTACGGTTCGCGAATAACGCAGACATGATCGAGACCCCTCTCCGATCAATAATCAGCAGCGGGACCTGGAGATCCGTACTGACTCCCACATATTCAACGATGACCCTTGTGATCGTGTGAACCTTTAACATCGTAACTAAATCCCTTTGTATTGCGATATATTACATGTCCGAGATTCCATCATTGGCATCCAAATACCTAGTTTGATCTCGTTATCGACATGCACTCTTTTCTCATTCCCGTGATATAACATTCTAGTGATCACATCACTTGCTTGCAAGCTATTTCAATGTGATATCACCAAGAGGTCCCAGAGTATATCTATTCATCATCGGGATGGACAAATCCCACTCTTGATCCATGAGCCTCAACATAACACCTTCGTAGCACTGAACCCACCTTTATAGTCACCCTGTTACGGTGTGACGTTTGATGTTATCAAGATACTCTTACGGTGTTAGCAATTAACATGATCTCATGGTCTAAGGACTAAGATTACTTCGTATGATGTTATAGCAATATAAACATAATGACTCTGATCGTAATGCTATACTTCGGATGAATGTTCATCACATCATTCCACCAATGTTGTGACCTCGTTATTAACAACATCCAATGTCCATGATCAGGAGACCTTGATCATCTTGTTAATCAACGAGCTAGTTTATATGAGAGGCATTACTAGGAACATTGTATTTTGTTTATAAAACACACATGTATTAACGTTTCCAATTAATACAATTATAGCATGCAAAATAAACATTTATCATAAACATGGAATAAGATAATTACCACTTTATTATTGCCTCTCGGGCATATTCCATTCACGAACGCAACTATACGGGCAGAACAAAATGTTCCGGCCGTATAGTTTGTCGTTAAACTGTCTATCCCTAGAAAAGAAAATTTGCAAAGGCATCGATATCTATACGACCGGAACTATATGGCCAGAATTTTTATTCCCGCTGTATAGTTGGTCGTTAAACTCTCAGTACATATGAAAAGAAATTGTATGGAGGCATTGATATCTATACGGCCGAAACTATACGGCCAGAATTTTTATTTAACATGGAGCGCTCTTTTATGGCCAATAGCATGTCCTTGATGATACTCACTTGGGCCAGATGAGTGGAACACCCACTCCAAAGGAATTGGCCTTTAAAGTAATGGCCTCCTTCTTGTCATGTTTGGCTTTCTTCTTCCTGGGGAAGTGGATAACAAAAGGATCTCTCGAAGGCAATTGCAACTTCACGTTCCCTTCATGAAGGTTAATTAAATCCTTTATAGTTCTTAAGAAAGGACGGCCTACTATTATAGGAGCAACCATGCCTTCAAGCATGTCAACAATAACAAACTCAATTAGATAAGGACAGCCTTTGATGTAAACTAATGTGTTCTCCTTAATCCCTGCAGCTTGTTTGTAGGTAGAATCTACTAGATGAAATTTTAATTCAGTAATTTCAAAGGAGCCAAGATTTAGATTATTAAAAAGACTCTTTGGAATTGTTGAGACGCTTGCACCTAGATCACAAAGTGCAGCTATCTCATTGGTTCCATAGTTTATCTTAATATTGGGCTCAAATATGTCATCTAGTTTAACTGGTAACTTTTCAGCGATTTTCTTTTATTCTTCTTCAAGATTGCATACCTTAATTGCTACTTGATCAACAAAGTGTTGATACATGGATTCATTATTACCTTCACTTGCCAGAATTTTAACGTTGATCCTCTTTACGAGATCTTCGATAGTGTAGCTTGGTGAAGGGGCATTACTATAATCAAGTTCTTCAGGCTCCTCCCTTTGGATCCTCATCATTTTGAGTTCTTCAACAGGATTGGGCTCAACTTTACCTGCAAATTCAGCTAGAATGAGAGTTTGACTCTTGGTTATCTTACCTGCTAGTTGTGCCTCAATGATTCTTGTTCTTTCTTGAAGGGCCTGCAAATCATTTCTCAAACTAACAGCTTGGTTAGATAATTTACCAAGCATAGCATCATGGTTCTCCGTAATTTTGACTAGAATATTATTTTGTTTATTTTGTGAGTCTATGAAAGAATTAAGCGTTTCTTGGAGACTACCATTACTAGTTCCCATATTATTATTAGAGTTACTTGTAGGACTAGCATAATTTATCTGAAAGTTAGGATTGTAACTCTTCGTCCAAGCAGGATTGTAATCATTACGAGCTACGAAGTCTATTTCTTCTATGTTTGTTTTAGGGGTGTCTCTTACCTGAGATTCCTTACTTTTTACGGCTAGTATGAGCTCATCCAACTTAGCATTTAGATCTTCGTTCCACATGCCATTGGGCATGGTTGTCTTGCATATTGTCTAACAGCTGCTTTGCTTCGGCAATGAGTTTACCCATAAATGCTCCTCTAGGTGCAGCATCAAGGATAGACCTAGACACAGGATTAAGAGCATTGTAAAATAAATGTACGATTAACCAATATTCCATCCCATGACTAGGACAGTTTCTTAGGCATTCTTTTATCATCTCCCATGCAAGCGCTAGTGGCACACACTCTTCCTGTCTAAGCCAGTAATATTAGATCGAAGTTGCATAGTCTTTGCAGGTGGGAAAAATTTAGTCGTAAATAAAGAAGTACATCCCACCCATGATGTAATAGTATTTTTAGGAAAAGATAGCAACCATTATTTAGCCCTCCCTCTTAGAGAGAAAGGAAATAGACGCAATTTGACCGCATTAGGGTCAACGTATTTTATACGCATCATATCACATATTTCAGTGAAAGTATTTAAGTGCATACCTACGTCTTCTACAACAGAGCCTCCAAATTGATTCTGTTGAACCAAAATTAAGTAATGGGGCTTAATTTCAGTCATCAGCAGCAATTTATGGCTGAGTAATAGGAGGACGCAAATAATCATTATTGGGAGTAGCAAACTCCCCAAGCTTCTTTTCAGCCATACTTCCTATGTTTTGGGGTTTTCTTAGATTAAAAATTATGACAGTAAAAATCAAGAATTTCAAGACTTACTATTTTTTTGGTTTATCAAATAAACACTGAAAGCAAACTAACAAAATTAAAAAAAGAATTAAAACTAGCAAGGTTACTAATAACCTCACCAGGGTAGCTATTGCTTCCCTGACAACGGCGCCAGAAAAAGGGTTGATACCTTCGATCCGTATTATAGATGTAGTATAGCTCTTTTTCCCTAGTAGACCTAGGTTATGGAATCCACGGGAAGCGAATGCATAGTGAATTTACTTTAACGGACCTTAGGGAGTTTTAGAATTCTTTTTATGTTTTTACCGGACCAGTAACTTCCATCTTTTTGTTGTTGTCGATGATGGAGAGAGAGGTCCTAGGGCATTTGGTTTCACCCGTAGCTGTGCAAAAAACATCTGATGGAAATAAAAGATAGAAATAAAGTATGCATGTACTTGTTAGAGCAAGATAAATTATATGTGGGCAGTGCATCCATAATTGCTATTGCCTCTATAACCGCTTATAGAAATAACCTACTAGTCTCATCCATAGAAGAAAGTGAACTAATGATATGCATAGCGATGTCACCGTTAATCCCATGAAAATCCCTCACATACAACCGTACTACCCCTTCTGTCACTGGGTGCCCAACCTGCAGATCAGTCATCACTCATACTCCCGATACCTGGCTCAACCCTCGGGGTCTTGGGTACCTGACAAGTCCTTGGATTGAGGCAAGAGAGGATAGAATAATCATCATGTCATACAAACTAATACACGATCCCATCTTTGATAAATCACATGCAAAATTGCTACATGGCTAGGCCGAAGCCCTTAGCCCAAGGAGAATTACTCACACATAGAGATGAGATCAACAATCACAAACATTGTAATGAAAATCATAAGATTGATAGCAATAGTCTTACAATGTCACCAGTCGGAGAAGAGATCTACTATTACAATTGGTGGAATATGTCTATGGATATGGAGAAGGGTTTGGACATCTAGAGGCGGCTGGAGATCTGTGGCAGAGACTTTTTGGTGAGGTCTAGCTTGTTTTCTCATCGCCCGAGGCTTCTTTATATAGGGGTCTCTTCACGAAAGTTGTTTTGTTTGACCTAACTGTGGGGCCCCCGGATTTAATCCTCCGAGAATCCTTGTTATGCATACACCACGATCCCATCATCAGTTAGTCGTGGCACATAACCGACAAGTATCAAGGTAAACATCCATTACTTAAGCGGATGCATGTCATACCTTACATGCCATTATAGCTACATCAATAATCACCAGCGGAACTTCATCAAGCGTAGAGCCCGAGCCATGCCTTAACCTACAGGCAACTGACTGGGAGAACGTCCTAGCTCACATAGCCGTCAACTTCATCCTCTTCTTGATATCTGACCAAGTTAATAGCCAGGGACAATGCCAGTGAGTACTTTGAATGTAATCGCAAACCACCTTAAGATAACAATAATAACAAGAGGATATGCATTATGGCTGTGGTAATAGGAGGACCCCAAGAGAGGTTATTTTCTCAATTAGTTTCTCTTGAAGATATAGCATGTACATCTCTTTGCTAAAAACCTTTGTAAACATTTTGGAAACCTTTTATATGAAAAGTTTTGGAAAACATCAGGACTGGGTCACCCATTTATTCCTCCTTCCGGTCATCCCATGACCAAACTCCTTTCCTTCCTTTCCGACCATCCCATGGTCAAAACATTTCCAAAGCCATTGCTTTTCGGAAATCCCTTTTTGAAAACAAAACTAGCACCGCTCTACAGTAGTTTGTCCGACCCGTGCATTTCTGTGGACACGACTATTCAAATAGATTTACACTCTGCATAGGTTGTACACTTTACCCACACCATCCGGGGACCCTACCCTGATCTACACCAATCGTGGGTCGAGTAACCGATCAAGACTCTCCGGATGCCCACTCCAATATAAGTGCCTACCCTATGAGAGTTGTTCCCCTCAACATCGGGACGCCCTATATAGTTCCCAAGCCAACCGGAGCGCTTTTTGCACTGCACAAAGTGTGCGCTTTCAATGAGGGGCTCATAGTAACGCGTGGAGGCCCATAGACCCTTCGTTCCTTCTCCAGGTCGATGTCTCACATGGACCTTTACAGGAGAAGGCCCACCCTCCAGGGATTTTTATCCCCTGTAGTTGTTGCGAGGCAGCTTATACCAGAATAAACAAACATCAAATCCAGCCCTGTCCCATTTCAGAGTAATGTGGTTGCACGGGTTAAGTTGTTATAGCTAAAGCTGCAAACAACCGGGTGCGTTTTCGTAAACATTTTACCTCCTCTTTCCTTTAGCATCTTTTGTAAAACGAAAACCTTTTTATTTCTCAAACTTCTCTTAGTAGGTCAAACCTCACCAAGATTTTATCATAAAACTCTTTGTAAAACTTTTCCTCGGTCTTCCCATCCTATAGCTTTGCTTCGGCTAAACCACGGTATCCAAAGGGTTATGGTGATATGCACCATCTATTCTACTAGGGGCTAGTAGGTGTCATCAAGGGGTTTGTACTTAATAGTACAAAAGTGTAATAGCTCGGAGGAGCCAAACCACTACCGTATATACATCAACATATAGTAAAATAGTGCAGTTTTCATAATAGTAGATAAAACATGCATAAGTAAAATGGTTGGACAGGGCTTATGAGCAAGAAGGTGGCTTGCCTGAGATCAGCAATCTGGCAATATATGTCCCTGGACTTGTTATGAGAAAACCATAATAATCCAATAATAACTACTTCTTCTGGTCTCCGATATAATCGCAACTGTCGTTGTCAAGATAGAAAATGCAAGCAAACAAAGAGCACAATCAACATAGGGCATACAATCACCAATACCATACATCAAACAAACATACCATACATTATTCAATTCAGTAGGTTTTGATAGATTGAGATCATAGCCTTTGGAAATACTTTACTTGCCTTTGTGGTTTTACCTTTGTGATTTATTTGTCAAATACCACCTAATGAAGGGGTTTTGACTAAGGCTTGGGTTTTGGTGATATCAATGTGCAACAATGATATGATAAGATAGGTATTGGAATAACAAGGCCAACAAAAGTGGTTTCATGATTTTATTAATTTCCTATAGTTAGTTATGATTTTTCTAGTGAAAACGCCTCTAGTTTAGGTGAATAAGTCACCAGAAAATATCTAGAGTTCAAATAAATTTTTCCTCAGTGGTTTTGGTATACTTTGGTGTTTAAGATTTTTGAGAGTTGGATTCATCACGAAATAATTACCAGAATGCCCTTGGGAAAATCCCAAAGTCAGTTCCGTAGTTAATTTTTCTTTTTCACCAGATTAAATATGTAGATGGTTTTTATATTCTTACAAGGACAAATGATGGGTATTTGAAGTATCTTCCTGTAGGAATTGGAATCACCCAATTTGGATTTGTAAAACTTCTGTAGTGATTTTTCTACTTGAACTAATCTAGGCAAAGATGATTAATTCACCAAAATTAAACAGAGCCTCAATAAAATTTGATCTCCTGGATTTTGATATACTTCAGTGTACCACATCACAGAGAGTTAGAATTAGGTCACTCCAACTTTTTATTTGGCATGGAGAATTTCCTAATGTCTAAAATGGCTTGCTTTTGTTATTTTTACTACAGGAAAACTAGGGCTCCACTTGGCATGGGACAAGGTCCATGGCATAGGTAGTTCAAATTCCTCCCGGAGGAAGTTTAAATAACTAAATTTAGATATATGAAACTTGTGGAGGGATTTATTGATTGTCAAAGATACCTTGTAGTAGATTTAATCTCAGAAAATAAGGAAAAGTATTTCGGGACAGGGGTTGGCTCTACATGTTAGAAAAAACATGATGTTACAAGTGTAAATTTGTATCTAGGGAATATATGGCCTTTTTATTTTATTTAGCAATTAAATTAACTAGTTACAATCCATATCTGGAATAAATAAAAGGGATAGGAGATCTGGGCCGGTTCTGAGGAAAACTTGGGCCAATGAGGGGAATCGGCCCAGCGGCGCCCGCAGGAGAGCGCACGGGGCATGCTTGAACCTGATGGGGCTGGCCCGCCGGTCAATGTCTCGACGAGGCGAAGGAGTATGGGCGCTCGAGGACCGTCGGAATAGAGGGGAGATCGACGGCACGGCGTCGTCTCCCAACTCCCGACGTGGCGGCATGGACGGATCCCTAACAGAGGGAAAGAGGCGGTGGGGGAGGCTTACCGGGGCCGTCTCCAGCGAAGAGAAGGCCGCAGGGCGATGTGGTGTAGGCCAACGACTCCAGAGAGGGGCGGCATGAGGGGTTCCCCTGATGGAGAATGGCTCGCACGATGGCGCCCAAATGTGGCGTCGTCGGAGCTCGATGGCGGCGCATGCGGGGCCTGTCCTGGGTAAAAAGGGAGGCATAGTGAGTTATATCTCGATGCAGGGTGTTGATGCAGTACCTTCTAGAGGGAAACGAGACATGGAGAGGGACATGGATGCCTGATCTTGAAGAAGGCCAAGAAGATGACACCTTCCTTTCCAGTGATATGCTGGGGCCTAGGCTTGGTGGGGGTGTGAAGGGGAGATAGAGGAGTGTTGTGGATGGTGAATGCGGTGCTGGGAAAGATCTAGATGAACCATGCACTCCATTTCTCGAAGGAGGCCGAGAGGAGAGATTCTCGTCCTCCATGGCAATGGGGAGCGAGGTAGCAAGATCTGGAGCTCAGGGATAGTTGGAGGGAGTTGGGGAAAGTAAAATGAGCGACAGAAGCATGCTGGAATGGCATCTGGCCTTTAATAACCGAGAGGAGTGGGATATGATGGACCATGTCCATGGGAAGGCTTTGAGGGAGGGAGGTGGCCATCCATTGGGTGACATGGGCGGTGGAGAGGTGGTGGGTGTGCTCTGGGTCGTGCATAGGTAAGAGGGGACAGTGGGGATTTTGCTACCTTAATTCTAGGCCTTTGCCTTAAAGACCATGTCTCTCTCCTTTTTAAACACATGGGGACAAGGTGTGGGAGATTTCTACAGCACTATGCTACAATGTAGCATGACTAGGAGAGCGTGAGGTTGTTGTGGAGTAGCAATGGACCAGTTTGCTGAAGGTTTGAAATGATTTGGATCTTAGTTTTAGATTTTGTCAAGTCCTAGTCATAGTAGTAGTTATGAAGGAATTTCTCCAACCTTATCTTGGCAAGATGGGATAAAGCTGCCAGTAGATAGGTAGGGTCAGGGTGTACCTCCAGGAATTTTGTGGCATTTATTGGGTCATTTTTTATCATGTTTATCTCATTTATCCAAATAGTGCAGAAATGGTTTCTAGAGGCTCATTTGACAGTTTTACATGGAACAAGATGAGTTTTTGATGTGAAAAGGTTCCAGATATGAATTCACACTTTTGGTAATTTTCCAAGATTTATTGGTGGATAAAGGTATTTAATATATTTAATTTGTTGTTTCTGCCATTTAATAAAATGGGCAAAAAGAATTATTAAGACTCTTCAGAAATAATTATTTTTGAAGTGGGAGGATAGGGTAGGGTTTATAGGTATCAAATGTGCATTAGTTTGGGCAAGTGTTTTGGAGAAAAACAAACGTTCCTTAATAGAAGGAGTTTTTAGGTGTTTGTCAATTAAAGGAATTTAATTGCTTTTGGGCCACAATAATTATGGAAAATATTTGGTAAATTTTTATTTACATGTTAGATGATATCCACATGATGTTTCCATCATATTAAGCATGGGGTCTTGAGAAAACAACTTGATTTGGAACAAATGCAGGGGATCAAGGATCTTGGGCATTATTATTTTTATACCCTCAAAGGTTTGTTGGATATTGGAGCTCAGAGATCCCATTGGGTCATTGAGTATATGGATGGATAGACAAAGTGATTTATATCACCATGGTACACGAAGTTGAGCTTGATCATGCTTGAGTTCTCCAAGAATTGATTTCAGACTTTGAATAAAATAGGGGTGCCAAAGCAGATTGTCCAGTAGCCTTCAAAACCTTGTGGGTTTTTGAAGCACAAGGATACATTTGGAACAAGCGAAGTAGGTATTGATATACCTTTATGATTAGAACACGTTCATGCAAAGATTTGGTCAAAGAGGATAGGATGAAGGTGTGAGCTTCTGACCAAGTAGGCTAGTTGATAAGATTTGCAGAAAAAGTTATTTTCTTGCCTGCAAAACCATCAAGAACTAGTGGTTTAAAAGGTGATCTATCCAATGGCAAGAGTTGGCCTTGGTAGTACTTGTGATGGTCTACAAGATGGTTCAAGTGCATTTCTAGAAATGCACAAGGGTTGAGAAAGAGAGGTATTCAAAGAAGTGATGTTGAAATAGTTTCCAGACTTAGGGTTTTTGACTAGAATATGAGTGGGGATGTTTTTGAGGGTTTGCAAGGTATCAAAGCATCATCAAATGGATTATGTTGAATTGTAGATTGGGTAGAATAGATCCACACTTGATATTGGTCTTCATTGACTTGGAAACTTCTAGAATAGATCACTTCAGAGTTGATCTGGTGAAGGGTTTTAGATGAGCACCTAGTGGCTAGAGATCAGATCCAGCTTGGTTAACTTGTTTAGGATTGACACTCTTGGATTAGATAGATGCTATATGATGAGCTCCTAGGTATATCATTATACTTCTAAGAAATCAAGTCAAGTAGCATATCAAGGTAACTCATCTTGCAAACAGAACAAATCTACTACCTGGGGTACCTTTAAGCCTAGCTTGAGGTAGGGATGGGTATTTGAAAGGGTGGAGTTTGAACAAGGTGAGATTCCTTGGTATTTCTACCAAGAGTAGAATTCAAAAGATTTATAAAAAGGTTTTAGAAAAACCTAGAGGTAAGAGTAGTTGAAGTTTTGTCTTGACAACCTAAGGAGATTATATTGTATAGCTCTCCATAGTTTGATCAATAGAAGCTAATAAAATAGTTTGGGTTGCAAGGGCATCTTGGCTCTGGTTTTGAAATGCCAGAACATTTGAGAATATGAAACATAAACCAAGACAATTTTTGTTATATAGCTTTTTGACAACGGATGTTGAGGTAAGGTGTATATCATAAGCTGTACAATCAGAAGCATAAGCACAGACAACAACAAGCAAGCACTGCACAATTAAAAAAAGTGTTTGTTCCCCCTGTTTTTTGCATTCTGGACAACTAATTAGGGTTGCTGAAATTGGGATGTTACACTAATGGTGGTGGCGCCAACTATACGACCGGAGCTATACTGTCGGAATTTTTGCTCCGGCCGTATAGTTGGTCATTAAGGCGTCTGCCTCCGTTGTTAGGCTCCTGGTTTCTTCAGGTTGTTGGAAATCTCGCATCTTTGACTTTAATGTAGTGATTCCCTCCTTTAAACGACATTATCTGTGCAGGAAAAAATAATAAAGAAAGGATTGCATACCCCTCTGAATATTAGCATTAGTGGCAGGGTTTAGAGAGACATTTCATCAAGAATATGATTAATATACAGTTTAAATGTGGACGTAGATGGCTATATTTCATAGCCATCAGGTACCCCCTATATAAACCTCCCTAGGGTACTCTCTGTACTCACGTTCCATCATACACCCAATCCAAGCGACTCGCTGCCTAGCTACCGAGTTCACCACCCCTGTAACTCACTCGCCGATAATACAATCCAGCAGGAGTAGGTATTTACCCTATGGGGGGCCAAACTTGGGTAAATCCCTATGTCTTTATCTCCAATCTCGCATCGCAGGTGGCGACTTACTCTTTCCCTAAATCCTTCCAATCGCTACCGTTGGTAGCAACTCCCTTGGTCATTCCCACGATAGTGGAACCCACCATGGTCCAGCCTGAGTTCTGCGGCATGACCCTACTCGCTAATCGATCAGCTGGTCGCCACTGGCCACGTGATCGCAAGCGGCGCTATCCTTCAGATCCTACCTAGAAGCTACATCTCGGCGTCACGCCTGATCGCGCACAACACGATGATGCCGGTCGGCACCATCAACCTATTTGTCAGGTTCACGGACGCCGTCGACCCGGCGAAAACGGCGATCATTGGCAGGTCCTCGCCACACCACGATCTACTCTTGGAAGGCCATATCCGCTCCATCACCTGCCTTGCCTCTGAGTATGACTCGGCCGCCAGCAACGCGGCTTGGACTGTTGCGGCCGCAGACGACGCGACCCTCCACGACGACGCATATTCGGCAACCCCTGCCTCGGTCGCCGGATCCATCACCACTGCATCACGCGAAGACTCCATAACACGAGTCTCCAACACTGAGGATTTCGAGGACCCCTCCATCCTCAGGATCTTCGACTCTGACTTCGGGTCGGAGTCTCCTGATGACTTCCGCGCCAAATCCAATCACTTCAACGTGATCTACATGGTAGGCAGTGCGAGTGCCACGCCATATCCCTTATCCACGCCGATCCGGCCGACAGCGAAGACAGTGGAGGTCTAAGAGTACCGCTGCAGCTGGAGGCAGCGACACACGCAGAGCAGGACGAACGCGATAAATACTGCCCTGAGTGGCAAACAGCACATGAGTTGTCGCTCTACCACCAGCGCCGCATCAGGAGCCACCTGGACTCCAACGTCCAGGGGAGCACCCTGAACTTCGCGACGATCAGGACCCTTCTTGCACTGCTGAGCGCGAGGTCTACCAGAACGTGCCACCCAGCGGCAACGACCGCCCGCCACAAAACGCACCTACGATCGAAGCTCCACCGCCACCCCACCGCATGCCTCCTCCAGATCAGCCGTGGATCATCATCTCTCCCCAAGCCCGGGACTCCAATGGACTCTCGCTCTACTCCACCGCAATGGACAATGTCATCGTGGGGCAAGCCATAGTCGCCAATCTTAACATCACAGGAGAAGGCGTGTTGTAGATCAAGTATGCCAAGGATCTACTCACCAGGACCGTCGAGCAAGAAGCCGCGGGAGTCGACCTGCAGGGACGGATGTACTCCCGCTCGCCCACCTCCCGAGCCCCTGCAACTCCAACCACACAGGCCGCGAATCCCGCACTCTCCAACAAGGAGCCACGACCCGTGAACAACATGGTCACTGTGAACGGCCAGCCGATCGACGCGCGGATCCACATCGTCAACAATCAGGCCTGGCGAGCGCGCGAACCAAACAACCTGAGGCAACCCCTCACGGACCACGGTAAGCCCGAGCCAAGGGGCTCCCTCAGTCGAGTTAGCCCACAGTGCTTCAGACCAATGATCCGAGGAGAAAAGTATCCCGCCAACTTCAAGGCACCAAAGGAGATTGAGAAGTACGACCCGAGGTACGACCTAGCGGTGTGGCTTGATACATATCCTATGGTGATCGGGATTGCTAGCCAGACCGACCTACTCGCCGCTTGCTACCTCTCCCTGATGATGGAGGGAGCGACCCGGCGATGGATCCACACCCTCACCGCTGACAGCATCGACTCATGGGAGGACATGTGAGAGGCCTTCTTCAGGCACTTGGAGGGATCCTACACCCCTTCCACCACCATCGAGGACCTGGAGCACTGCATCCAAGGACATCGCGAGTCGACCCGCCACTGGGTGCAATGGTGGCAGGACTTGTGGATCAACACCTCCATCATCCACCCGGACACGGCGATCCACTTATTCAAGAACGCGTGCCGGTATGAACCTCTGATCACCAAGATCAAGAGGGTATACCAGACGCTCAAAAACATCCCCGACCTCCTTGAGATTGCCAAGTGCTACGCAGAGGAGGACCCCAACCAAGACTCCGACGACGAGTCGGGTGGGAGATGCCGCACCAGCGACAACGGCAACAGGGGACAACGGCAACAGGGGACATAGCAACACTCGCCTCATTGGCAAGCGCCACGGTGATAGGCGAGGCTAATTCATCACTAACGCTGGCTATGGGTAGCATGACCTAAAGAACTTCTGCCATGACAGAGGAAACTACCGCGACAGCAGAAACTACCAAAGCAACAACGTTGCGAGGCTGAAATTTGACCCCGCCACCCTACTTAACCAGCCCTGTGTCTACCATAGCAAGGAGGGGAAGCCCACCACTCACACCATCACCGACTACCATTCTCTGAAAGAGATCGAAAAGGCAAGGCGAGCAAGGGAGGGCCCCAACAACGACCCCCAAGGGACAACAGCAACACCGGCGGGTTCGGCAACAACATTGGCTTACTACACACGTTCACCGGGCTCGACACCAAACGTGAGAAGATGGTGCTCTCCCGTGCAGTCGCCGTAAATGCGGTGACACAAGTCGACACCCCGTGCTTCCTCAACTGGTATGAGAAAAGCATCCTTGGAGCCGCGAGGACCACACGTCATGGATCGGGTACCCTGGGCGAGTTGCTCTGGTGGTTAAGCCCAAAGTGGCTGACTACTGGCTCCCCAAGACCCTGATGGACGGGGAAAGCTCCATCAACATCCTCCACCTGGACATGTTCAGGAGGCTGTAGCTCCTGCAATTGATGGTCAAATCGACCCTCACTACCTTCCACGACATCGTCCCTGGAGGGAAGGCTTATCCGATCGGCAAGGTGATGCTGCCAGTCACCTTCGGCATGCCAGCCAACTACCGCACCGAGCGAATAGTCTTCGTGATGGTGAACTTCTGCAGCCCCTACCACTGCGTCCTGGTGCGACAAGGATTCGCCAAATTCATGGCGGCCCCGCATTACGCATACAACATGATGAAGCTCCTAGGGCCACATGGCATCATCACCGTCCACGATGACCCCAACATGGCCGTGGAATGCAAGGACAACAGCGCCAAGCTAGCCGACGCCAGCATTGCCGAGGAGGCGAACCATGCTGAGGAGCTCGTCAAATATGCGAGTGGCACTGACAAGGAAGACCCCAGGATCCTAAAGAAACCCAACACGGAAAACATCGGGTCGACAACATTTGAGGCCTCCACACACACCCGCACCGTCGAGCTTGTCTCGGGCGACTCTAGCCATAAGGTCACCATCGGGACCAACATGAGCCTCGCATAGGAAAGCACGCAAATCAAGTTATTGCGTGAGAATCGCGACATATTTGCATGGAAACCATCTGACATGCTTGGTGTCCCGAGGGAACTCACTGAGCACAAACTCAGTTCCGACCCCAAAGCATGACCTGTGAAGCAGTCGCTATGGCCCTTCAATGAAGAGCGTCATCGGGCAATCTCCAAAGAAGTGTAGCGTCTACTCGATGTAGGATTCATCCGGTCAATCAAGTACTCCAAGTGGCTGGCAATCCCAATCCTAGTGCTGAAGAAGAACAACACTTGGAGAATGTGTATCGACTACACCAACCTTAACAGCGCCTGCCCGAAGGAGGAGTTCGTCCTTCCCCGCATCGACCAGATCATTGACTCAACCGTTGGGTCGGAGTTACTGTGCTTCCTCGACGCGTACTCTGGTTACAACCAGCTCAAGATGGCGGTCGAGAACAAGGAGAAATTGGCGTTCATCACACCATTCGGTGCCTTTTGCTACACCGCCATGACATTCGGCCTCAAGAATGTCGGCGTGACCTACCAACGATGCATGTAGGAGTTCCTTGCGAGCCAAATTAGCCGCAACATCCATGTCTACATTGATGATGTGGTGGTGAAATCAACTCGCCAGAGCAACCTACTCGCCGACCTGGCTGAAACTTTCGCAAACCTGTGGAAGTACAAGATCAAGCTCAACCCGGGAAAGTGCACCTTCGGCGTGCCCACCAGAGAACTCCTGGGGTACATAGTCTCCAAGCGAGGTATCAAGGCAAACCCCACCAAGATTAACACCATTGCACAACTCGGAAAATCCGAGTGCATGCGCGACATCCAGAAGCTGGTCGGGCGAGTCGTGGCTCTCAGTCGCTTCATCCCTCGGCTCGGTGAGAAGGAAATGCCCCTCTACCAGTTAATGCGCAAGAACCCCATGTTCTAGTGGGACAAATAAGCGGACAATGCCCTCAAAGCTCTCAAGGATGTGCTGCTCGCATCACCGCTACTCGATGCCCCGATCGACAAGGAGACAATGCTCATCTATGTCACGGCCTCCACTCGATTCGTCAGCACTGTGATGGTCATCGAGCGACCAGAGGAGGGCAAGGAGCACCGCATACAACACCCGGTCTACTACAGCAGTGAGGTTCTCACAGACTCAAGGCAATGCTACCCGGAGTACCAGAAGCTAGTGTATGCGGTCTTCAGAGCCCAGTGACGGCTCCCGGACTACTTCTAGGAGCACCCCATCACGGTCGTCTCCTCTGCACCGTTGTAGGATATCATCCGCAATCACGAGGTGACTGGGCGAGTCGCCAACTGGGCCATCGAAATCGGCGTCCACAACATCAAGTAGGATCCGCGCAAGGCGATCAAGTTATAGGCCCTTGCTGATTTCCTAGCCGACTAGGAAGAAGCGCAGCAGCCCGAAACGCTGCCCTATCTCCATTACTAGCACCTCCACTTTGACGGCTCCAAAAACTCAGACGGTGCCGGAGCAGGAATCATGCTCACCTCCCCCAAGGGCGACAAGCTCTGATACATGTTGCAACTCAACTTCACGCCCTGCACCAACAAGATGGAAGAGTACGAGGCCCTCCTCCATGGCATGCGGGCCGTCAAGTAGATGAACATCAATCGCCTCAAGTGCTATGGCAATGCTGACCTCATCGCCGTGCAAGTCGCCGGCACCTGTGATGCAGTCGCCCCAACATGATAGCTTACCGCCAGGCGGTGGACCAACTAGGGGGCTACTTTGCCAGCTACTCCGTCGACTGGATCGATTGCCGCAAGAACGAAGAGGCCGACACACTATCACGCATCGGATCAGCTCGCCAAACACCACCTCCGAGCGTCTTCCTCGACATCATCGACAATCCATCGGTCACCCCCGAAGGAGATCGACATTAGGATACCACCACAGCCTGAGCCCTCTATGGTCGCCTTGATCACAGAGCCTAATGACTGGACTACACCATACCACGCTTACCTCAAGCACAAGATCATGCTCACAGACAAGACAGAGGTGTGGATGATCGTGCACCACTACAAGTCCTTCGTCATCATCAATGGACAGCTCCACAAGTGCACCATGACCAGTGTGTTCTCGCATAGCGTACAGCCAGAAGAGGAATGCAAGATCCTCCAAGACATCCATGCAGGTGACTGCGGCCACCACGTTGGTGCCCGGTCGCTAGTCGCCAAATCCATGCGCCACAACTTCTACTGGCTCACCACACACGCCGACGCCACAGACATCGTCCAACGATGCGCCGGGTGCTAGAAGTATGCCATCAAGATCATCCCCATCACCTGGCCATTCGCCGTATGGGGCGTCGACATGGTAGGCTGGTTCAAAAAATCACCATCAGGCTGCACCCACCTCCTAGACACCGTCGACAAGTTCACCAAGTGGGTCGAGGCGAAGCCAATCAAGGAGTGTGATGGCAAGACCGCTACCAAGTTCCTCTGTGAGCTAATATACCGATACGGCTACCCGCATAGCATCGTCATGGACAATGGTACCAACTTCGCCAAGGATGCCATGGCTGACTTCTGCGACGAACACGGAATCCAACTCGACCTCGCCCCAGTCGCCCATCTGGAATCGAACGGCTAAGCAGAGCACGCTAACCAGAGCGTCCTCCATGGCTTCAAGCCAATACTACAGGTCCCCCTCAAACGAACTCCTGGCTGCTGGGTCGAAGAGCTCCCCTTCGTGCTATGGGGCATTCGCACCTCCGTCAATCGATCGATAGAGTTCACCCCCTTCTTCATGATGTACGGCGCCGAAGCCGTCATGCCGACCAACCTGGAACACGACTCGCCTCGAGTCGTCAACTAGGCGGAAGAGGACAATGAGGTTACCCGACAAGACGGGGTCAACTAGCTCGACGAAGCCCACGACCTAGCTTTCTCTCGCACCGCTATCTACCAGCAAGGACTCTGCCACTACCACAGTCGCCAGGTCTGAACCCACACCTTCTAGGAAGGTGAGCTAGTCCTGCGACTAATCCAAGACAAGAAGGGAACGCACAAGCTCTCTCCCCCATGGGAAGGGCCATTCGCCATAGGGTGAGTCCTTGGCAACAACACCTACTACCTCATCGATATACGGGGTAACGGCCAGCTCGACGTCAGGTCGCCATGGAATGTAAATCTCCTCCGAAAATTCAATTAAAACTTGTACTCAACTGTTATATGATGGAATAAATTCGGATCGCACAAATTGTGTATACTCACCATCTTCTTGTGCCAATTGCACTCGTACACCTAGCAACACGCAAACTTATAGAAGTCAAGCCTTTGTTGAGCGACCAGCATGGCAAATTAGTGCGGCCCAAGGGCACCAAAAATATTCGGGTCTTGCGCCGTCCACGAAAATGCTACCCCGGAGCCACCAATGGATTCGCATCACCCGAGTGGCCTGCCAGGCTAAGACAACCGAAGACGCTTCTCAAAGTGACATGTCATGCCCATCCTCGCGCATAGCGACTCGAATGGTTAAGTACCACGCTTGGGGACTTGTCCAAAACAACTCTCATGCAGCTCGGGAATAAACCAAGTACGAGAGGATGCCTTGGACTGGCCATACGACTGGCTTTCCGAGCCAGGAGAGAGACGTATTACGAACAACGCACCACGTCCTCACCTACCTTGGGCATGCGACTAGAAAGAGTAAGTACCATTCTCGAGGACTCGCCTAACCAACCCCGTTCGCGTTCGGGTAAGCAACTAAGTACAGAGCACCCCTTGGGGTCGCCAAGCGACTGGTTCCACGAGCCACGACGAGTCGTCGTCGGTTACTCTAACAACCTAATACAAACCGACATACATATACGTGAGGTCAACCCCACAAAAGGGCGGACACGCTCAAGAGCTCATACAACCAAAAATACAAACAAACAAAAATCACAAAGCAAATGCAAGTAGATTGACATTTTTCCTCAGTAACAACATACACTGTTCATCATCAAGATATATTACAAAAGAGGCCAGTCGCCACGACTAACAAAATTCCTCAGGGCAATCCTTCATTCTGCAAGCTTCGAAGAAGAGGCACCCCCGTCACCCTTGACCCGTATGAAAGGCTCCCAAGGGTTTGTCGGGTAGGTCATCAATTGCTTCGCAAGCAACGACCGAAAGGGCTCCTCCGACTTCAGGTCCCGGTGCTTCTGCTTGGGGTCATTCGGTGCTACCAGAGTCTCCTGGTACGGAAGCAGGTTGCCCATCACCAACACTCGATCCGCAAAATGAGCAGCCTTGGCGGTCAGCTTCGTAACCTCCATGATCTCCACCGAGCCAGTCACCGAGGGGTACCCGCTGGTGACGTCATCACGGTCGAAGTCACCAGGGAAGTGCGTGAGTCCAAGACTCATCACCATAGTGGCTCCACGGCAGAAAGCCGACCACGACATCCACTTGACTACGGCAGGAGCTTCCTGAAGATAACGCCACACCTTCATCAGCCCTCCAGGAATCATCTTGGTGGGGGAAATTCCCTAAAGGACAGCCTGAACGCACAACGCCAAGGCAGTAGCCGCGTTCACCACCGCCGTCACACAATGCATGGCATCAAACATGTTCACCATCGGATCTCCTTGACTGACTCGCCCGCTATTAGCAATCGAAGGCATGAGGAATGAACATTTACCAAGAAGTTTGCGGTAGTTCTCAGTAATGAACATCTCCAAGGCTGACAGCTTCCCCTGCAAGCTGACGATGACCGATACGGAGGCCTTCCGCTCTTCCTCCACCACGACGACCATAGCCTTGGCCCTCTCTTCAAAATAAATCATCGAAGTCTTAGTCGCCTCCAGCTCCTTCGCTAACAAGTTAACTTGTTCCTCCGCCGCGGTTAACGATGCCTTTGTAGTCTCCAGCTCGGCAACCGGAACGTAGCCCTCGTGGGCCTTGGCGAGTGCAGCGGCGTGTTCATCTGAATCAAAGAAGACAACAATAAGATAAAACCATACAACTACAAGGAGATCAAGCCCCTAAAAGCACAACAACTAACCCGGTGTCGCCTGGAGTTGCCGATTAGCCTCTTGAGCTACCCATAGGTCACGTTCTAGTCACTCCTTCGTGGTCAACCATTCAGACGACTCCTTCTGCAAGACATGCACACAAAACTGCAATGAGAATAGGGACAATCAAGATTTTGAGTGTCTAGCTGCTGAAATTCAGCGACTAGACCCTCGGGGACTGGACAATCAAAGTTTTGAGTATCTATCTACAGAAATTCAGCGACTAGACCCTCAAGGACTGGACAATCAAAGTTTTAAGTATTTAGCCACTGAATTTCAGTGACTAGACCCTCAGGGACTAGATAATCAAAGTTTTGAGTGTCTAACCGCTAAAAATCAGCGACTAGACCCTCGGGGACTGGACATACCATGATGGCAGCGCCTAGCATGTTGTGAAGCTTGCTGGCGTCCGCTGAAGGAAACACAAACATCGTACGCCCATGTCGCTGCCCGGCATCACCGTCGATGATCTCAAGAACTTGTGGCGACTGAGTTCCAGTCGTCGTGGCAAAAGCCCTTGTCACAAAGCGCGGGAACTTCGCGGTTGTGACCACTGGGGCGCCGGCCTCCGAGGGTAGAATTTTCGCTAGCGGGACCACCTTACTTGGCTCCGCGCTGGTGGCCACCCCTTCTTTAGTATGGATGGCAGAGTTAACCTTCTCCACGCCTTCCTCCGCTATGGCAATAGTTTCGCTCTCCTTCTTCTTCTTTCCTCCCTCACTCGGCGCCTTGATAGTGACTGCCTTCCTCCTTTTTGATGGAACGCCCTCCCTTTGTGTCGACTGGCAGGACTTTGGCCACCGAAGGACGGTTGATCTTCTTGGCGCTAGTCCTACAAGCTCGCCATGGCCAGCGATCCGCCAAAACCCTGAAAGTCACGAAAATCACTACAGTACAGACTTACTTGGTGATTGGAAGGGCACGCAGTCCGGTGCTAATGTGCGCGGGCTTCTCCAGTTCTCGGCCTAGTTTACACGTGAGCCTCTTCTCCAACACGCTCGTTGTCCATGATGTCGCGGGCTTCTCCGCTGACAAGGCTGCGGTCATGAAGATTTCCGTCAATGACGATGCGGGCGCCTTCTTCGGCGGTGGAGTCGCTGAACCGTTGGCCGCTTCAACCCTGTTTCTAGGGGTGCCGACGCTTCTGGCGCAATGGTGGCGAGTGGAGCCTCCACAACCATGTTTGCGGCCTCCATTTCCATCATCAGAGTTAAATTCTCCAGAACCTTCGCAACATCCGTGGTCTCCTCATCACCAGGCTCGTCGTCCGACTTGAACATCACCACGCACCTGGCTGGCGACTTAGCCGGCGACCTCAACTTTGTTGCTGGCTTGGTCTTTGGTAGTTGCTTCGCCTTCGGCGGCGACTTTGCCTTCAATGGAGGCTTGGCCGGCGTAGCCATGCGCCGCGAGCTGTGTTCTTCCACGATGTCAACTTTGTTCTTGTGTTCTTCGAGGCCGCGACTTGCCTCGAGTTTGCGCTTCTTTTTCCCGCGGGTCTTCTGAGCCGCTGACGAGGGTGCAGGCGCCTCTATTATTTCATCCTCACCCTTGAGGATTCCTCCTCCTCTTCTTCCTTGAGCTCCTTGGGAACCTCTTCGTCGAGCGGAGGAAGCCAGTTCTCGAGAACCTAGAACAGCTAGCAGAGACAAAGAAATAATAGCTTGATCTAAACAGACACAAAAACCGCGATTGCAAAACCGCGACTGTGAAACCAATATTAATAAAGCAAAGAGAACTACTATTGGGGTGTGGCACTTACCGATGGTGTATGGTGCGAGCCTAGCCTTCGGGTCGGTGTACTCTGCCTCCGTGATCTTTTTCAGCGTGACGATGTAGTCTTCGGCCTCCTAGACCGCTTTGCTCGCCCTTGTGCAATCGTCCTTACCAGTATACTGGTACATCCAGTGGGCTTGGGTTGCCGCGGAACCAGCTGCCGCCCGAGCCAACAGTTGTACAGATTGATGGTCTCTAGACCTTCCTCCTTCAGCTCCTTGATTCGCATCAACATCTCGTCGACAACCATCTTCTAGTCATCAGGAAACTTGGTCAGCGACAACCGGCATGGCTCGCTCCTCTCGGCGGTGTACATCGGAAGTGACACCTCCCTATCAGGAGTGGACTCCTTCATGTAAAACCAGTTCTTCTTCCACTCGCTTGCGGCCTTCTTCGGCAGCAGGAGCTTCATAAAATTGGCCTTGGGCTTCAGCTAGGAGGTAACGCTGCCTGCCACCAAGACAGGGCCACCTACCCCCTCGCAGCTGATGCGGTCGTGAAACAGCTCCAGCCAGAGAGGGGAGTAGGGACAACACCCCAAGTAGCACTCGCATAAGGCGATGAATATGGCGATTGGTTGAATGCTGTGTGACCCTAGATCTGATGGCTTGATTGCAAAATACGCGATCAAGAGCAGGAAAAAAATTGACGTGGGGAACCCCAGACCCCTCTCCAGGTGGCTCTGGAAGTAGATAAACTCGCCGGGGCGTGGCTTCGGCTCGGTCTCGCCGGACGCAGGGATACGCCAGTTCCCCTTGCAGAGGATCCCCGCGTCCTAGAAGGACTTCAAGGTGGTGCTGGTGCACTTCGACTTGCCCTACTAGTCCTTTGGAGGCGCCATCGAGGGAAGAAGGAAGTCCTTCTGTCCGGAAATTTTGGATCGGAGTGGATCTGGAGACTGAGGGTGTGTGGAGATGGAGAAATGCGAAGATTTACCTCTCCCTCTGCCATTATCCTTATAAAGAGGCGCTACCTGCCAATGTCGGGAGAGCCGTTACCTCGCGGTAAATTCTCCGAAGTTACCATCGGGATTACACAAAGGCTGGTTTGACCAAATTAGTGTCCACTTTCCTCACTCGACTCGCCAGCCTACTTGCCCCATTCAATAGACTAGGCATGGCGCCTTGAGCGCATTTCTACTCGCCACGACTATGACTTAAGACACATAGAAGAGATTCCTTCCTTCATTGAAGGAGTCCACCACCGATTCGACTGGGTGTCCGATTGGACTCGCCTACTAGGACTCCCAAAAGAACACCTGCGCCAAACCAATGCTGGCCCCGGGGACTACTGATGGGGATATGCCGACTAGGGTGTACCCAGCAGGACGTTTCGACTGGCCCAAGATCATAGTGAATGGGCATGCATGACGGCAAAAGGAAAGCGACTGAAGAGAAGCCTGGTGACTAGAAGCCGAAGGCCCAGAAGCATAGATAGCCTAGTCGAATTAGGTCAAATCCTCCGAGTACCTAACTGATTCGGTTATATTCCTGTAAACCCTAGCGAGGTACCCCCTATATAAACCTCCCTAGGGTACTCTGTATACTCACGTTCCATAATACACCCCATCCAAGCGACTCGCTGCCTAGCCGCTGAGCTCGCCACCCTTGTAACTCACTCGCTGATAATACAATCTAGAAGGAGTAGGCCTTTACCCTACGGGGGTCCGAACTTGGGTAGATCCCTGTGTATCTGTCTCCAATCTTGCACTGTAGATGGCGACTCGCTCTTATCTTGAATCCTTCCAATTGCTACCCCTGGTAGTGACTCCCGTGGTTATTCCCTCGACAAGGCTAGAAAAGGTTATTAAGTGAAAAATTAAGGGAATATGCCCTAAGAGGCAATAATAAAGTTGATATTGTGGGGCCCCCGGATTAATCCTCCGAGAATCCCTGTTATGGATACACCACAATCCCATGATCAATTCGTCGTGGCACATAACCGACAAGTATCAAAGTAAACATCCATTACTTAGGCGGATACATGTCATACCTTATTTTCCGATATGGCTACATCGATCATCATCAGCGGAACTTCATAAGGCGTAGAGCTCGAGGCATTCCTTAACCTATAGGCAACTAACTAGGAGGAAGTCATAGCTCGCATAGTCGTCAACATCACCTTCGTCTTCAAATCTGACCAAGTTAATAGCCAGGGACAATGCCAGTGAGTACTTTGAATGTAGTAAAAAACCACCTTAAGAGAAACATAATAATAAGAAAATAGGCAATATGGTTGCGGTAGTAGGAGGGCTCCAAGAGAGGTTCTTTTCTAAGATAGTTTCTCTTGGAGATATAACATCTACATATCTTTGTTGAAAACCTTTGTAAACCATTTTGGAAACCTTTTTTGAGAAGTTTTGGAAAATGCCTGGATTGGGGCACCCATTTGTTCCTCCTTCCAGTCATCCCATGACCAACTCCTTTCCTTCCTTTCCGACCATCCCATGGTCAACACATTTCCAAAAGCCTTTGCTTTCTCGAAATCCTTTTTGAAATCAAAACCAGCACCGCTCTACAGTAGTTTGTCGAACTCGTCCATATCCACAAACACGGCTATTCAAATAGATTTACACTCTATAGAGGTTGTACACTTTACCCACACTATCCGGGTACCCTACCCTGATCACCTATTGACCATGGGTCGAGTAGCCGATCAAGACTCTCTGGATGCCACTCTAGCATAGGCCCTACCCCATGAGTTGTTCCTCTCAATTCTGGGATGTCTAGGCCAAACACCAACTGGAGTGCATCTGACTCCTCGAGAGTGGGCACTTTCAATGAGGGGCTCATAGTATCGCCCGGTCGCTCACATGGGCGATCCTACTTCCTCCAGGTGACTGTCTAACAGTTGAACCTTTCTGTAAAGGAAGCCCAGAATTAGAGGGACTTGTTCTCTTAGAAGCAGTATGTTAATTCCCATACCAGAGTACCAAACTTCAAGTATAACCCTGTCCCATTCCAGAGTAATGTGGTTGCACGAGTTAAGTTGTTATAGCTAAAGCTGCAAAGAACTGCGTGCGTTTTTGTAAAGATTTTTCCTCCTTCTATCTTTCAGAATTTTGTAAAACAAAAACCCTTTTTCCTTTCCTAGTATTCTCTTTGTAGGTCAAACCTCACTAAGGTATTACCCTAAAACATTTTGTAAAATTTCTCAGGGTCTTCCCATCCTCTAGTTTTGCTTCGGCTATAACAGGATCTCCAATGGGGTATGGTGTTATACACCATCTACCAAACTAGGGGAATCTTGGTGTCCTCAAAGGGGTTATACTTAGAAGTACAGATGCTATTGTTTGGAGGAGCCAAGCCACTACCAGATATAGCTAATTATATAAGTAAAACAACGCAGTTTTGCATAAATAGATAGGTAAAACATGCATAAGTAAAACAGTATGATAAGGCTTATGAGCAAGAAGGTGACTTACCTATGATTAGCAATATGTCAATATATCGATGGACTTCTTCTGAGAATACCATAATAATCCAATAATAACCACTTCTTTTGGTCTCCGATATAATCGCAACTATCGTCGTCAAAAATAGCACATGCAAGCAAACAAAGGCTAAATCAACAGAAGGCATACAATCACCAATACCATACAACAAACAAACATACAACATATTACTCAAATCAGTAGTCTTTGAGATATTGAGTTTAAGGCAAGTGGACTTACTCTAATTCTCTTTGTGGTATTTATTTTATGTTTTTAATTGCCAAAACCACTCAAAGAAGGGCTTTGGAACTAAGGCTTGGGTCTGTATGATGTCAATGTACAAGATTGATATCAACAAGTAGGTATTGAAAAAATAAGGCCAACAAAAGTAGTTTAATGATTTTATCAATTTTCCTTAATTAGTTATGATTATTTTAGTGGAAATAACCCTAGTTTAGGTGAATAAATCACCAGGAAATATCTAGAGATCAAATAAATTTGTCCTCAGAGATTTTTTTATATATTTGAGTTTCTGATTTTAGAGAATTGGAAACACCTCAAAATAATTACCAGAATGCCCTTGGGAAATCCCCAAAAAGTGAATTTTGTAAGCAGTTTGTCCTTTTCACTAGATTTATTATGCCTAATATTTTCTTATGAATCCAAGGTCATTTGGTCTGTGTTATAAATACCTTTCTTTAGAAATTGGATTCACAATTTTTGGAGAGGTAAAACTCCTATGGTGATTTATCTACTGAAAAGATCATATGCAGAAGTGTTTATTTCATTAAAATTTAGCCAAGACTCAATAATTTTTGATCTCCTGGGTTTTGGTAGGTGTTGCAGTACCACAATAGTGAGAGTTGGAACCTATTCAAAATATCTTGTAAAATTACCTAGGGGATTTTTTAAAGAGATAAATGTAGTGTTTTTGTTATTTTTTCTAAGGTCAAATTAAAGCTTAGCTTGGTATGAGTCCAAGGCAAGATGGTAGGAGTAGCAAAAACCTAACATGAGAAACTTGGTTTTCACCATTTGGATCGGTGGAACTCACTGAAATAATTATTGAGCTGTTTCGTAACTTTTTGGTATTTTATTTTTTAAGAAAACACTGAATACTGTTTTGACAAGATACTTGGTCTACAGGTTGTGAAAAACATAGGGCTAGATGTAGAAAACTAGATCTAGACATTTTTATATAGTTTCGATTTTATTTAGCATTTAAACCGAAGATCTCTTTTAAACAATTCTAGCAAACGAATAAAATGGATAAGGATCTTTGGCCAGGTCTTTAACAGAATTGGGCCATGCAGGGGATTTAGGCCCGCACAGAGTCACCGCGCATGGGAGCTGCCACATTTCAAAAGTCGAGACGGGCCCAGGCTTCAGTGAGCACCACGAGGTGAAGGGGTATTGGATGAGATGGTATGTTGGATCAAAGGAGATCCGACGGTCGGTCGTTGTCATCTTCAACGAACAGAGCAAGCGGTGGCGAAAGCCTAGGGTGGTCGGGGCAAGGATGGGGCGCTCACCTGAGGGCTCAGGAGAAGCCGGGGAGGTGACGAGGATATGTGGAGGTCGGCGGAAAGCCTAGAGAGGGTGGAAAGGCAGGGTTTGGCGTCGGAAATTTCCTTGCGCATTTGTGCTGGCGGAGGGGTTTAGAAGCTCATCGGAGCTCTCCTGGATATGTTGAATGTTGACAAAGCTAGTGCATGGCATGTCCGGAGGTTGAGGGAAGCTGAAAGGTGGGCGGATTGGGGCTTCCTCGCCTGCTAGCATGATGACGACCGGAACCTCCTAGCAAAACTCAATGGAGGAGTTGGATAACGGCACTCCTTGGAGAAGAAGGGAGAGTAGGGTGAGTAGGGGAGGCCATCAGGGGTAAGTGGAGGCAGAGGGTAAGGGGAAGGGAGTGAGGGAGAGAGAGATGCTTCCTCTACTCACATGCAAACCGAATGGAGCCGTTTCTCCTTGACCACGACGATGGAGAGCTAGGGAGAAGGAGGGGCTTAGGGTGGAGAGTTTAGAGAGGAGATAATAGGGAAATGAGGGAGGTGGGATAGCTGGGGGAGGCGCTAGCTATATAAACCGAAGGTAGTGGTGCTTGGTGGACCTTGTCCATTAGGGAAGGAGAGAGAGGATGTTAGGCTCTGATTGGGCTAGGGGGACGATGGAGAGGTCCTGGGTGGGGCTTTGGTCAAACACTGAGTGGAGAGGAGGTGGTGGATGCTGCTGCTGTATTATTTTACAATATTTGAAATAAATGGTAGGTTCTTCTCCCTCTCTTCTTCCAAGCACTAAGGACAAGGAGTAAGCATAACTACAGTATTGCTACAGTGCTCACGACCAGAGGGTGTTAGGATAACTGTGGATAAGTGCTTGCCAAGTTTTGATAAGGTTTGGATGAGATTTATCTCTATGATTTGAAGTATTTCAATTCTTGGCTATTTTGAGAATCATGAACGAAACTTTGGATTTTTATTGTTCCAAGATAAAGAAATGTGATAGAAGATGGATATGGGGAAGATACCACTCCAGGATTTATTTGAGATGTTTGCAAGGATTTTTAGTCTACTTAAAAACATTTATTCAAATAGTGTCGAAATGATTTTTAGAAGTTGATTTCATATTTTTGAGTGGTACGGGGGTGGTTTTTGATGTGACATGGTTCGAAATACCATATCACTCATTGGAGAATTTTCCTGGAATTTAATGGGATGTAAAGTATTTTTAAGCACTTATTCCTCGTTTCTACATTTAAGAAAAAGGGCAAAAAGAAATAATAAAGCTTCTCAAAAATATTTGTTTTTGAGATGGGAATATAGGGTAGGATCTATAGGACTAAAATGAGCCTAAAGTTGGAGGTGATATTTGGAGAAAAAATAAACTTGCCTTTATAGAGGGAGTTTTGGAGGTTTTGTCCAATAATGAATTTAAATAGGTTTTTGTCTATAATAATCATGGATAATAGTTGATAGATCTTTATAATTAGGCTAGATGATGTAAACAAGGTGTATCTATGTAACATCCCAAAACTTTAATCAAGGTTATGAACATTCTAATGCATGTGTGTGTTTGCATTAACATAGAATTGTTTGAAAATGCCATGTGTGATTGTTCTAAATGTTTTGAAATGGTTCAAAGGTGAATGCCACATCATCTATACCATTTACAAACAAAATCCAAATAAAAATAAATCAAATAGGATTAAATAATGCAAATGGTCATTTTGACCATTTTAATCCACTAGGCCACTTTAGGTGTTCCTAAAAGTCATTTTCAAATAGAAACCTTCTGAACTCTTTTCACCCCTTGCTAGATCAAGTAAAGATGTACCAAGGCCCACTTTACAAACTTACAAAAACCTTTAGCAAGGCAATTCAAATGACATTTGAAAATTGAATCAAGTGTAGGTCTTAAGATCACCATTTCTCAAAAACCAACCAAACCAATTCACCTTGACAATTCCTAGCAACCAGAGACTACCAAGCATAAGATCAGACCAGACACCAAAAATCTTTACAAAATTCGAATTTAAATTTCTTGTGGGTATTGTGTCGAACACCTGGCAGACAAAATTAATCTGGCCTAACAATTACTGTTTTAGAGCAGTGATCAAGCACCACTAAGGCCTCAATCCACGCCCCTGGTCTCCCCTAGTTCCAACCATGCCATAAAGGAGCTCCCCCTTAGCCGCTTGCAGTAGTGCCGAGCCACCCGAGCGCCATGCCCGCCGGTCGAGCATGGACCGCTCCCAGCAGACCGCCTCGCTCTCTCTCGCCATGCGTAGGAGGACCGCCGCACCCTACCACCCCTCTTTGTCCCTTCCCCGAGCGCTGCCAGGTCGTGGACCACCGCAGAACAGCTGCGCCCACCGTGTCTGCGCCATGCCGACCACGCGCCAGAGTGCGGCGCCCAATAAGCATGCACACGCTGCGCCTCGACCGCAGCCCACGCGCACTATTTCGCCACGACCCCAGGAAGCGCCCAGACATGCCCGTTCGCCGCCGCTTGACCCGCAGCCACCGTGCGCCGCGTCGAATGCTGCTTATGTCGTGTAGAGCATCGCCCGCTCCCAACCAAATGCCACCACCCCTAGCCGCACCTTTACACCGTAGATGACCACCAGTAGACCGCGCACCATCCCCTACCTCCAGCTACGCCGCTAGCTGCCTGTACCATCGCCACCGACGAGCCTCCCCACGCCGCTCGGTCCCTTCGTCGAGCCTATAAAAGGAGGCATCCTCCGCCCAAATTCTGCACACCATCTCACTCCCCTCTCACCACTGACCCATCCACCCCATCCCCGGAGCAAGACGAGCCTCCCTTCGCCGAAATTGCACCGGAGCTTGCCGCTGCAGAGGAGAAGAGGCGTCGTCGATTGGAGCTGCCCTAGGAGCCGCCGCAACCACGCCTAGAACCGTCGTCGTCTACCAGGTCGATCGCCCCATCGCCAAGTCTAGCTAGAGCCCAGGTGAGCTACTGCAGACCCCCACCATGCCGCGTTAGGGTTTTCTGTCGCCGGAGCTGTTCCCCGGAGAGGATGAACCATGGCCTTAGATCTCGTTCTAATTGTAGTGCAAAGATTTCCCCATACTGCTTCGCGTTAGATGTGTCGCTGACATGCGGGACCAACCTATCAGTAGCCCGCTGCACCGCGGAGCGCCACTGGGCCGGCCCATTAGCTTTCCCGCGCTAGCCCACAGATTCAAAGTAATGTTTTCCATTTAGGTTTAAACAGGATTCTGTCCACTTGATCAAAAATCAATTCAAAAAGATCTACTTAAACAAAATGCATGATTGGAATTTTGTTAGAAAGATAATTAAAATATATATCCAAGGCCGTTGGATTTAAATCGATTGGAGTTAGAGATCACATATAGCAAAAATAACAAGTCAGAGACTTTGCTGCATTCAAACATTTTTCAAAAATCAACCATAATAGCTTTTGAGTTGATTCCAACTCTCAAAAATCACATTTGATGATATATATCTGAATATGTAAAAATATCTAGGATTGCATGCAGTGACTTTGGACTAGTACCAAAAGAATGCTATTAGGGAATTTCTAGTCACTTTAAAATTGATTAAATAATAAACTTAAACTTTATAAAATGAGACCAACACCTTAAATCACATTCCCATGTATTATAATATGTGGTGATGACATGTGTCCACATGATCCCATATTTTAATTGGAGAATATTAAATCTTAATAAATTTCAATGAGTAGAAATTACTTTTCTCAAATAAAATAATGAAACTAGTTCTTTAAATCTTGTGATGATTGTCATGATGCTAGATCATCGAGTTTGTGCGTTAGTGTGCTAAATACACTTAGTTAAGGATTGTTTGGTGATTGTGTATCCCGTATTTATTTATAGACGATAGTACCGACCAAGTCTACGAGGAGGAGGAGTTCTACCCCGAAGAAGACGAGGATAATTTCAATCACTGCACCAACCAAGACAAGCCATCATTAACAATGCAAGCTAACACTTGCAAGCTTGATAACCTAAGCAAGATGCATTAGGCATGCTTTGGTTATACGATTTTGATTTATGCCCATCCCCAGTTTTACTTGCAAGCTTTACTTTCTTTTACTTTACCAAAGTTCTTTGCTTTTCTTATAGATAGCTTAAAGAGTATAAAACTTGGCCTATCTAGTTATACTTAGATGTCATTCTATGGCATGACATTGAAGATTAGCACCCCTCTTTAGTGAACACTCTTAAACTTAGTGGCTAGTGCTAAGCATAAAACTTGATCACTTTAGATGGGAATACTTGGTGAAAATGATTATGAAAACCTTGGATGAGTCATTCTATTGAGATGTTTTGACATGTGTTGAGAAACACAAATGGTTTATGATGATGAAAATTTTGAGGCATGAGCCTTAGCCCTTTATAAAAACTGATGGTTGGGTTCGGATGCGATACCCTTCCAATTTTACCATACAACCACAATACCTGAATTGGGTAAGGCTTAGCTGGAAGTTTATATGCATTAGTATGGGTTCCCTCGCGGGAGAGGTTTGAGCTGAGGCTACCTCTTGATGTTGTCCACCTATGAAGTCCCCAGGATGACAGATGGCCATGGCTGGGAGGCCAAGCTCATAGGGGAGGTGCCTATACTAGAGTGTGTAATTGAAAGGTTATGATCGATAATCCGCATACTAAGTATGATGATTCAGGGTTATCCCTGACGGATGTATCTAATTTTGTGGTGAAAGTGTACCACCTCTGCAGAGTGTCAAACTATTCGAATAGCCACGTCCGCGGTCATGGACAGTTGGAGTGGCCATACTGTATTGTCGTCAGATGTTTTCAAAATGACTTATGAAATGAATGGTGCCCTTGACTTGACCACAACAGGGTTGTGACTATGAAAACTAAGTTCCCAACTTAAGTGCTTTTAGAACATTAAATTAGCTTTCTTTACTTCTGAACTCACCTTAAGATAAATCTAGCTTTTGAAAATAAACTTAGAGCTTAGCATTCCTACTAGAACTACCTTACTTGCTAGTGATAGTTTGCGAGTACTTAAAGAGTACTCATGGCTTTGTCCCTGGCTATTCCCGTGGCCAGACTATGAGGAGGACTATCCAGAAGAAGGACAGCGGGACAGCTATGACAACTAGGATCATCTCCCATCGTCAGCATTGCCTGTGACACTGAAGATGGAGCCCACCGCTATGCTTATTATTCTGCTGCTTGTTTGTATTAAGACTCGATCATGAGATCCTTTATTTGTGTAAGACCTTATTATGGTTTGTAATGGATGATGTACTGTGATAGCCAATATGTTATGGCATAATAGGCATCTGGGATTAAAAATCCGGGTGTTGACAATCTAGCATTTGCGACCTTGGGTGTTGAGAATCCAACTTGATTTTGGTGGAAAACATGAAATAAAGGATCTAGGGAAAGGTTAACATCATACCATCAAAACTTTGTTGGAACTTGGATCTCAGAGCTCCCCTAGGGTCATGAGATATATAGATGGATAGACCGAGTGATGTATATCACCATGGTATATAGTTTTGTGCTTGATCAGGGTTGAGCTCTCCAAGGATTGGTTCAAAACTTTGAATAAAATAAGGGTGCCAAAGCATATTATCAATTAGCCTCCTAAACCATGTGGGTTTTAGAAGCACAAGGATTAAATTGGAACAAGTGAAGTATGGATTGATATACATTTATGAGTAGAACAAAATCCTGCAACGAGTTGGTCCAAAGAAGACAGTATGGAGATGTGAGATCCTGCCAAAGTAGGCATGTTGATAAGATTTGCAAGATTTATTATTTTCTTCCCTACAAAACCATCAGGAACAAGTGGATTAGGGGATGGTCTATCCAAGGGAAAGAGTGGTCCTTGGTAGTCCTTATTATGTTATATAATATGGCTCAAGTGCATTTACAAAAATGCACAAAGGTTGGAAATGATGGAATCTCAAAGATGTGATATTGATAATAGATTTCCAGATTTAGCCATTTTGGCAGATTTGTAGATTTTGACTAGAATATAAGAGGGGGTGGTTTTGAGAGGAGGCAAGGTTCCAAACAATCATGAAGTGGATGATGTTGAAGTGTAGGTTGATTATAAGGGATCCATTCTTGATATTGGTCTTCATTGACTTGGAAGATTCTAGATTGAATAACTTCATAAGTGATCATGTTAAGGGGTTTTAGATGGTCACTTAGTGACTAGAGATCAGATCCAGCTCAGTAAACTTGGTTAGGGTGTATTCTTAATTTATCTTGATCCTATAGGATGAGCTCTTAGGTGGCTCATACTACTTCCTAGCAATCTAGTTATACAATAGATCAAGGAAAATCATAAAAGAGCAGATCAAGGCAACTCATCGTACAAACAGAACAATTCTACTACTATGGATACCTTCAAGCTTAGCTTGAGGTATGGATGGGTATTTTGAAAAGGTTGTATTTTGAAGTAGATCATAGTCCCTTGGTATTTCTACCAAGAGTAGAGTTCAAAGTTTTATAAAAGGTTTTGGAAAAACCTAGGGATAAGAATTGTTGAAAGTTATGTCTTGTGAACATAATGAGATTATATCATATAAATCTCCATAGTTTTGTAAATAGAAGCTAAGAATATATTTGTTGTTGCAAAGGCATCTTGGCTCAAGTTTTTGAATTGCCATAACATTTGAGAATATTTAAAATGAGCCAAGACAATTTGTTATATAGCTTTTGTCAACTGATGGTGAGGTAAGGAGTATATCATCTGCTACACATTCATATGTATAAGGATAGACAACCAACAAAAAAAATGCATCACTTAACAAGAAAAACTTTTTGTTCCCCTTGATTTTTGCATTCTGGACTACTAATCATGGTTGCTAAAATTAGGATGTTACAGACCATTCCCCCTTAAAAGAATCTTGTCCCGAGATTCGGGAGAGTATGGTTAGGGGATTTTGAGTTAGGGTTTGTGTTATGTGTCTCAAGCGTACTAACTTATGGATTTCATCTTTGAACATGGTTACTTTGTTGGTAAAGTTCGACTTCAGTATTCTCGGATGCACAGAGAGTTGGCAGCCTTCAGTCCTGATTGCGATGGAGAGTCTTCCTTCTGTAAGGATTTACGACATTTCTATTAAGGCCTCATTGTATCCTAGTTCATGACTTCGGATCTAACTCCTAAGGTTGTTTCTGGTGGGTGGTTATTCTCTTTTTGTGGGAAAGAAGCAGTCTTCCCCCCTTAGGATTAGACTATGGTAGATCATATCATTGACGTAGTCCTTCCTTCTTGGAGTCGAAGGGTGATGTTTGAAAGCTATCAAAAATATTCTAACTAGTTTTGAAGCCTTTAGATGTCATCGACACACTAAGTTTTATGAGGCTCAGATACCACTTTTATTCGTACTTAGCCTATCAGAGTAGTTGAATTAGCGGATCTTCTGGAAAGGTTAGAACTGGTAGAGTTAGCGAACCTGCGGTCCTGCAGGTTGGTATTTAGCTGAAGTAGTAGAGAGGTTTGTAATATTTTTAGTTAGTTCCTCATATGCTTACTCGTGAGTTGATTGTTGACGAATAGACTTCGAAACTAGGAAAGTTTGGGAAAAATCTTTCGGTAGACAGTCTTCGGGATTTGAGTTGGAGAGACATAGTCTTTCAACCTTAGAGCTTCACTAAGGTTCTTCGAGAGTGGTGCAGATCTTTCATCATGAAGTGCTGGCATGATGCTAAAAAAGGTTGTATCATCCTTGGGTCTTGAGTTAAGGTATTAGAGTGACGTCCTATTGCGCAAAACCTTGTCGGGGTAGTTTCATAACGAAGCCTTAAGGGTTTGTCTCTAGGCGGATTTGTGGTTAACAAAATTTCTGGCTAGTCTTCAGTCAGAGTAAAGGCATCCAGCTTCGGGGAAGCTGTCTTCACTTGAATTATTTGTGTTTATTGTGCTTGTTGGTGGATTAGACTCGATGTATTCATGCATCCTTGTCTTTAGATTTTTGGAGTAATCTGGACTTCTGGTGAGGAACTTCCCTTTGGTTTGGGTAGGGTATACTAAAGTAGTTAGTCAAGGGTTGTCAGAAGCTCTAATCATGCCGAAGGTTAGGGTAGTTAGGTCTTCATTTCTTGTCTTTGTTAGTTATCCTTGTGGTTTCTTGTGGAAGGGGGAGATCCTTCGATGGTAGACTTCCGGCTTCAACAAAACTGTTGTTGTTTGCAGGTGAATGATGGCACGCAATGTTGATGACAAGTCTTGAGAGTTGAGTTTAACAACGTAAGCCATCCTGCTGAGGAGAAGTCTTCGGGTTGCTCTAACTTGACGGGGTTGGATTATAGGGTCTTAGAAATCCTCGATTCTTGGTTCCTTTTGTTCAATGCTCTATGTTAGCATGGGTGTCGATAGCAACAACTAACATGGGGGGTTTCCTAAGTTACTAGGTGGGTTATCAATTTTTAAAACCATTTGTCTTGGGTCAATCAAGCCAGAACATACATACAAGGTGAACATAGAAGTATAGTCATAACGTTCTTCGCAAATAGCACACATCAAGCAACACATCATGCACTTAGGCAAGCAAACACGACCTACTATGGGGACCAAGGAGTTAACTACTCGTGATATAAGGGAACCCTATCTTAGGACTAGTTACCCTTGACGTCATTTTTCTTAGGGTCTGAGTTACTATCTTGCGTATGAAGCCTTCGCTGACTCATTGGGAGCTTCTCGATAGTGCATCACTTGATTTCTTCTCATTATGAGGATTATGCTGGTAGGGCGATCTTGTAGTCTCCTTTTGTTTGCTAGTAGTTGCTTCTCTTTATCTTGTCCTCAACATCTTCACTGGGTTCTAGGTCCTAGTTATTTGAAATCCATAGGTTTGAAATTTGGACGAGGGATAGAGGAAACCATTTTCGAAATAAATTAGACTATAATAAGATAAGAGGTATAATCTTTCGAAACGATTTAAGCAACTAGTTTTCGAAAGCCGGTGTTTCCAAAACTAGTTTGACCATGCTAGTTAAGGTTCTCCTACAGTCAATATGGCTCTGATACCAAGTCTGTGGGGGCCCCGGATTAATCCTCTGAGAATCCCTGTTATGCATACACCACGATCCCAAGATTAGTTAGTCATGGCACATAACCAACAAGTATCAAAGTAAACATCCATTACTTAGGCAGATACATGTCATACCTTATTTGTCGTTATGGCTACATTGATCATCATCAGTAGAACTTCAAAAAGCATAGATCCCGGGCTATGCCTTAACATACAGGCAACTGATTGGGAGGACGTCCTAGCTCGCATGGACATCAACATCACCTTCTTCCTCAAATCTGACCAAGTTAATAGCCAGGGACAATGCCAGTGAGTACTTTGAATGTACTTGCAAACCACCTTAAGAGAAACATAATAACAAGAAATAAGGCAATATGGTTGTGGTAGTAGGAGGGCTCCAAGAGAGGTTCTTTTCTAAGATAGTTTCTCTTGTAGATATAACATCTACATATCTTTGTTTAAAACCTTTGTAAACCATTTTTTAATCCTTTTTTGAGAAGTTCTCGAAAATCTAGGATTGGGGCACCCATTTGTTCCTCCTTCCGGTCAGCCCATGACCAACTCCTTTGCTTCCTTTCCAACCATCCCATGGTTAACACATTTCCAAAAGCCTTTGCTTTCTCGTAATCCTTTTTAAAACCAAAACTAGCACCGCTCTACAGTAGTTTGTCCAACCCATCCATATCCGCGGACACAGCTATTCGAATAGATTTACACTTTGCAGAGGTTGTACACTTGATGGCTCAAAATACGATGAGCTCGTTGGGAACCCCAAGAGGAAGGTATGATGAGCACACTAGCAAGTTTTCTCTCGGTTATGAAACCAAGGTTATCGAACCAGTAGGATCAAGGAAACAACCCCAAGGAGTTGTCACCAACTTGGAATCCTGCACAATACAACCATAGAACTTTGCCCCAACTTATAGTGAGGTTGTCAATCTCACCGGTTTTGCTTAAACAAAGGATTAAACATATTGTGTGGAAGATAGTAATTGCTTACAGAAAGTAAACACTAAACAGTAAATAGTAGATTGTAGATTGATGGTAGAAGAATGGACCAGGGTCCATAGTTCACTAGTGGTGATTCTCCTTAAGATAGATGACATGTTGGGTGAACAAACTACAGCGGGGCAATTGATAGACACCAAGAAAGCATACATGCATATACTAATAATCTTGACTCCTATGAGATTTGATTGGGCATTACAACATTATACATTGACCGTAATCCAACTGCATCTATGACTAATAATCCACCTTCAGGTTATCATCTGAACCCCCTCCAGTATTAAGTTGCAAGCAATAGATAACTACATTAAGCAAAGTGTGTAAAGTAAACAATATGATTTCCCTATGCACAAAGGATTGTTGTTTTCTCCCTAGTAGCAACAACAGATCTAGTACCTTATAGATTTCTGTCACTTCCCTAGATTACTAGAGGCATCAACCCACTATCGAGCATAAATACTCCCTCTTGGAGTTACTAGAATGTACTTGGACAAGATAGATACTAACAACGGAAAGCATGCAAGATAACAAATAATATAGACACGATAGAATCAATAACCAATCTGAAATAGCATCTCAATATCCATCGGATCCCCACAAACACAACATGTATAGATTACAAATAGATGATCTTGATCATGGATGGAGCTCACAAGATCTCATAATGGTAGCACAAAGGAGGAGAACCAACCATCTAGCTACTACATGGACCTGTAGTCCAGGGATGAACTACTCACGCATCACACCGGAGGTCGGCATGGTGATGAATAAGGCCTCCAGGGTGATTTCTCCCCTCCGGCAGGGTGCCAGGAAGAGCTTCAGATCCCTCCCGATCTAGGGATAAATATGACAGCGGCTACAGACTCTTTCATAGAATTTTGATCGGGTACTTAGGGTTTTCGTCCCGAGGGGTCTTTATAGGCGAAAGGGCTAGGTCAGTGGAGCACCAGGGGGCCAACACTCCCTGGTGGTGCGCCCTAGGACACGTCGCCACCAGCTGTGGCCGCCCTGGTGCGCCACTTCGTCTCCCCTCCAGACTCCGTGTTTCTTCGGGTAAAATATTGACTTTGGCTTTTGTCCGGTCCAATTCCGAGAATATTTTCTTACTAGCTTTTCTGAAACTAAAAACAGTAGAAAAGAGGCAATTGGCACTGTGGCATCTTCTTAATACGTTAGTTCCAGAAAATGTGTAAAAATACTCCAACGTGTGGAAAAAACATAAGAAAGTAGATACAAAACAAGCATGGAACATCAAAAATTATAGATGCATTTAACGTATCAACACTTTACCCACACCATGTGGGTACCATGCCCTGATCACCTATTGAACATGAGTCGATTAGCCGATCAAGACTCTTCGGATGCCACTCTAGCATAGGCCCTACCCCATGATTTGTTCCTCTCAATGATAGGACGTCTATGCCAAAGACCAACCAGAGTCCATCCGACTCCTTGAGAGTGGGCACTTTCAATGAGGGCTCATAGTATCGCCTAGTCGCTCACATGGGCGATCCTACTTCCTCCAGGTGACTGTCTAACAGTTGAACCTTTATGTAAAGGAAGCCTGGAATTAGAGAGAGTTGTTCCCTTAGAAGCAGTTTTGAGAATTCCCATACCAGAGTAGCAAACTTCAAGTCTAGCCATGTCCCATTCTAGAGTAATGTGGTTGCACGGGTTAAGTTGTTATAGCTAAAGCTGCAATGAACCGGGTGCGTTTTTGTAAACATTTTTCCTCCATATTTCTTTTAGAATTTTGTAAAACAAAACCCTTTTTCTTTCTAAATCTTCTCTTTGCAGGTCAAACCTCACCTAGGGTTTACCCTAAAACATTTTGTAAAACTTTCCCAGGGTCTTCCCATCCTATAGTTTTGCTTCGGCTAGAATGGGATCTCCAATGGGGTATGGTGTTATACACCATCTACCAAACCAGGGGCAAGTAGGTGTCCTCAAAGGGGTTGTACTTATCAGTAAAGATGGTATTGTTTGGAGGAGCCAAGCCACTACTAGATATAACTCATTATATAAGTAAAACAATGCAGTTTTTCATAAACAGATAGGTAAAACATGCATAAGTAAAATAGCATGGCGGGGCTTATGAGCAAGAAGGTGGGTTTCCTATGATTAGCAATATGGCAATATGTCCTCGGACTTCTTCTGAGGATACCATAATAATCCAATAATAACCACTTCTTTTGGTCTCCGATATAATCGCAACTATCGTCATCAAAGATAGCATATGCAAGCAAACAAAGCCTCAATCAACAGAAGGCATACAATCACTAATACCATAAAGCAAACAAACATACAACATATTACTCAAATCATTAGGCTTTGAGAGATTGAGTATAAGGCAAGTGGAATTACTCTAATTGTCTTTGTGGTATTTCTTTTATGTCTTTAATTGCCAAAACAACTTAAAGAGGGGCTTTGGAACTAAGGATTGGGTCTGTATGATGTCAATGTACAAGAATAATATGAACAGGTAGGTGTTGAAGAAAAAACAAGGCCAACAAAAGTGATTTCATGATTTTATCAATTTTCCTCAATTAGTTATGATTATTTTAGTGGAAATAACCCTAGTTTAGGTGAATAAATCACCAGGAAATATCTAGAGCTCAAATAAATTTTTCCTCAGAGGTTTTTGTATATATTTGAGATTTTAATTTTTGAGAGTTGGAAACACCTCCAAAAAATTATCAGAATGCCATTGGGAAATTCACAAAGTCATTTTTGTAAGCAGTTTGTTTTTTTCAGTAGATTTATTATACCAGATATTTTCTTACGAATCCAAGGTCACATGGTCGGTATAATAAATATATTTCTATAGAAATTGGATTCACACTTTTTGGAGTGGTAAAACTCCTGTGGTGATTTATCTACTAAAAAGATCATAGGCAGAAGTCTTTATTTCGTTAAAATTCAACCAAGACTTAATATTTTTTGATCTCCTGGGATTTGGTAGGTACCGCAGTACCACTTCAGTGCGAGTTGGAACCAACTCAAAATATCTTGTAAAATTACCTAGGGGATTTTTTAAAGGGAGAAAGGTAGTGTTTTCGTTATTTTTTCTAAGGTCAAATTACAGCTCAACTTGGTATGAGTCCAAGGCAGGATGGTAGGTGTAGCAAAAACCTAACATGAGAAACTTGGTTTTCACCATTTGGATCTATGGAACTCACTGAAATAATTTTTTAGTTGTTTAGCAACTTTTTGGTATTTTAATTTCTAAGAAAACACTAAATACTATATGGACAAGATACTTGGTCTGTAGGTTGTGAAAAACACACGGATAGATGTAGAAAACTTGATCTGGACATTTTTATATAGTTTCGATTTTATTTAGCATTTAAATCAAACAACTGTTTTAAACAATTCTAGCAAAAGAATACAATCGATAAGGATCTTGGGCCAGGTCTTTAACAGAATTGGGCCATGTAGGGGATTTAGGCCCGCCCAGAGTCATCGCACGCGGGAGTTGCCGCATTTCAAAAGTCGGGATGGGCCCAGGCGTTAGTGAGCACCGCGGGGCGAAGGGGTATTGGACGACATGGTCCATTGGATCAAAGGAGATCCGATGGTCGGTCGTTGTCGTCTTTGGCAAAAAGAGCGGGCGGTGGAAGAACTCTAGGGTGGTCGGGGCGAGGATGGAGCTTCACCTAAGGGATCGAGAGAAAGAGGGGAGGCGACAGGGAGACGCGGAGGTTGACGGCGTGCCCGGGGAGGGGCAGGAAGGCAGGGTTTGGCATCAGAAATGTCCTCGTGCATCTGCACCGGTGGAGGGGTTCAGGAGCTCGTTGGAGCTCTCCTGGATGTGTTGCATTTTGATGAAGTTGGTGCAGGGCACGTTCAGAGGTTGAGGGGAGCTGAAAGGTTGGCGGACTGGGGCTTCCTCGCAGCCGGAGCTACTGGCATGATGACGACCGGAACCTCCGAGCAAAACTTGATGGAGGAGTTGCCTGCTAGTGCTCCTGGGAGAAGAAGGGAGGGCAGGGTGAGTAGGGGACGACACTAGGGGTTAGTGGAGGCAGAGGGTAAGGGGAAGGAGCGAGGGAGAGAGAGTTGCTTCCTGTACTCACATGCAAACCCAACGAAATTGTTTCTCCTTGACCACGATGATGGAGAGCCAGGCAAAATGAGGGGCTCAGTGTGGAGAGTTTAGAGAGGGGATATGAGGGGAAATGAGGGAGGTAGGATAGCTGGGAGAGGCTTTGGCTATATAAACCGAAGGGAGAGGCTTTGGCTATGTCCATGAGGGCAGGAGAGAGAGGATGCTAGGCGCTGATTGGGCTAGGGGGGCGATGGAGAGGTCCTAGGTGGGGCTTTGGTTGAGCACTGAGTGGAGAGGGGGTGGCTACTACTACTCTATTATTTTACAAGATTTGAAATAAATGGTAGGATCTTCTCCCTCTCTTCTTCCAAGCACTAAGGACAAGGAGGAAGCATAGCTACAGTATTGCTATAGTGCACATGACCAGGGGGTGTTAGGGTAACTGTGGAGAAGTGCTTGCTAAGTTTTGATAAGGTTTGGATGAGATTTATCTCTATGATTTGAAGTATTTCAATTCTTGGCTATTTTGAGTATCATGAAGGAACCTTTGAATTTTGATCTTTCCAAGGCAAAGAAATATTGATAGAAGATGGATATGGGCTATTTTGAGATTTTTCCAAGGATTTTTAGTCTACTTAAAAACATTTATCAAAATAGTGCTAAAATTATTTTTAGAAGTTGATTTGATATTTTTTTAATGGGACAAGGGTCGTGTTTGATGTGAGATGATTCTAAATGGGATGGAAAATTATTTTTAAGCAATTATTCCTTATTTCTACCATTAAGAAAAAGGGCAAAAAGAAATAATAAAGGTTCTCAAACATATTTGTTTTGAGATGGGAAGATAGGGTCGGATCTATAGGCCTTAAATGATCCTAAGTTTGGAGGTGTTATTTGGATAAAAAAACTTGCCTTTATAGAGGGAGGTTTGGAGGTTTTGTCTAATAATGAATTTAAATAGGTTTTGGTCCATAATGATCATGGATAACAATTGATATTTATAATCAGGGTAGATGATGTACACAAGGTTTATATAGCATTTGCAACCTTGGGTGTTGACAATCCAACTTGATTTTGGTGGAAAACATGAAATAAAGGATCTAGGGCAAGGTTAACATCATACCATCAAAACCTTGTTGGAACTTGGAGCTCAGACCTCCCCTAGGGTCATGATATATATGGATGGATAGAACAAGTGATGTAGATCGCCATGGTATATAGTTTTGAGCTTGATCAAGGTTGAGCTTTCCAAGGATCGATTCCACACTTTGAATAAAATAAAGGTGCCAAAGCAGATTGTCAATTAGCCTCCGAAACCATGTGGGTTTTAGAAGCACAAGGATTCAATTAGAACAAGTGAAGTAGGGATTGATAGACCTTAATGATTAGAACACAATCATGCAAGGAGTTGGTCCAAACAAGACAGTATGGAGATGTGAGCTCCTACCAAAGTAGGCATGTTGATAAGATTTGCAAGAATTATTATTTTCTTTTCTACAAAACCATCAAGAACAAGTAGGTTAGGGATGCTCTAGCCAAGGAAAATAGTGGGATTTGGTAGTCCTTATGATGGTCTAAAATATGGTTCAAGTGCATTTCCAAAAATGCACAAGCGTTGGAAATGATGGAGACTCAAAGATGTGATATTGATAATAGATTCCCAGACTTAGACATTTTGGTAGATTTCTAGATTTTAACTAGAATATAAGAGGGGTGATTTTGAGAGGAGGAAAGGTTCCAAACCATCATCAAGTGGATGATGTTGAATTGTAGGTTTATTAGAAGGTATACATGCTTGATATTGGTCTTCATTGACCTTGAAGCTTCTAGAATGAATAACTTTAGAAGATATATGGTTAAGGGGTTTTAGATGGTCACTTAGTGACTAGAGATCAAATCTAGCTTAGTAAACTTGGTTAGGGTGTATTCTTAATTTATCTTGATCCTAGAGGATGACCTCGTAGGTGGCTCATACTACTTCCTAGCAAGCTAGTCAGACAATAGATCAAGGCAAATCATAAAACAACAGATCAAGGCAACTCATCATACAAACAAAACAATTCTGCTGCTATGGATATCAAGCCTATCTTGAGGTAAGGATGGGTATTTTGAAAAGGTTGCATTTTGCAGAAGATGAGAGTCCCTTGGTATTTCTACCAAGAGTAGAGTTCAAAGTTTTATAAAAGGTATTGGAAAAACCTAAGGATAAGAATAGTTGAAAGTTCTCTCTTGAGAACGTAAGGAGACTATATCATATAAATCTCCATAGTTTTGTAAATAGAAGCTAAGAATATAGTTGTTTCTGCAAAGGCATCTTGGTTCAAGTTTTTGAATTGCCAGAACATTTGAGAATATGTGAAATGATCCAAGACAATTTGTTATATAGATTTTTTCAACTGATGGTGAGGTAAGGAGTATATCATCTGCGACACATTCAGATGTATAAGCACAGACAACCAACAAACAAACACTGCATCACTTAACAGGAAAAAGTTTTTGTTCCCCCTGATTTTTTCATTCTAGAGTACTAATCATGGTTGCTAAAATTCGGATGTTACAGTTATTATCATATTCCAAGTATATAATAGATGTTTATTTTGAATGCTATAATTGTATTGATTGAAACGTTAATACATGTGTGTTTAATAAACAAATAAAATTTTCCTAGTTATGCCTCTCTTATAAACTAGCTCATTGATTAACAAGATGATCAAGGTTTCCTGATCATGGACACGGGATGTTGTTAATAATGAGGTCACAACATTGGTGGAATGATGTGATGAACATTCATCCGAAGTATAGCAATACGATCAAAGTCATTGTGTTTAAATTTCTATAACATCATATGAAGTAATCCTAGTCCTTAGACCATGAGATCATGTCTATCACTAACACTGGAAGAGTAACTTCATAACATCAAACGCCACACCATAACAGGCTGACTATAAAGGTGGGTTCAGATACTCCAAAGGTGTTATTTAGAGGCTCATAGACCAAGAGTGGTATGTGTCCATCCCGATGACAGATAGATATACTCTAGGGCCTCTCGGTGATATCACATTGAGATAGCATGCAAGCAGGTGATATGATCACTAGAATCTTATATCATGGGAGTGAGAAAATAGTACATGTTGGTAATGAGATCAAACTAGGTACTGAGATACCGATGATTGAATCTCGGACATGTAATATATCGCGAGACAAAGGCATTTAGTTACTAGCGTTAAAGGTTCTCATGATCACAGAAGTCATCGTTGAATGTGTGGGAGTCAGTATGGATCTCCAGGTCCCGCAATTGATTACTGATCGAACAAGGGTCTCGTCATGTTTGCATTATTAGAAAACCGTAGGGTGAGACACTTAAGGGATACAGACACCATTTGTAGCAAATGTGTTCTAGAGAAAAGGATTGCAAAGCGCGGGAATTATTTCAATAGACACCGAAATTTTTTCAGGTGAAATTGCTAAAATTGGTTCTGCATGTGATATTGAAATGTTGCAGGGGGTTTTATGTGAATGTTTCTTAATTAAAGTAATTAAAAAATTCTGAATAAAATAAATAAAATAGTTTTATTTGATGAGAGTTGCATTAATTTTGGTGGAAAATTAATGCATGTGAGTGGAGGCATGTTTATGTGAGTGGAGCTTCCACCCACATGAATGAAGGAAGAGGTGGGCGCACCTCCATGGCCGCCGGCCATGGGAGGGGGAGGCCCCCCTCTCCCTATAAAATCCCCCCTCTCCTCCTCACAAAGGACACCTCCTTGTGAAGGATCTCTCTCCCCCTCTAGAATTAGCGAGATACATGTCCCCATGGTCTCGGATTAGCGAGATACATGTTCTCGGTGGATTTTTGTCTGGAAGGAGTTGGTGCTTCTGCTGCATCACTAGAGCCAGGAGGCAAAGGTTGTTTGGTGGATCAGACGTGTGCCCGATCACGGATGCGCTGCTAATTTGCGGTGCTAGGACTTCTTGTCGATCTTGGGATTGGCAAGTGATCGACTACATTATCCACGAGTCCAATCTCGTTACACTTTGTCGGTATTCAAGGGTATGTTCTCTATGGATGTATATCTACACGTTGTTTGTATCTAGGTAGATAGATCTTGGTGCTTAGTAGTTCCCATCGCAGGAATTTTTTGTTTTCTATGCTGCGAACCAAACAGTGGTATCAGAGCCTGATCTATGCGTAGATACTTTGCACGGGTAGTACAGATAAGAGTATGTGGGCGATGATGATCATGTTATTGCGTCTAATGTGTATTTTGGATATTGGTGGCTGATAGTTCCAAATTTCATCACTTTTTACCATCGGTTTTCCTCTTGTTTATTGTCGGATTTCACTGAAGATTGCCCCTTTCCACTAATGTTAATGTCACGGTTAGCAAATCCTTGGTTTCTTGTGATGGTTTTTAGGCAATGAACATTTATTGAAGATCTAATAGCATTTATGGGATAATTACACCAGAATAAGAAAATCCCCAATTGGATACACTTTCATTGGAGGTGTTCAGTAGGCATAATGACCACTGGTATGGTCAGGGCACGCTCGTACCGCCCACCCATACTACGCACCGGCGCCTTCCTTATATCAATACAAGAAACTTTTGTAAAAGGGGAGAGACGAAAAGAACCACAGAACAGAAGTTACAGCTGTCGCAAGCCATCTAGAGGGGGAGATCAGATCTGAAAGAGGAGAAGAACTTTGCCTCGTTCCCCAACGATCTTCAACCTCTAAACCACATACTCCACCATCATTCCATCATTATTTAGAGAGAGAGATTGGCACTTGTAAGATTAGGGTTTGATACTTTGTTCAACCAATGGTTTGTATTTTATTGGATGTTTAATCGCTATTGCGGTTTGCTACAATAACTTTGAGATGATTGCTATTGGAATATAATTATGCCTTTGATTTGTCTTCCTCTCATGTCTGAGTAAATCCCCATAGGCATTGGAGATGTAGGGGATTGGTGAGATGTGATGTGCCTCCTTTAATTCCATCCATTTTTGATCGTTGTAATGTTTATTTAAATAATGAGAATGAATATCTATGTTTTCCTAATGCGTGTTATCTAATTTAAGGGCCCAGGTAACATGATCCAAAGATCTCATAGGTATGAAATTGTATGCTAGTAATTCGGCAACCCCTGAGTGACACGGCCGATATTAAAGAAGAGCTAGCACTACTCGAGGACAACAAGGAACCATCAAGATTAAAGCCTAGATCCGGTCACAAGACCTTAATTAATGCACTGACCATGGCCATGGTAATAGGCATATGGATCATTGGGATTGGGAAGAATTGGCCATGAGGACTCCTAGTCGGTATATGGGTTGCTTGCCTACTCACTTATAAATAAGAAATATCACTATCACTTATTCCGCTTATTCCATTTGGCACTTTCACTATCACCATGAACTGATTCTCTCCGTGCCTAACTTCTCATCTGCAGGACCTTTACACACCTTTTGCATCTTTACTTTCATGCAATTTACTTATTTCCTAAGCAAGTTCCTCTACTTTTACTCACCACTTCCACCGTCAACTTTTGCAGTAAATTCACTCAAGACCTGTGACACCTTAGGTGCGACAGAAACACCGCATAAAAACACTTTCCTAGGCTCGTTGTTGGGATCGATAAAAACTGGAACTAATACTTCCGTGAAAACATTATGTGATGAATTTGTGCACTTGCAGGCCATCAGTGGCATAGTGGTATGAAGCGGCCTGGACTAACTTTACAGGTCCTCCCACATGAGACCTGTTCCACGCTTGACTTGAAACTAGTTTTGCATAAGTGTCTAGCGGGTGTCTATCTCTCCTACTATAGTCAATATGTGATTTACAACGAGTTGCTAAAAATTTGGTTATCATCATTGTGGTTCCATGTTCGTAGGCAAGACCGGTTCTATCTTCCAACACCCCAAGTGGTGTAAAACTTGCAATAGATAAATTAGAAGCGTCTAGTTTAGATTGTTGCTGGGCTAGTGTCATGATATGGTAATGATATAATTTGAAGTATAGTTGATACTCTTGGAAATTATAACATACTTAACGTGTAAGTTCCATAGACCTTGGCCTTACACACAAAGGCATGATAAAGATCATACCCTGATGCACATGATAGTGATCAAGTGCAAGAATGATGTTTTCATCTTATATTGCTTGTTTGGTGTTTTAGTAGCATTATAAGATGATCCCCCATTTAGATATCAAGATAAAATGTGTTCTTCCTCAAGTATGCACCATTAAGGAAGTCTGTCATTTCAAGACATCACGTGATGATCGGGTGTTTTTGACTCTATGTTTTCATACAAATGCCTAGGTATGCCGATAAGCTTGTGTACTTGGGAATAACGATTCCCATTGACTTAGGCATACATCATGTTCTCCAATCTATGCCACATAGCTACAAAAGCTTCGTGATGAACTATAACATGCAGGGTATGAAGAAGTCTCTTCCCGAGATTATGTCAATGCTTAAGACTGTAGAATTGGAGATTAGGAAAGACCATCAAGTGTTGATGATCAATAAGACCACTGGTTTCAAGAAAGACAAGAAGGGTAAACATAAGGGGAAGAAGGGTGGCAAATCTGTTGCTATGCCTGAAAAGAAATCCCGAGCTAGCCCTAAGTCTCATACCGAGTGCTATTATTGCAAGGGGCTGGCCATTGGAAGCGCAACTGCCCCAAGTAGTTGGTGGACAAGAAGGCCGGCAAGGCAAACAAAGGTATATGTGATATACATGTTATTGATGTGTACTTGACTAGTACTCACAGTAGCACCTGGGTATTTGATACTGGATTGGTTGCTAATATATGGAACTCCAATCAAGGGTTGTGGAACAAGTGACAGCTAGCAAGGGATGAAGTCATGATGCGTGTCGACAATAGATCAAGAGTTGATGTGATCGCCGTTGGAACGCTGCCTCTCCATATACCGTCGGGATTAGTTCTAAATCTAAATAATTGTTGTTTGGTGCCTGCACTAAGCATGAACATTGTATCCAAATCGTGTTTATTGCAAAGTGGTTATTTGTTTAAATATAAAAACAATGGTTGTTCGATTTATATGGATAATATCTTCTATGGTCATGCACCTATGATGAATGGTTTATTTCAGTTAAATCTCGATAGTAGTGATACGCATATTCATAATGTTGATGCTAAAAGGATTAAACTTGATAATTATATATCTGCATATATGTGGCACTTCCGTCTAGGTCATATTGGCGTAAAACGCATGAAGAAGCTCCATTTTGATGGACTTTTGGAATCACTTGATTTTGAATCATGTGATACATGTGAGCCATGGCTTATGGGCAAGATGACTAGAACCCGTTTTTCCGGTACAATTGAGGGGGATGGATTTATTGGAAATCACACATACTGATGTATGTGGTACAGTGAGGGTATCAGCGCATGGTGGATATCATTATTTTGTTACTTTCATGGATGATTTGAGTAGATATGGAAATATCTATTTCATGAAACACAAGTCTGAAACCTTTGAAAAGTTCAAGGAATTTCAGAGTGAAATGGAAAATCATCATAATAGAAAGATTAAATTTCTGCAGACTAACCGTGGAGGTGAGTATCTAAGTTACGAGTTTAGCGCACACATGAGAGAGTGTGGAATAGTTTCACAAATCGCGCCTACCAGAACACCACAGCATAATGGTGTTTTAGAGCGTCATAATCGTACTTTATTGGATATGTTTCGATCTATGATGTCTCTGACTGACTTGCCACTTTCATTTTGCGGTTATGCACTAGAAACCGTTGCATTCACTTTAAATGAGGCACCATCGAAATCTATTGAAAAGACATTGTATGAATTGTGGTTTGGAAACAAACCTAAGCTATCATTTCTTAAAGTTTGGGGATGCGATGTTTATGTGAAGAAACTTCATCCAGATAAACTTGAACCCAAAGCGGAAAAATGTGTCTTCATAGGATACCGTAAAGAAACAATTGGGTATTCCTTCTATCACAATTCTGAGGGAAATGTTTTTGTTGCCAAGAATGGATCCTTTTTAGAGAATTCTCGCGAAAGGTGTGAGTAGTCGGAAGGTAGAACGAAGAGGTTATTAAACCTTCTCTTCGTGAAACGGCGAGTGGTGTAGCGCCGAAATTTTTTCCGGAGTTGACTTCCCCGAATGAAGAAGGAACTAATGATAAAGATCATGAAACTCCGAAAAAGGACACTATCGAACCTCGCAGGTCAAGCAGGACAGGTGTAGCTCCTGAACTATACAGAAATCCTGTCGTGAATTTCATGGTAGATGGAATTGATGACCCTGTGACGTATGAAGAAGTAGTGGTGAGCTAGGATTCCAACAAATGGCTAGAAGCCATGAAATCCAAGATGGGATCCAGGTATGAAAACCAAGTTTGCACCTTGGTGGACTTACCTCACGACCGAAAGGCTACTGAGAATAAATGGATTTTCAAGAAGAAAACTGATTCTAATGGTAATGTGACCATCTATAAAGCTCGACTTTTCACAAAGGGGTTTTGACAAATTCAAGGAATTGACTACGATGAGACATTCTCTCTTGTAGCAATGCTGAAGTCAGTTAGGATTATGTTAGCCATTCCTGCGTATTTCGATTATAAAATATGGTAGATGGATGTCAAAACTGCGTTCCTGAATGGCAATATTGAAGAAGAGTTCTATATGATACAACATAAAGGTTTTGTCAATCCTACGGATGCTGACAAGCTATGCAAGCTTCAGAGATCCATCTATGGACTGAAGCAAGCATCCTGAAGTTGGAATCTCCGCTTTGATGAGGTGATCAAAGAGTTTGGATTTGTCCAAACTTATGGAGAGGCTTGTATTTATAAGAAAGTGAGTGGGAGAAATGTGGCATTTATAATATTATATGTGGATGACATATTATTGATTGGAAATGATATAGATCTTTTAAACAGTGTTTAAAGTTATCTAAATAGCAAATTTTCGATGAAGGACCTTGGTGAAGCATCATACATATTAGGCATTAAGATCTATAGAGATAGATCAAGATGCCTAATTGGGATATCACAAAGTACATACCTTGATAAGATTTTAAAGAAGTTTAAAATGGACGAAAGTAAGAAGGGGTTCTTACCTATGTTGCAAGGCAAGACATTGAGTAAGACTCAAATTCCGTCTACGGTGGAAGAAAGAGAGATAATGGATAATATCCCCTATGCTTCAGCCATATGCTCTATAATGTATGCCATGCTATGTACAAGACCAGATGTGGCACAAGCTATTATTTTAACTAGTAGTTACCAATCTGATCCAGGTTCATAACACTTGATAGCGGTCAATAATATCCTTAAGTACTTAAGAAGAACTAAGGAAATGTTTCTTGTATACAGAGGTGAAGAAGAACTGGTCGCTAAGTGTTCTGTCGATGCTAGCTTTGACACCGATCCGGATGACTCTAAGTCTCAAGCCGGATACGTATTTCTCATGAACGGAGCAGTAATTAGTTGGAGGAGATCCAAAGAACATGTGGTGGCGGGATCAACAACGGAGGCGGAATATGTTGCTTCTTCAGAAGTGGCATAGGAAGCGGTTTGGATGAAAGAGTTCGTAACTGAACTAGGTGTGGTTCCTAGTGCGTTGAACCCAATGGTGATCTATTGTGAAAACAATGGAGCCATAGCCAACGCCAAGGAACCAAGGTCTCACAAGAATTCCAAGCATATTAAGCACCGGATTCACTCCATCCATGAGCATGTCAGGGATGTAGATATAAAGATTTGTAAAGTACATACGGATCTGAATGCAGCAAATCTATTGACTAAAGTTCTCCCTAGGGAAAAACATGATCAACACCAGAACTCCATGGGTGATAGATTTATCACCATGTAAACTAGGTTATTGTCTCTAGTGCAAGTGGGAGACTGAAGGGAATATGCCCTGAGAGGCAATAATAAAGTTGTTATTTTCGCATTCCAAGTATTGATAGATGTTTATTTTTCATGCTATAATTGTATTGATTGGAAATGTTAATACATGTGTGTGTAATAAACAAATAAAAGGTTCCTAGTTAGGCCTCTCTTATAAACTAGCTTGTTGAGTAACAAGATGGTCAAGGTTTCCTGATCATGGACATTGGATGTTGTTAATAACAAGGTCACAACATTGGTGGAATGATGTGATGAACATTCATCTGAAGTATAGCAATACGATCAAAGTCATTGTGTTTAAATTGCTATAACATCATACGAACTAATCCTAGTCCTTAGACCATGAGATCATGTCAATCACTAACACTGGAAGAGTTACTTGATAACATCAAACGTCACACCGTAACAGGGTGACTATAAAGGTGAGTTCGGATACTCCGAAGGTGTTAGGTAGAGGCTCATGGATCAAGAGTGCGATGTGTCCATCTCGATGATGGATAGATATACTTTGGGCCCTCTCGATGATATCACATTGAGATAGCTTGCAAACAAGAGATGTGATCACTAGAAAGTTATATCACGGGAACAAGAAAAGAGTGCATGTCAGTAACGAGATCAAACTACGTATTGAGATACCAATGATCGAATCTCGGACATGTAATATATCGCGAGAAAAAGGTATTTAGTTACTAGCGTTAAAGGTTCTCACGATCAAAGAAGTCACCGTTGAATGTGTGGGAGTCAGTATGGATCTCTAGGTCCCACTACTGGTTATTGATCGGGGAAAAGAATCGATCATGTTTGCATTATTCGCGAACCGTAGGGTGACACACTTAAGGGATTGTAGCACCCCGGTAAAACCACTACTAGAAAATCGCTTGTTGTTTTATTTTTATGCATCATCATGACCGCATGCTCATGTCATCATGCCACATTGCATTTGAGCATCGTCATGTCATCATGCATATTTTACCTAAAACTCCTTTTCTAAAACCTATTTTTGTTTTCTAGATATTCCCTTCTCTATTTGAAATCAAAACCCCGGTCTCTTCTAGATCTTTTATCTGTCTAAAAATTATTTATAAAAGTCTTTTAAAATTAAAATGAATAAATAACAAACAAAATTTTTTTGTACCAGGGGAGGCAGCCCGGACCGTAGTCCAAGCCACCTACCACCCTGGCTGGCCCAACCCGTTTGACCAAACCCTAAACCTAGACCTACCCTAATCCCCAAACCCTAGCTACCTACCACCAGACAAGGCACAACTCGTTGTCCACCCAACCTAAACCGCAGCAGCAGCGCGCGTCGCTACGCGACTAGCCGCCTGACCCTGCCCCGTGGTGCACCGCACGACCCACGCAGCAACTGGCCACGCCTGCAACTTCGCTCCACCACCCCCTATCTTGACGCGTGACTAACGCGCCCGATCTACCCCGCTCCCCTCGTTCCCAGCCCCACTCTGCCTCACGTGTACACCCCTGCCACGTTTCCCTGGCCCCACCCCGCGTCTTCCTCACGCTCCTCTCCCACCTACCCCAGAACCGACGCGATCCCCACCCACCGTGATCCCATCTTGCCCCGCGTTCTTCTCTTAGCGATGGGCGCTGCTCGCCGTCACCAGGCCCAGGCCTTGTGGCACGTATTGCCGTCCTCGACCACCATGCCGCCTCTCGCTCCCTCGGACACGCGCCGCCAGGGCCGCCTCCTCCTAGCGCTGCTGCCCGAGCTCACCCATGGTCACCGCCGCCTCCTCACCTAGGGCCCGCCTCTGTCTGCAATCCGCGTCGCTGCGGGTGCCCTCCTCGTCAACCGCCGCCCTCTGCACCGCGACTCCGACACTGCCTGCAGGCCGCCTCCAAGCCCTGCATCGTGAACCGCCCCGAGCACCTCCGGCCGCGATCGCCTCCTCGCCACTCCACAACCTCGCATTGCCGCCGCCGGTGCCTCGATCTCTGCTACCAGTCGGACATCACCTAGGATCGACCCTGCCACCGCCAGCGAGCTCCCCACCTCACCGCCGCTCGCTTCGGCCACCTCCTCGAACCTCGCATAGATCCTCGCCGGCCCTGCATCACCTCTGCCGTACACTGCCCCTAGCTCCCTCCCTTGCAATGCCTCACCTTGCCTGCGCAGGTCCCCGAGCCCCATCAGCGTCAAGCCCCGAGCAGCCTCCTCCATGGCCTTGTTCAGGACGTCCGCGCCACCAGTGTCGAACAGTTCGGTTTCTGATGTTCTGTAGGTGTGTGACTCGTGTGCTTGTGTACCCCTGCGAACACCTCGACTATACAATTACAGATTCCTGTTGCCACGTTGCGGACCATGACTTACAAGATCTTCGGGAAGATGTACCTGTCCTGCTTTGGCTTCCCGAGTACCCCGAGCCCGCACGCCGGCAAGACTGATGCTTGGAGATGAACCCGGTGGACTTCAAGAGTGAACTCCATGACCTTCTTCTCGGATCCAAAGGCGGAACCTCGAAGACCCTGAAGATTGTTCCCGGACCGAGTTCTCCATCACGGATGACAAGCTCTCCATCCGGTTTCCGAGACCGAGACCGATCCCGTCGAACCCCTCAGAACGCCATGACCTCCTTCAAGGACCTGATGGCCGAGACCCCGAAGACTTTCCGATGTCCAAAGACCCGCACCCTCGGATCCCAAGATCGTCGAACCCTATGTGTGACCCCTCTTTCCGAGACCCTATTTTTGATGAATATAAAATACCTTGTGGCATATTAAATTGTTCATGCTCGCATACATATTGTGGTTGTTTGGGGATATTTAGTCGATTCACCTCATAATTAAATATGGAGCGCATATGTGGGCTATACTTGTATTATACCGCCTCCATTTAAATTTAGTTAGCGAACCGATGCCATGTTTTGCCTTGTTAAGTCAACATTTAAACTGTGGGGTAGCTAAATAACATGAACCCTCTAACTAATTATCGGGACCCCGGTTCCGCGTAATATTGCCTAATTGCACCGCATCTTTGCCATGCCATGCATCATACATACATCATGCCGGATCTTTTGCCGTAGTATTAAATAGTGCATCCGGTGTTTCTTTTATCGTTTTGCTTCTTCGCGGATTAGGCCGTTGAGTTGATGCGAGTGTCGGCAAGTCCTTCAGTTGTGTACCTTCTGTAGTGTTTCCCAGGCGAGCATTCTCCCCCTTTCTACCTATTTTGCATTTATAGTCTTTACTTACTCCTGTTGATCTAGTGCTATCCGTGTTGCGATGCTTTCGTTTCCGTGCACCCTTTATATTCCTTGCAGCCTCTATATTGCCTTGGACACATCCTATTGCATGTTGTTTGATAGATAGTCGGCCTTGCGAGTCGTAGTTGCTTGCTCAGGTGCTACTTCGCGTTGTTGTCGCTCCACCGTTGTTGAAAGGTTGGCACATGCTTAATGTGGAGATGATCATGACTTTAAATACAACTTGATTAAAATGCTAGGAATAGATATAACTAATGTAGAGGCATCGGTGGGAAATAGATGTTATTTTGTTTTTCTACGCTCACTTGTGTCCCGTAGGACCCCGAGTACTTGATACTTGTTCCTTCACTATCGCACTATCCGCATATGGGACCATGAATCCCCTTAACCAGAGCTTCATTCATTTCTTATTTCTTGGGGCCACAAAGTAGTTTGGGGATTTATTACTATCCTGTACTTATGCCATGATTTACTGCTTTATATACGATTGTGCGTGGACCACCTGTACTGTTTAGGAATGTGGAATGTTTTCACGGTATCGACAAGCCCGGTCACACTTTCGGGTCCCTAGTCGTTTACAGCCATTGGCACAAACCTTGGGTCCGTCTCGGAGCCAGCCAACTTCGTTGCAGGTAGCTTAATGGGGTGGCCCCCTGAAATAATTTATGAATCCTGTGATTGCTTTGTCGTGAAAGCCTCGTTGGATTTTGAGTTGGTTTTTCCGAGGTGGATCGTGTGTGTGTTGCTATTTGTGCACCCCTGCAGGGTAAATCTTTCTGAAAGCCATGTCCATGGTTATGGACGACTTGGAGCACAGTATCTCGATCATAGACAAGCATAACTAAAGTAGTCCTATAAATTTGACTTAATATGTGACTAGTAATCAGCTTCACTACAATGGAATGGATAATAAAAGTGCCAACAACTGGTGGAATGGGGTGTATCGCGTCATGTTATACTTGCCTAGTAAGTATCACAACTCCAATGGAATGAAATAAAAGTGCCAACAACTGCTGGGTTTGGGATGTCACATGCTAATTGTATCTGACTAGTAAGTATGGCAACTACAACTGAATGGTTGACTAAAACTGCCCACTACTTATGCTATCAGGATGACTCATGCTATCTATATCTGACTAGTAAGTGCTTCAACTATAATGGAATGAATAACACTGCCAACTGTGTGAGTTCCTCGGTTTGACTTCCTCGTTTGGTCTCGAGGGGGAAATGCTAGGATGGGTATGATTGGTGTTAGTATCAGGTTGGTCCCGAATAGGTATTTCTTATCCCTCTCTAATAGCCCACAGATGCATCGAGTCTCTATAGGTTGTTTAGTGCATGCTGCGCTGCCGCTTCAGTCCACCATACCTATGTAGGCGAGAGCCACCGAATTCTAGCCTCGCCGTGTACTGGCCTCAGGACTGACGCTCCTCTTTTTCCTTTGCCCTTTATCGGCACCCCTTTTGTTTTAGCAGGTTTGAGATCAACGTCGTTAGCAGGGTTACCCTTCCGGCTTGGCCTGGGCAGGATTATGGACGCGAGTGGTTATTCTTCAGGGCTCTTAGCCCCATTTGCATCTTGTCTGTAGTCGCACACTCTATCGTTTTCAAGGTGATTTGGATCTTTGTATAGTATATCTGTATTCTTGACTCATGGAGTCGTTGTTGTATATATATATTCTGTGGGTTCCATCGTGTACTAATGTGTAATGGTATTACTTCATTCTCCACCCGCATGCAAGTGCCTGGTGGGCGTCCTTGAATCGTTTCTATGCGGGTTTGGCGGGAAGTGCTAAACCTTGCATAGGGCCGATTCGAGGGTGTTACAGAGTGGTAGCAGAGCTCAGCAGTTGCGATACCCCACTGGTCCAGCCTGTAGCATAACCTAGCTAACGGATGTTGTAGAGTGTAAAAACTATTTTGCAAAATCGTTGGATAGATCTAATTAGGTCTGATTTTACTCCTTATCCTTATGCTATTCTCCTCTTACCTTTGCGTGTTTGAAACTGCTCTCTTATCTTTTGTTCAAGTCTAGGAATTCTCATGGTTGGATTTCCATTGTACCTTCAGGGTTTCGTTTCCTCCTTCGGTAACGGTGCTTCTAAATCCGGTCTTTATGCTATCTGAGGAACCCTTCATCTGTTGTACCTTTCGGTGGATCAAAATCCACTGAAATCTTTCTTTGTATCTTCCGGTGTTTTCCAACGCGACGACATCATCATCAGCTACATCAGATCCGATGAAGAGCCTGCATCACTCCTTTGTTTCCGAACCTCGCTTGTTGAGAAATTCAGTCTGAATTCCGAGAATGGGTGTCATGCTTTTTTACTACATGTGTGGAGTAATAGTTTGGGTGCGTGATGGATTGGCCCCCATGCCGACTACTTATTCTATTTGCTCACGTACATTGAAGTGGATTAGGTTGCATCTTTTCTCTCCTTCATCGTAGTTAAAGGTGGCCTTATCTTTTGAGACCTTTACCTGCGTCTTTGTTTCTCCGGAGTATTCTCTCAACGAATATGAGCAGTGACCATTGTTGGTGGTGTCGTCGATCTCAAGATGGAGCAAGGATTTTTGTTAGTGGTGTCACGAGGATCTACACGAAGCGAAAAGCATCTGATCATCGGCCTTCTTCCCCGTACCATGAGGCGGATCTCGAGGGGGAGATCCATTGTTAGTGGTGTCGAATTGTAGCACCCCGGTAAAACCACTACTAGCAAATCGCTTGTTCTTTTATTTTTATGCATCATCATGACCGCATGCTCATGTCATCGTGCCACATTGCATCTGAGCATCATCATGTCATCACGCATATTTTACCTAAAACTACTTTTCTAAAACCTATTTTTGTTTTCGAGATATTCCCTTCTCTATTTGAAATCAAAACCCCGGTCTCTTCTAGATCATTTATCTGTCTAAAAATTATTTATAAAAGTCTTTTAAAATTAAAATGAATAAATAACAAACAAAATGTTTTTGTACCAGGGGAGGCAGCCCAGACCGTAGTCCAGGCCACCTACCACCCTGGCTGGCCCAACCTGTTTGACCAAACCATAAACCTAGACCTACCCTAATCCCCAAACCCTAGCTACCTACCACCAGACACGCCACAACCCGTTGTCCACCCAACCTAAACCGTAGCAGCAGCGTGCCTACACCCGCGCATCGCTACGCGAGTAGCCGCCTGACCCTGCCCCGCGGTGCACCGCACGACCCATGCAGCAACTGGCCACGCCTACAACTTGGCCCCACCACCCCCTATCTCGACGCGTGACTGACGCGCCCGGTCTACCCCGCTCCCCTCGTTCCCAGCCCCACTCTGCCTCACGTGCACACCCCTGCCATGTTTCCCCGGCCCCACCCCGCGTCTTCCTCACGCTCCTCTCCCACCTACCCCATAACCGACGCGATCCCCACCCACCGTGATCCCCTCTTGCCCCGCGTTCTTCTCCTAGCGATGGGCGCTGCTGGCCGTCGCCAGGCTCGGGCCCCGTGGCACGTACTGCCCTCCTCGACCGCCCTGCCGCCTCTCGCTCCCTCGGCCGTGCGCTGCCAGGGCCGCCTCCTCCTAGCGCGGCTAACCGAGCTCACCCATGGTCACCGCTGCCTCCTCACCTAGGGCCCGCCTCTGTCTGCAATCCGCGTCGCTGCGGGTGCCCTCCTCATCGACCGCCGCCCTCTGCACCATGACTCCGACGCTCCCTGCAGGCCGCCTCCAAGCCTTGCATCGCGAACCGCCCCGAGCACCTCCGGCCGAGACCGCCTCCTCGCCGCTCCACAACATCGCATCGCCGCTGCTAGTGCCTCGATCTCCGCTACCAGTCCGAGCATCGCCCAGGATCGACCGCGCCACTGCCAGCGAGCTCCCCACCTCACCGCCACTTGCTTCGGCCGCCTCCTCAAACCTTGCGCAGATCCTCGCCGGCCCTGCATCGCCTCTGCCGTACAACACCCCTAGCTCCCTCCCTTGCAGTGCCTCGCCCTGCCTGCGCACGTCCCCGAGCCCCATCGGCGTCAAGCCCCAGCAGCCTCCTCCCTGGCCTCGTTCAGGACGTCCGCGCCACCAGTGTCGAACGGTTCGGTTTTTGATGTTCTGTAGGTGTGTGACTCGTGTGCTTGTGTACCCCTGCGAACACCTCGGCTATACAAGTACTGATTCGTGTTGCCACGTTGCGGACCATGACTTACAAGATCTTCGGGAAGATGTACCTGTCCTGCTTTGGCTTCCCGAGTACCCCGAGCCCGCACGCCGACAAGACTGATGCTTGGAGATGAACCCGGTGGACTTCAAGAGTGAACTCCATGACCTTCTCGGATCCAAAGGCGGAACCTCGAAGACCCTGAAGATTGTTCCCGGACTGAGTTCTCCATCACGGATGACAAGCTCTCCATCCGGTTTCCGAGACCGAGACCGATCCTGTCGAACCCCTCGGAACGCCATGACCACCTTCAAGGACCTGATGGCTGAGACCCCGAAGACTTTTCGAAGTCCAAAGCCCCCGCACCCTCGGATCCCAAGATCGTCGAACCCTATGTGTGACCCCTCTTTCCGAGACCCTATTTTTGATGAATATAAAATACCTTGTGGCATATTAAATTGTTCATGCTCGCATACATATTGTGGTTGTTTGGGGATATTTAGTCGATTCATCTCATAATTAAATATGGAGAGCATATGCGGGCTATACTTGTATTATACCGCCTCCATTTAAATTTGTGTTGCGAACCGATGCCATGTTTTGCCTTGTTAAGTCAACATTTAAATTGTGGGTAGCTAAATAACATGAACCCTCTAATTAATTATCGGGACCCCGGTTCCGCGTAATATTGCCTAATTGCACCGCATCTTTGCCATGCCATGCATCATACATACATCATGCCGGATCTTTTGCCGTAGTATTAAATAGTGCATCCGGTGTTTCTTTTAGTGTTTTGCTTCTTCAAGGATTAGGCCGTTGAGTTGATGCGAGTATCGGCAAGTCCTTCGGATGTGTACCATCGGCAGTGTTTCCCAGGCGAGCATTCTCCCCCTTTCTACCTATTTTGCATTTATAGTCTTTACTTCCTCCTGTTGATCTATTGCTATCCGTGTTGCGATGCTTTAGTTTCCATGCACCCTTTATATTCCTTGCAGCCTCTATATTGCCTTGGACACATCCTATTGCCTATTGTTTGATAGATAGTCGGCCTTGTGAGTCGTAGTTGCTTGCTCAGGTGCTGCTTCGCGTTGTTGTCGCTCCATCGTTGTTGAAAGGTTGGCACATGCTTATTGGTGGAGATGATCATGACTTTAAATACAACTTGATTAAAATGCGGGGAATAGATATAACTAATGCAGAGGCATCGGTGGGCAATAGATGTTATTTGGTTTTTCCACGCTCACTTGTGTCCCGTAGGACCCCGAGAACTTGATACCTGTTCCTTGACTATCGCACTATCCGCATATGGGACCATGAATCCCCTTAGCTAGAGCTTGATTCATTTCTTATTTCTTGGGGCCACACAGTAGTTTGGGGATTTATTACTATCCTGTAATTATGCCATGCTTTACTGCTTTATTTACGATTGTGCGTGGAGCACCTGTACTATTTAGGAATGTGGAATGTTTTCGCGGTATCGACAAGCCGAGTCACACTTTCGGGTTCCCAGTCGTTTACAGCCATTAGCACAAACCTTGGGTCCATCTCGGAGCCGGCCAACTTCGTTGCGGGTAGCTTAATGGGGTGCCCCCCTGAAATAATTTATGAATCCTGTGATTGGTTTGTCGTGAAAGCCTCGTTGGGTTTTGAGTTGGTTTTTCCGAGGTTGATCGTGTGTGTATTGCTATTTGTGCACCCCTACAGGGTAAATCTTTCTGAAAGCCGTGTCCGCGGTTATGGACGACTTGGAGCACAATATCTCGATCATAGACAAGCATAACTAAAGTAGTGCTATAAATTTGACTTAATATGTGACTAGTAATCAACTTCACCACAATGGAATGGATAATAAAAGTGCCAACAAATGGTGGAATGGGGTGTATCGTGTCCTGTGATACCTGCCTAGTAAGTATCGCAACTCCAATGGAATGAAATAAAAGTGCCAACAACTGCTGGGTTTGGGATGTCACATGCTAATTGTATCTCACTAGTAAGTACGGCAACTACAACTGAATGGTTGACTAAAACTGCCCACTACTTATGCTATCAGGATGACTCATGCTATCTATATCTGACTAGTAAGTGCTTCAACTATAATGGAATGAATAAAACTGCCAACTGTGTGAGTTCCTCGGTTTGACTTCCTCGTTTGGTCTCGAGGGGGAAATGCTAGGATGGGTATGATTGGTGTTAGTATCAGGTTGGTCCTGAATAGGTCTTTCTTATCCCTCTCTAATAGCCGACAGATGCATCGAGTCTCTATAGGTTGTTTAGTGCATGCTGCGCTGCCGCTTCAGTCCACCATACCTATGTAGGCGAGAGCCACCGAATTCTAGCCTCGTAGTGTACTGGCCTCAGTACTGATGCTCCTCTTTTTCCTTTGCCCTTTGTCAGCACCCCTTTTGTTTTAGCAGGTTTGAGATCGACGTCGTTAGCAGGGTTACCCTTCTGACTTGGCCTGGGCAGGGTTGGACGCCATTGGTTATTCTTCAGGGCTCTTAGCCCCATTTGCATCTTGTCCATAGTCGGACGCTCTATCGTTTTCAAGGTGAGTTGGATCTTTGTATAGTATATATGTATTCTTGACACATGCAGTCGTTGTTGTATATATATGTTCTGTGGGTTCCATCGTGGACTAATGCGTAATGGTATTACTTCGTTCTCCACCCGCACGCAAGTGCCTAGTGGGCGTCCTTGAATCGTTTCTATGCGGGTTTGGCGGGAAGCGCTAAAACTTGCATAGGGACGATTCGAGGGTGTTACAGGGACACCGACACCATTTGGAGCAAATGTCTTCTAGAGAAAAGGATTGCAAAGCACTAGAATTATTTCAATAGACACCAGAATTGTTTCAAGTGAAATTGCTGAAATTGGTTCTGTATGTGATATTGAAATGTAGTAGGGGTTTTATGTGAATGTTTGTTAATTAAAGTAATTAACAAAATTCTGAATAAAATAAATTAAATAGTTCTATTTAATGAGAGTTGCATTAATTTCGTGGAAAATTAATGCATGTGAGTGGATGTGTGAGTGGAGGCATGTTTATGTGAGTGGAGCTTCCACCCACATGAATGAAGGAAGAGGTGGGGGCACCTCCATGGCCGCCGGCCATGGGAGAGTGCTCTCCCCCTCTCCCTATTAAAGGCCCCCCTCTCCTCCTCACAAAGGACACCTCCTCGTGAAGAATCTCTCTCCCCCTCTAGAATTAGTGAGATACATGTCCCCATGGTCTTGGATTAGCGAGATACATGTTCCCGGTGGCTTTTCGTCTAGAAGGAGTTGCTGATTTTGATGCATCGCTAGAGCAACGAGGCGGAGGTTGTCCAGTGGACCGGACGTGTGTGCGATCATGGATGTGCTACTGATTTGTGGCGCTAGGAGTTCCTCTCAATCTTGAGACCAGCAAGCGATCGACTACATCATCCACGAGTCCAATCTCTTTACACTTTCTCGGTCTTCAGGGGTATGTTATCTATGGATGTATATCCACCCATTTCTTGTATCTAGGTACATACATCTTGGTGCTTAGTAGTTCCCATCGTAGGAAATTTTTTGTTTTCTTTGTTGTGAACCCAACAAGAAACATGGATCAAAGCCTTAAGAAGTGATGTTGTTGTTGATCCCGAATGGGTCGCTAAGAGAAGACCGTACCTCCCTTTCTGTCACTAGGTTTCCTATGAGGTCGCCACTAGCCAAGTATCTCACCTCGAGACTTTATCAATCTCGGGGATCTTGGGTACCTACAAGTCCAAAGATTGAGGCAAGAGTCAAAGAAACAAAAGATACAAATCCCTCTTTCAAACAATACACAATACTCCCATAGATTAGATGCACATAATTGATGCGAGGTTTCTCCCAAACCCGCAGCCCGTGAGGCCTACTCAGTCATAACAATAACATCAAGGATACAAATCATTGTTCAAAATACTTAGATTGAAATCAAATATTCTTACAATGGTTACCGAATCATAAGGATATCTCAAGTACAAAGTAATGGCTATACCTAATGGAGGGGATGGAAGATGGAAGGGGTGAACTATGGTGTGGATCTCCTTTGGTGGTGTTGTGATGCAATTTGAGAATGGTGGCCTTCTACACGGCAGATGAGGCCTCAAAATATATAGGTGTGTTCAAGAAAGTTGTAGGGTTTGATGAGACAAAGCCGCCGCCACAGGGTACGGGTGGGCCCTACTCATACTAGTGGTCGTTACGGCTATAGACACTTGGCAATTGCTTCAGAATTACTTAGTCATGTGGACTTCCTCAAAATCTTCATTATGATTCCTGATTTCGCATTAAAAAGTCTGATTTCCTGCACAACACAAATCAAAGCAATGGTTTGCATATCTTTGCAAAAATTAGTCATTAGTGGCAAGGCTAAAGAGTTTCATGTCAATTTCTTAACTAAAAACAATGTTTAAACACAGGAAAAGATGGCTATTTTTAGGGCCATCAACCTCCGCAAAGATCAAACCTCGATCGCCCTCGATCAAGAGAAACAAAAGAACTATAAGGAATTCAGCATTTAAACTTGAAACAACGGGAATATGAATTCACTTACAGTTGGCAGTCATATGCGTCCAACACTTCATCCATTTGAAAGGCTTATCAAAGTTAGATATATGATACAAGCTTTGGTAAATCAATATAATCAAAGTAGAGTTTAATATAACTATAAATAACTGAAGTGTCACAATCAATCCAATTCTTCTAGTTAACTCTCAGCTTCCCAAGGAATACTAGGATGTTTTAATAGCAAAATTGAGTAAGAGAGTTCATGTACTAAGTAGCATAATAGTGAAGTGCCTTACTGACACCCACATCAGTAAATCAAGGCTACCAAAGCACCTTTATTCCAATCATTGCCTTTCAAGAAAAGTCATAAAGTAGTAATGCGACCATGCCAAGGATTTGTTATGTTGATCTTCATATAGTTTTTTCTTCCTTCTTTCAAGGATCATTGAGTAATTATTTTGAACAATGGTTTTCACAACCTTTGAGAGTACCAATACATTTTATCATTGAAATTAATGCCACCCATGTCATCAACTCATAGCCGAAATTAAGGGTTCTACCATAGATCATTCGTAGGCCAGCAGAGTTGTTGGGAACAAAAAGTGTGCATGGGAAGCATAGAACTCTTTAAATAGTACCACAGTTTGATCCAAAAGGTTAGCTTTGGCATGCATCACAATTACCGCTAGACTTCATTTCAATCAAACAACTCCTTTCAAGAGTGTCGTCAAGTGTATCAAAACATCTATGGGGTTAAGTATCTTCAAAGGTAAACTCTCAAGACAATCATTCATCAAACAAGTCATAAATTTCAGACTTTTTCTTGTTGTACTTGTTTGGCAATATTATTTCCAAGGCAAGACTCGGTTAGCTAAAAGAACTAGAGCAAAAGCTTCCACAACTAATCATTCGTTCAAATAAAAAGCTCTACTCTAACTATTTTGAATTATTCCCACTAGAATGGTATCTTAGAAAATCAACCAACTAAAATAAACAATTCATACTTCAAAAGTGGGAGACATAGTACATACCTCTCATGAGAGACTTCATACTCTTCCTTATAGGGATGTGTTCCTTCAAAACTCTAGTGAAATCAGTCCCATAATAAATTTAAAGCAAAGAAGCAAAGTGCGAATCAACTTTCACGGAAAAGTAAAAAGGGGATAATCTTTTTGTATTTTTAGGATAGGGATTAGAGAATAGAAAAGAACTTGCGACCAAGCAAGGAACTAAGAAAATAAAAAAAAATGAAAAACAAAAGAAAGCGAAAAAGGAAAGAAAAGAAAAGTGTTGGAACAAACCAACCCGAGTGTTCCAAATCTCACAAGGAGCTAGAGTACAACCTCATTATTACACAAATAAAATTGTCAGGGAACACATCCTCAAGCTCAGGCTTTTGCAAGCCCTTTTGTTGCTCATTGTGGTGGTGGTGTATAATCTCCCACGTTCCATTGGCTGCTCCAATCATGGAACTGGGTGGAGAGGTTGGCAGTAGCATCTTGAAGGTTGATGGAGAGGTTGTTCATGTTTTGGATTTTTCTTCCGAGAGAACAAATATCTTCATAGGTGGTGTAGTAGTTTGGTGGCTGCACATCTTGTTCAGGTCATTCTTGTTCTACTTCTTCATCTTCGCCTTCCTCTCCCATGGGTACTTCTTGTTGGGGTAGACCTGCCTCAACCTACGCATCATAATTCAAATTTCCATCCTCGATAGAGAATAGACCATTAGGCAAAGGAGCTGGGATCAAGTGATCTGCCCTAGGTATATCAAGTAAGTATCTACCATTGGTTCAAGACATCAAACCACAAGCTCTTAGATTAGAAAAACCAAGACGGTGACTTCCTTCCAATGATTGGATATTACCTAGGTTGACTTGAACTGCACGTGCAAGAATAGTTATGACTCCTCCTACGCATATTGGACCTCGAGACTACAGGGCTTGATGCTTAAGGTAAAACAAAAGAAGGGTGCCCAAATTTGGCATTAAGTTATAGTTAGGAATAGTAGCTTTAGCGAGGATCATCATGACCTCCTCATTGAATCTAGTAATCTCACCACGTGCCTGCAGGGTGTTAGCAATAACATAAAAAATAATGAATAGTAGGATGATCAATTTGGTTCCCCTTGGGTGTGTTTCCATGAATTCTCATTCTATTAAATTACTCCCAAGGTGCTGGATTTAGAACAAAGGTGGTGGAGCATATGCTGGTGGTGTTGTTGGCAAACCCAAAGTAGTGATCCCATTGGTTGATTTTTAAGGAGTGCTCATAGTTCATAAGACGGAAGTTGATGCGATCAACTCTAGGAATTTGCTCCTCGGAATAGTAGTGTGAGCACACCAAATGTGTCAAGGTGCTGAGAAACTCAAGTGTCAAGCGGCGGCATGTGGCGATATCCTAAAAGAAAAAGTCATACAAACCAACATTGTTGCAAAGTAAATTGAAATTAGCATGAATTCCAAGTTGGTTCACGATATAGGGACATGCCCACTTCGTGGACTTGATTTCTCGGGGCTTGAGACGGTTGAAAAGATTCAGCTGAGACTCCTCGGTGAACTCGATATCAAGTGACTCGGGGGTCAACGTATCAACAGGTGGTGCGGCTGGTTCCGCAACCATCACACTTGTATGGCTGCTCGTGTTTATCTAAAACAAAATAAATAAATATGCTAATAAAAAATTTAGTCCAATAGAAACATAGCATAAACGATCCTCTAGACTTGTTACAAAAGAAACTCCTCTAAAAAAACTAAAAATGCTTAGTATCAAGGTCAGATCTAGAACAATAACTAAGTCTAGTTTGATAATGGTGAAAGATTGAGTAGAGTTTTGATGCAAATAAGTTGGGGATAGGAGGAGAAACATACCTTAGATTGATTGGGTGCAAGGAATCAAAGAAGGATTGAATAAAATTGAAGATCCGATGGAGGTGGTTTGGAGTTTGGAGGTAGAAGATTGTTTTTTCATTTTACCTTCGTTAGGCTAAAAGGAATTAAAAAGGACACGTCTGCAAGACTTTGCTTTTTCATTTTACCTTCATTTACCAGACCAATCTAGTTTAATTTATATCGTGGGTTGATTCAATGGATGGAGATAGGCTAGGGCTGAAGATCCACCTGTAGCTCCACATCATATCGGATAAAATATAATAATAAGCATAATCATGTGAGATAATCTCTTGTGGGCAACACATCCTAATATACCAGATCCCCTGCGAGCAGTAGACATAAAAAAGTATTTTGATCCAACCGAGTGCACCACGAAGAACCAGGATACAAACGGTTATTAAGTGAAAAACATAGATCAAAGCCCTAAGAAGTGATGTTGTTGTTGATCCCGAATGGGTCGCTAAGCAAAGACCATACCGCCCTTTCTGTCAGTAGGTTTCCTTTGAGATTGCCGCTAGCCAAGCATCTCACCTCAAGCCTTTTTTCAATCTTGGGGATCTTGGGTACCTAAAAGTCCAAAGATCGAGGAAAGAGACAAAGGAACAAAAGATACAAATCTGTCTTTCAAATAATACACTATACTCCCATAGATTATGTAACGTCCCAAATTCAGCAACCCTAATTAGTTGTCCAGAATACAAAATTTAGGGGGAACAAAAACTTTTTCTTGTTTAATGATGCAGTGCTTGCCTATTGTTTGATTGAGCTTATGCATCTAAATGTATAGCATACAATATACTCCTTACATCAACATCAGTTGACAAAAGTTATTTAACAAAACTGTCCTAGCTCATTATACATATTCTCAAATGTTCTGGCATTTCAAAACATGAGCCAAGATGCCTTTCCAACACTAACTATTTTATTAGCCTCCCTTGACATTATATGGATATCTATATGATATAATGTCCTCAGGTTCCAAGATATAACTTCAACTAATCTTACCTCTAGGTTTCCCAAAACCTTTTCACAAAACTTTTGAATTCTACTCTTGGTAGAAGTACCAAGGATCGTACCTTGTTCAAACTCCAACCTCTTAAAAATACCATCCTTACCTCAAGCTAAGCTTGATTGTAACCCTAGTATTAGTAGATTGATTTGCTTGGAAGATGAATTGGCTTAATCCGCTATCTGCTGAATTGCATTGATCTGTTGTTTGACTTGACTTCTTAGGAAGTAGTATGAGCTACTCTAGGTGCTCGTACACTAGGATAAAAATATTTTAAGATCACAAAACCCTAAGACGGAATAAAAAGTTGGATATTATCTGTAGCCACTAGGTGATCATCTAAGACCCTTAATCAGATCAATTCTGAAGGTATCTCTTCTAGAAGCTTCCAAGTCTTTGAAGATCAAACCAAGCATGGATCCTATCTTCTCATGCTACACTTTAACATAATCCATTCTATGATGATTTGGGACCATGCAACCAATCAAAAACCTTAAGTCTGGCATTCTAGTCAAAATCCCCCACATCTGCCAAATATGGCTATGTCTGGAAACTGTTTAAACATCACTTCTTTGAATACCTCCCTTTCTCAATCCTTCTGCATTTTTGGTAATGCACTTGAACCATCTTGTAGACCATCATAAGGAATACCAAGGACCACTTTTACCCTTGGCTAGATCATCCTCCAACCCACATGTTCTTGATGGTTTTGAAGGCAAGAATACAATAATTTCTACAATCTTATCAACTAGCCCACTTTGACAGGAGCTCACATCTTCATGATGACTTCTTTTTACCAACTCTTTGCATGAGTATGATCTCATAATAAAGGTCCATCCATACCTACTTCACTTGTTTAAAATGGAGCTTTGTGGTTCTAGAACCCACATGGTTTTGGAGGCTATTTGATAATCTGTTCTAGCACCCTTATTTTAGTCAATTTCTAGCATCAATCCTTGGAGTACTCAATCATGATCAACCTAAAACCTCTATTCCATGGTGATCTACATCACTTGGTCTATACATCCATATAACCCATGACCCAAGGGGAGCTTTGAGCTCCAAGTTCCAATAAGGTTTTGATGGTACGAAAATAACATCACCTTAGATCTTTTATTCCTTGTCTCCTACCAAAATCAAGTTGGATTCTCGATATACAAGGTCGAAAATGCTAGATACACCTTGTTTACATCATATACCTTGATTATAAAGATTTATGAAATATTATCCAAAATTATTATGGACCAAAACCTTTTTAATCTCTTAAATTGAGAAAAACTCCAAAACTTAATCTATAAAAGAAAGTTTGATTTTATCCAAAACACATCTCCATATTTAGGATCATTTGAAGTCTAATTATCATACCCTATATTCCAACTACAAAAATAAATATTTTTGAAGAGCTCTATTATTTCTTTTTGCCCATTGTCTTATATGGCGGAAATGGAATAATAATTGTTTTAAATACTTTTGTTCATCAATAAATCATGGGAAAAATCCTCAAAGTATGGATTTATATTTAGAACCATGGAGCATAAAAAACCCATCATGTACAATTCAAAAATATCAAACCAAATCCCAAAAACCCCATTATGTACTATTTGAATACTTGATAGGGAGTGGACCAAAATTCATCCAATAATTCCCAAATAATTCATGAAGGATTAACTTGACCATATACCTCTAGCAGCATCATTACTTCAACTTGCCAAGGACAATTTTTGAGAAACTCTCCAAGATCATCACTTTGGGAAGATTTTGATATTTCAAAATCATGATCCAAACCACAACCAAACCCCACCAATCCTAGCCACTTTAACACCAAAGCAACCAGCACTCACCCCTGGTCGACATGTCACTGTATCAGCACCCTCCCCCTGCCCTATGTTCCTTGGAAGAAGAGAGAAAGAACCCTCTTTATTAAATCTTGCTTTTAAGGCAGTAGTAGCCACTACCCTTCCCCTATCCTCTATGGTCGTAACAAGTACCCATCCACACCTCTCCACCGCCCACTCAACCAACCAGAGGCACCCAACCCTTCTCCCTTGCTCCTATGGACTTGTTCCACCATGAACCCTTACCTCTTCGGTTTATAAACCGACAGGCCACCTCAACCCCCATCTCTTGACTCATTTTCTCCCTCTCCTTTCCACTTACCTCTTGCTGGCACCTCCCTTCTTTCCCTTCCCTATCCTGCCTGAAAGAGAGAGAGAGAGAGAGAGAGAGAGACAGACAGACAGAGAGATAGACAGACAAAGAGACAGATCTCTTGGCCTCCTCCAAAGATTCGAGAAAGCCTCCCTCCTATCTGCCCCTCCCCCTCTACATGTTCCTCTGCTAGACTCCCCTCACCTTCCTGAAGCTAACCTTTCCCTTTTTTTAACCATACAGCGGCCCTGGAAGGAACTCTAGCCGCTCCGAAGTTTGCGTCATCAGGGTTCTCGTGCGAGCACCCTCCTATAAGCAAACCTAGCTTTTTTGCCCATCCATAGAGTCGCCATGGAGCTACGTGTCCCTCTGCGCCCCCACCTACATGTCTCGAGCCCCTGGTGAGCCTCCTCAATGAAACCCCACCGCCACTAGGGTTTCTGAGCATGTCCGCATGTCGGGAGAAAGACGAGGCCACATGGCGTCGATCTTCGCTCTAATTTGACGGTACCTGTTTCCCCATACCGCCTTGGCGCTCCTCTGCCGCTGACTGGCGGGCCCTGCCAGTCAGGTTTGAACCTCGCCCTCCCGCGCGTGTCGCCTGTTCGCTTTGGCTGTTTTCTCGCCTCTTGCCCCAGCACTGTCCAGATCCGGCCTAGTAGCCCTGCTGCCCTTTCTTTTTTATATACATTTTTAGATATGCTAGATTTGTTGTTTAGTTTAATTATGAAACAAAATGTAAAATACATGAAATTCACCAGATTTCAATTTTGGCATGTTCTATACTATATTCCCAAACATTCAGAACAAATCACCTACTCAAATTTGTTTTTACGATTTTCTGGAGTTTAAAATATCAAGAAGTGTCAAACACACTCCAAAATTATTTTAGGGAGTTCTGGGAACCCAGATAGTTTAAAACACCTTGTTCTCTGAGATAATTGAGATACCCTGCATGTGTCGGAGATTTGTCCCGCAAAGGAACTAGGGTCCAACGATCCCTTGGTTCATGAGGAGGGTGATTTCAAAGGAGTTCGGCGGTAGCTACGGTGGCAGAACTGGCGCACGATAGAGAGTTGACACCGGGGGTATTTTACCTAGGTTCAGGACCCTCGTGAGGAGGTAAAGCCCCTACTCCTACTTTGTTGTATTGCTCGCTTGTCTCACGAGGTTACAAAGGTGCATGAAATACTAGGGTTTTAGATCTCTAGGATCTTTCCCTTACAAGGTAGGAGAAGGGCTCCTTATATAGGGCGGCGTCGGGCCTCTTGCCCCAGCTCTTGGGCAGGAAGGGTCACCACATTCTCGCCAATGGACTTGGTCCAATCTTGTCTTCTTACGACCGCTGAGTTGTTACCGTGTCAAGGGGTGGTCACTGGATGCTCCACTTTACGTCGCCATCCTGGTCTTCTTGCACCAAAACGGCTGTGTTAGGACCTGCCTTCGTCTTGCATCATCCCACCACCCCTGCGTGCCTTGCTTTCTTAGCGTGGACCGGCCATCCCTTGGACTGACCATTGGGGCGTCATCTTGCGGAGCACACTCGGACATCACGAGGTTTTCCTCTAGAGGTCTTGGTAGGGGCCTCACCGCCCAGCTAACACAGTCTCGAGCGCCCATGGAGAGTTTTGGCGTCTCCCCCTCTTCAGAGGCCCACTCCCTTCAAGAGTTCTCGAGACGGCGTTTATGCAGGGCTCGGTGACACGGTAAGATGGGGTACCCCCGGTATCTATAGTCCGACAGTAGCCCCCGGTCGCTTGGCTTGTGCGTCATCGTGAGGGGGCGAGGAGGTCAAGGGACCTGTTGGATCTAGGCCCTGCTAAATAGTCACATCGACGCATGATCCCCGAAGCCACCACATGTAGCTCTTGCGTGCCCACGTGGGACGTGGCGTATGCTGGGTACAGGAACCGTCATTTCACTATTTAGCCTCGAGGAAGGGGATGCCCCCCGAATAACCCCAAATCCCGGAGAACTTGTCGGCTTCCATCCATCCCCGCTGCCAATCCACCAGTGTTCCACACAACATTGTTCCTCCTTCTTTAGTGACACTCATGATGGTGCTCAAGAGAGCACACGATACTTTAGCCGCGCCGAGTTTTCTCGTGTCGATATCGGGAGCCCTGCCACCGGTGGTGATTCTCAACGGGGAGGGGCTAGAGAAGGTCCGCAAGATGATGGCTTCAGACTCCAATGAGGGGGGCGCCTCACGTGTGTGGTGCGCCGGTGTTGGGGGAAACGGGCGGGTCTCCACCGTGGCCCCTGTCTTCGCCCACTACATCGTAGACGGCCTAGTTCTGTCGGTTTCCCCTTTCCTCATGGCTGTACAGGACCATTACTGCATACAGCTCCTCCACCTCCACCCGTGGAGCGTGACCCTCTTGACCGCTTTCTTGTTCTGGTGCAAAGCCTTCCTCGGGGTGGCCCCGTCCTTAGCATTGTTCCGGCACTTCTACAACCTTCGCGTCCTCATACCAGGGGACATCCTTAGTAGCGTGGGATTCTTCACCGGGGAGGAGGGAGACTTCCTTCCTATATCCATCCTCGACATGGCATCGGAATTCTGCCGCAATTGGGTCCTGGTGGATGCTAGTCGAGCCTGGCCCCCGCTCCGAGCTCCTGCTGGGGCGGCGATGGAGAATCCGAGTTGGGCTCGCGAGGCGGCCGCTTGTATGGGTCCCGAGCCCCTCTCGAGGCGCGTGGCATATTTTGGGAGGCAGGGGTTATCCTGTGCAATGTTGGTGAGGGAGTTCCCGCGGCAACAGATTACCCCCTTCAGCTTGCAAGGCAGCCGCTTGTATGGGTCTCGGGCCCCTCTCGAGGCCTGTGGCATATTTGGGGAGCAAGGGGTTGTCTGGTGCAATGGTGGTGAGCGAGTTCCTGTGGCAGAAGATTGCCCCCCTTTAGAATCACAAAAGGCCTGTTTGGTCCGTGTCACTCGACCATGATGTAGTCCGGCTCTCCGAGGGACCCCGGGCCGAGGACACCGTGTCCACGCTCATGCAGCTGCTCCTTGGCACAGATGTGGTGGTGGAGTTTCCGCCGGGCACGCGTCCCTTGTACTCGGTGGGTGGAACGAACAACGCCCATGTGGGCCTCCCCACCTTTCATGCCAGGGGTATGTCCCTTCGTCAACATGGACGACGAGGACGAGGGACCAAGCCAAGACCCCGAGCCGCTTTGACGCGTGTGACATATAAGGATGATCAATAGTGTTCCGTCTTCTGAGGAGGAGGATGCCGAGGACCCCCCTCGAGATGGAGCTGACGGCTCTTCTAGTAGAGGGGTCTAAGGAAAGTGGGCTGAACCTAAGGCCTCAGCCGCCCTGGTGCTGGCACAGTCGGTCGAGAAGCGCCTGAAGAGGGGTAGCAGCTCCTTCCTTCCTCCTGGTGCAAGAAGGGCCAATTGGTCCTTGGCGGGGCATGGAGTGAAGAGGTAAGACACCTTGGCGAAACTGCCCTTCTTCTCTTGCCTCTTTCCTCATGACGCCACCTCGCTCTATCGCTGTAGGCGTGAGGGGAAAAGGAAAGTAGCGGTGGCGAGGAACGATTTGGGTGAAGCGGGAGGGCGCGTCGTGCGCAACTCTGCCTCCGTGCCCGCCCAGGAACTAGCCATGGTGGGAGAGTGCTTGGCTGACAAGAGCCTTCAAAACCTGGCGGTGGCCCTGGACACGGTGAGGCCCCCTGATACGTTGCTAACGTATCTATAATTTTTCATGTTCCATGCTTGGTTTTGTATCTACTTTCTTATGTTTAGTTCCAACTTTGGAGTACTTTTTATACACTTTCTTGGACTAACCTATTAACAAAATGCCATAGTGCCAGCTGCATGTTTTCTGCTGTTTTTGGTTCCAGGAAAGTCAGAAAATGAATATTCTCGGAATCGGACGAGACAGAAGCTAAATTTAGTTTTTTACCGAGGAGGACACGGAGCCAGAATACGAGACGGATACGGGCCAGAGGGCCGCCACACCACCTGGCCACACGGGCCAGGCCTGGCCGTGCCAGGGGGTGGTGTGGCCGCCTAGGGCACCCCCTCGGCCTCCCCTTCCGACTATAAGATGCTTCCGATACAGAAACCCTAAGTACACGATCAAAATTCCACGAAAGAGTCTATAGCCGCCGTCATCTCCATCCCTAGATCGGGAGGGATCTGAAGCTCTTCTCGACACCCTGTCGGAGGGGAGAATTCACCCTGGAGGCCTCCTTCATCACCATGCAAGCCTCCGGTGTGATCCTTGAGTAGTTCATCCTTGGACTACGGGTCCATGTAGTAGCTAGATGGTTGGTTCTTCTCCTTTGTGCTATCATGTTTAGATCTTGTGAGCTCCGTTCATGATCAAGATCATCTATTTCTAATCCTACATGTTGTGTCTACGAGGATCCGATTGATATTGAGATTCTATTTCAGATTGATTATTGATTCTATCATGTCTTTGTTATTTGTGATCTTGCATGCTTTCCGTTGTTAGTAGCTATCTTGGCCAAGTAGATGCTGGCAACTCCAAGAGTTAGTATTTATGCTCGATAGTGGGTTCATTCCTCCATTAATCTAGGGAAGTGACAGAAATCTCTAAGGTACTAGATGTGCTGTTGCTACTAGGGAGAAAAGAACAATCCTTTGTTCATAGAACAATCATATTGTTTACTTTACACGCAATGCGTAATGCAATTATCTGTTGCTTGCAACTTAATACTGGAGGGGGTTCGAATGATAACCTGAAGGTGGATTATTAGTCATAGATGTAGTTGGATTACGGTCTATGTATAATATTGTAATGCCCAATCGAATCTCAAAGGAGTCAAGATGATTAGTATATGCATGTATGCTTTCTCGATGTTTGTCAATTGCCCCGCTGTAATATGTTCACCCAACATGTCATCTATCTTAAGGAGAACCACCACTAGTGAACTATGGGCCCCGGTCCTTTCTTTTATCATCAATCTACAATTGTTTACTGTTTTCTGTTTACTTTCTGCAAGCTTTTACTTTCTACCACCCAATACGTTTAATCCTTTGTTTTTCGCAAAACCGGTGAGATTGACAACCTCACTATAAGTTGGGGCAAAGTTCTGTGGTTGTGTTGTGCAGGATTCCAAGTTGGCAACAAGACCTTCGAGGTGTTTCCTTGCTCCTACTGGTTCGATAACTTTGGTCTCGTAACTGAGGGAAACTTGTTGATGTGCTCATCATACCTTCCTCTTGGGGTTCCCCAACGAGCTCGAGATATCTTGGGCCATCAAACTATTTTCTGGCGCCGTTACCGGGGAGTCAAGGACATCTTCACAAGGGGAGTCACTCATAACCAGTCTCTTTACTTTGTTGTTTTTGTTTTACTTAGTTTATTTCTGCTTTGTTTGCTTGTCTCTTTATCAAAAACACACACAAAATTGTTGCACTAGTTTTGCTTTCTTTATCAAAAACACACAAAAAATTATTACTATTAGTTCCTACCGTAAGTTGCCATTATGTCTAGCGTTGCTCCAATCACTATGTCACCTGAGGAAATGATTTTCACTTTTAAACAAGGAATTGAAGAGAGTTTCAAAGAATCCTGGTCTACAATCTCTGATCTACATGAAAAAAACTGAACCTAAAATGACTCAAAGCTTGTTCCTTAGCAGTTTTTACCTTGGAATTGCTCTTTTCTATAGATATGCTTTGGATGCTATAGTGGGAGGAGATTTCCTCCAATGCAATGAGGATGATGTTGTTAATGCCATAAAGAAGTTGGTCTTTACTTACAACTTTCCTAGCAAATCTGATTCTTCCATTATAAACATATTTGCTAGATTAAACACTCTTGAGACCCGCACTACTAGTTTAAAGGATTGCTATAATACACTTAGAGAGCATCATGACTATGTTCCAATAAATTCTGAACCCTCAAAGTGGCTCCCCACGGTAAAGATTGTTATAAATAATGAAACTTTTCATGCTTGCTGTGATATCATGTCTAAATTTTGTCTTATGCCCAAAGATATCTATGAATCTTTGAATCTTTGGGGGCTTACTGAAGGAGGAGAAGAAATATTTATTGCTAATAATACCACAATATTACCCATTGGAATAGATGAAGGGGTGTTTACAAAGATCCTAGGGAAAATGGTTTCTACTGATTATCTTGTTATTGAATGTGTAGGAAAAGGACAAATTACACTTGGAAGATCTCTATTGAAGCTCCTTGGAGCAATAATAGATGTGGAAAAGTGCACCATGCACTTTGCTTCTCCACCAAACAATCATATGTTCCCTAAGGTTAAGAATAAAAGTAAGAGAGGTAAGGGGAAGAAATTTCGTTTTAATGCTTCTTCATTGGAGAACACTTGATTCCTTTTCTTGCTTCTTATGCCTAACTTAAAGGCGTTAAAGAAAAGTACTTATTGGGAGATAACCAAAAAGTTTTAGATGAGTCTTTGAAGTTATTACCTCTGTAATAACCGCTCCTTATCCTCTTTATTTTCTTTTTGTGGCAAGAGTAACCTCTAATGAGAGAGAAGTAATGCTTGGGAAAGTTGTTGTCCCGAAATAGATTTTTGTTCTTCACCGTAAATATTCGTGTAAAATCAATGTACATCAGTTTGAGGCGTGAATTTTGTGCTTCTGCCCCAGGTTTTTATATAACTTGTTTTAGTTCCACACTTTTCGATTTGACCAACAGAAGGTGTTCGAAAAAATTGGTTTTTACCTGCTGGTCTGTTTTGACAAATTTCTGCCATTATTTTCATTTGCTTCTTGTTGATTCCTTTTTGAGTTTTTTTTTGGGAATTGAGCTTTTTGAGGGAAGTGCTACAGTAGCTTGTGTTTTAATGGTAGTTTTATTGGTGTTGAAACTGAACTCAAAGACTTATTATCTTGAGTGCACTAATGTTGCTAATAAAGATTGTGTGAAGTTTTGTATGAAGGAAAAATTTTAGGTGTATGGAAGGAATGATGTAATGAGATGAAGAATGGACTAAAGCTCGAGATTGGGGATGCCACGCATGTCTCTCAAAGAAATATCCAAGAAGTAAAAGCGTGAAAGCTTGGGGATGCCCAAGGCATTCCCTTCTTCATCAATAAAAATCCTAGGTTTCTTCCAAACACTTCATTTTTTTTGTTTCATGCACAGTTGTGTTGTTCTTGGAGCGTCTTCTTTTTCGTTTTTGTTTTGGTTTTCGTTTGCTTGGTTTTCTTAGTTTTCTTGAATAAATTGGTTGGATCCCCTCTTTCATACATCAGTTTTCAAATAGTTTGGATTGGATTGGAAAACAGTAGGAAAAGTTCATGCTTATGTGGTAAAGGAGAGCTTGTTTTTTGACTGTGGCCTATGCTTTGTCATGGCATGCTTGATTTTTTTTTGGCTTTATGCTTAGTGATCTTTGCTGTAGCATGACTTGTTATAAACAATTAAGATTGCTTAATGTCCCTTGGAAGAATAATGCGTTGTTTTAGCATATTAAAGCATAGTATTGTGGTATTCTCCTTTGATGCTTTATTTGGGTTGGCTTGGCACATGCTCACACCATGTTATGGCTATCTAAAGTCACCATATCATTTATGATCCTTTAGTTTTCGACTTGTAATATCACTTTATGCTTTGATTAATGATGTTTTGTCCCTCTACATGATTATGTCCATTATTGCTCTCTCAGTTGGTCGCTCCCAGTCTTTTGCTAGCCTCCATAACCAAGTATGAGTTCCACTCATGCATCCAACTCCTAAAACCAAGTTATTCCAAAGAGTCCACCATACCTACCTATTAGCATTTGCTATTCCAAGTATATTCATGTTTTTATCTACCGTCCGAATTAAACTTGTTATGTGAAAATTAGTGATTAAAGCTCTCACGAACTTGATGGCACACTTTACTTTTCTTGCACTTAATAAACTTGAACCATTGTGTCCATCTTTGTTGCGTATATTCTTGCGCTTTATAAGTTGAAATCAGCAGAACCATGTATGATGGGGAACGCTTTCAACATTGCACTTGTACATTGTACCCCGTTGATATCATGATTCTTTTGCTTATGGATCCCGGTGGTGTGAAATAAAAGTGGAACTTATAAGATTATGCAGTTTGTATGTGTGTTAGAGAAACGCCTGGGCCGCTATCCTAAGACATGCCTAATCATGGTGGAAACTTGCAGCATAACCATAATGAGCACTCTATGAAGCATCCTCAATAAAAACCTATGCAAATAGCAAATAAAAAGATCGATGAGATGTTCATTGTCTACTTGCCTTGTCATTTTGATTATGGGATAGCTCCTGTATCATGTACAAGGGGTACCCCGTTGGCGGTTCTCTATGATACATATGTACTTACAATGACAAGAGCTTACTTGTGACTAAAGTTGAGTAGCATGAGGTTCGGTCTTCGTAAGTAAGTAACATGAGATTTCGGCTTATAACTTGTCAAGAATATCCTCTTAGTTTGTTTCACTTTAACCTTAATCACCTAAAGATTCTTATGATAGGGGTAATGAGAGCTGAAAGCTAATAAGTACCCTAATTTTTTGGAAGCTCTTTATGAAACTTGAATCCCTACTTCCTTCTATGAAGGCCTTTCTTTTACTTTTATGTTGAGTCTCCACCTTCTATCTTTATGCACCTATTGAGAGAGTATAGTGGCCATTCTTAGTTCTATGTGCGTTGTCCCAAGACTTGTTGATTGATACATAACTTTGATATTGCTTGTTCTTAAACTATTTGTATCTAGTCACCCTGATGAACTTTGAAGGTGTCCTTTGCATTTTTGTTTGCTACTCTATGAGGGACAAGCTGAATGCCACTATGCTATGTTTTCTTTATGTGAATCAAACAAACGTCTTGCAAAGCTTTGTTATTCATGAATCTTTTGTTTGTGCCTTTTCATGTTGCAACATAGTTGCTATGTCTTATTGTTAGAACTTTATCTTTCATGTTATGTTGAAGTACTATGATCCCATCTATCAATGTTCTACAAATACTTTGATCAAGTTTATGATGGTGCATATCACCTCAAAAAAATTTCTTTCTTTTTATCGCTTACCTACTCGAGGACGAGCAGGAGCTAAGCTTGGGGATGTTTTTACGTTGCTAAAGTATCTATAATTTTTGATGTTCCATGCTAGGTTTTTATCTACTTTCTTATGTTTTGTTCCAACTTTGGAGTACTTTTTATACACTTTCTTGGACTAACCTATTAACAAGATGCCACAGTACCAGCTGCCTGTTTTCTGCTGTTTTTGGTTCCAGGAAAGTCAAAAAATGAATATTCTCGGAATTGGACGGGACAAAAGCCAAAGTCAGTTTTTCACCGAGGGGGACACGGAGCCAGAATACGAGACGGAGAGGGGCCAGAGGGCTGCCACACCACCTGGTTGTGCGGGCCTGGCCTGGTCGCTCCAGGGGTGGTGTGGCCACCTAGGGCACCCCCTCGGCCTCCCCTTTCTACTATAAGATGCCTCCGATACAGAAACCCTAAGTACCCGATCAAAATTCCACGAAAGAGTATGTAGCCACCGTCATCTCCATCCCTAGATCGGGAGGGATCTGAAGCTCTTCTCGGCACCCTACCGGAGGGGAGAATTCACCCTAGAGGCCTTCTTCATCACCATGCAAGCCTCCGGTGTGATGCGTGAGTAGTTCATCCTTGGACTACGGGTCCATGTAGTACCTAGATGGTTGGTTCTTCTCCCTTGTGCTATCATGTTTAGATCTTGTGAGCTCCGTTCATGATCAATATCATCTATTTGTAATCCTATATGTTGTATCTGCGAGGATCCGATGGATATTGAGATGCTATTTCAGATTGATTATTGATTCTATCATGTCTTTGTTATTTGTGATCTTGCATGCTCTCCGTTGTTAGTAACTATCTTGGCCAAGTAGATGCTAGCAACTCCAAGAGTTAGTATTATGCTCGATAGTGGGTTCATGCCTCTATTAATCTGGGGAAGTGACAAAAATCTCTAAGGTACTAGATGTGATGTTGCTACTAGGGAGAAAAGAACAATCCTTTGTTCATAGAACAATCGTATTGTTTACTTTACACGCAATGCGTAATGAAATTATCTATTGCTTGCAACTTAATACTGGAGGGGGTTCAGATGATAACCTGAAGGTGGATTATTAGTCATAGATGCAGTTGGATTACGGTCTATGTATAATGTTGTAATGCCCAATCGAATCTCAAAGGAGTCAAGATGATTAGTATATGCATGTATGCTTTCTCGAGGTTTGTCAATTGCCCCGTTGTATTTTGTTCACCCAACATGTCATCTATCTTAAGGAGAACCACCATTAGTGAACTATGGACCCCGGTCCTTTCTTTTATCATCAATCTACAATTTTTTACTATTTTTTGTTTACTTTCTACAAGCTTTTAATTTCTTCCACACAATACGTTTAATCCGTTGTTTTCAGCAAAACCGGTGAGATTGACAACCTCACTGTAAGTTAGGGCCAAAGTTCTGTGGTTGTGTTGTGTAGGATTCCAAGTTGGCAACAACACCTTGGAGGTGTTTGCTTGCTCTTGCTTGTTCGATAACCTTGGTTTCACAACTGAGGGAAACTTGCTAATGTGCGCATCATACCTTCCTCTTGGGGTTCCCCAATGAGCTCGAGATATCTTGGGCCATCACCCCCCTCCCTGATGACCCGGTAGGACCGCAAAGAGGGACCCCGTTGCTGGCCCGCACCTGTCGTGAGGAGTTCACGAGAGGCAGCCCAAAAGCCCGCGAAGTAGCGGGGACAAGTGTGCTAGCCCTGCTACATCCCGAGGGTAGTTCCGTAGGTCGGTCAGGGTGCTTGCGGGGCATTGTCGCAACTGCCTGCGCCGGGCTCGACCAGCTCCTTGCTGATATCGCTGTAGAGGATCATCGTCTGGCCGGGGCGTGGCGTCGCCTTCACCTGGAGCAGCCCGCTCTCGAACATGCCCAGGAGCAATGGAGAAACCATGAGGCCACGAGCTCTAGGGCAGCCAGGACCTTGCGGAGCCGCCTCACGAGGCTGTGGTGACCCCCACGCCGGTCCGGGGTCGCACTCCGCCTCTCGAGGCCTACCCTATGGGCATGCCGTCGTTGCCAAGGACCTCTCTGTGCACAAACACACGCTTTCCTTCTCCGAGAAGGAAGCCGAAGAGGATCACCGGAGAGTTACCCAGAGGGAGCGGGACGTGGCCCTCTACAAAGAGGCAGTCCGGCTTCATGAGGACAAAGCTCAGCTGGAGAGGAGCCGTCTGGAGGTGTTTGAAGCCCAACTGGGTACGTCCTAGAAACGGCTCGAGGATCACACGCTTGATGTCGATTGTCATAGTGTGAACGCTGATGACCGCGTCTAGCGGTGCTATACCAAGGTCACCGCAGCGCATGAGCAAATGAAGAAGGACAACGAGGTGGTGCTCTCACAGTTTTGCCAGGCCTGTCGGGCGGAATGGCACGGGAAGGCCGAATTCCAGGAATCTTGCTTCCTGAAGAGGCTTGAGGAGTTGCAAGCTTCTCTCCGCTAGGCGGAGGAGCGCCTAGCCCAGGCTCTTTCTGACCAAGACACCTTGAAGGAGCTGTGGGCTGATCACCAGGAGCTCCAGAAATGCTACAACCTTCATGACCAGATGGAGCGAGACCTCCAGGTGTTAGAGAAAGAGAGTTGCAAGATGTACCAGGCACGCAGCTGCCACCTTGCAGGACTTCATTGTGACTGATTTCTACACTAGGCCCCTTGCTGACGCTAGCATAGATGGTGCTTTCCTGACGCTCTTCAATCGGATCACGGTGGCGCTGGAGGGGAGGGTCATGCTTTACCACGGGTATCACCTAGAGGAGTGTCGTAAGATGATGCGGGTCATAGCGACCCATGTTCTCTCTGTCCTTTATCAGTATGACACAACTTCCCTTGGAGGGTGCTCCTAGATAAAGTGACACACCCCGTGGGGACCTCGCCTGGCGAGTTCGCGTGGTTCAACCAGCTCGTGGAGGAATGCGTCAACGGGTTTCTCCCGATCTTCAGGTTAACCAAAGAGAGGGAAAGCTCTAAAGCTGCTGAGTCCTCTAGAGATGAAGATGGAGGCTCCCTGGCTGGCTCACCTGGTGCCAGGGGAAGCGACGACCCATCTCTGGGAGACAGCACTTCAGAGCCATTGGCATGAGGGGCTCTTTTGACTGTACTCCGTGTAAAGTGAACTGGCGTAGCAGCCATGTACCAGACCTGATGTCTTTTTGTAGCACATACTTGTCCATGCTCTTATCGAGGTATGAGCGCTTGTGTCTGCAGGTGGGGTGACTTGCGTCCCTAATTAGGCGGCAAGTTCAGAGCATGTCTTGCTAAGTACCTTAATCAGCCAAGGGGCCAGTGTTTCATGAGCCATTCTGCCATCCTCTCGAGGAGAGGGTTGTCCTGTTGGCATAGGGATTTTTAGTCTTTTGAGGGCGAGGAACTGTGGGTGAGGTGACTTATGGCTAAAGAACGGGTCGTAGGTTCAGAGCTCGACACTTTAGGTCCTGTGGAGCTCGAGCTGTGGATGGACTGGGCGTCTCGAGCCATCATAGCGAGGTGTGCATGCGATTGTTTTTGTTTAGGAACCGTGGGTAAGGTGACTCTCGACCGAGGAACGGGTCACAAGTTTAGAGCTCGACACTTTAGTCCCTTAGGAGCTCGGACCGCGGATGGACGGGACCTCGCGAGCCATCATAGCGAGGTGTGTGCACATTTGTTTTAGTTTAGGAACCGTGGGTGAGGTGACTCGTGACCGAGGAGCGTGTCACAAGTTCATAGCTCAACACTTTAGGCCCTTAGGAGCTCGGGCCGCGGATGGGCAGGGCCTCGTGAGCCGTTATAGCAAAGTTTTTCTCGGGCCAGGGACAGTGGATGAGGTGAATTGTGGCTGAGGAATGGGCCACAAGTTCAGAGCTCGACACTTTAGGCCCCTGCGATTTAGGGCCGCCGGAGAGAAGTGCCTCACGAGCCACCCCGTAAGCCTCTCGAGGAGAGCACCATGGGGCCCGTTCTAGCCTGTGATCCTCTCGAGGAGGAGATCGTAGGTGTCTCACGTTGTGGCGGTCTCGACCGGGGATATGTGTGTCCTGGCCAAGACGCGTTCCTAGTGCTGCCCCATCCCGTTAGTACATCATACGAGGGCCTCGAGCGTTAGGGGTCTACGAGCGAGGTGACTTATCACTAGAGCTAGTCCGTAAGTTCAGAGCTCCCTTCTTCAGTCCTCGACATCGACGGAGGCGATCTGGTGATATGCACCACCCTAGCCCCCACTCGAATGATGGACTATAGGGACGAGGCTAGCACATGGGCAAAGAAAAACCCAGAAGAACAGAATAATTTATCCACAAACAGGCAGAAATCTTCATCAACTACAGCTGTCTCCCTTCTCGGGTGCCCTGGTGAGAGGAACAAAAGTGTCACCTAGCGGAGAAGGAGTGAGGATGGTGGGTCACCTTGGGGCCAGAGCCTAGTAGAGGTGCATTCCCCTAGGATGCGGGATGTCTCCAATTCTCCGGGCTCCTCAGGGGGGGCTCGGGTCTTCTAGCTTTGCTACTCGCCCAGCCCCCGGGGCCTCCACCGGAGCTACGGGCCCGGGGTCTTGGGGGCACCAGGACTTGTTATGCTTGATGCTCTATTTGCGCCTCCTCTTGTTGTCGTACTCCTCCCTTACCTCCTGAGCTTGACACGTTTGTCGGTATCATAGCCTTGCCTCTGGTGGAAGATGTAGTACAGGTGCGGGCCGACAGTGTTGTTCGCTCCTCTCCTGAGGAGGCACTGCTTGCTGCTCCTTATCGGCCGCCTGGTGGCGCTTGCCCCGTCCTTCTTGGTGGAGTCTACAGGCATGGTCCTGCCGTGGTCGAACAGATCCCCGGCGTCTGCCTTGGTGCAGTGGTCAGCCACTGTGAATAGCTCGGCTACCATGGACAGGTTATCCCCGTGATGGCCGATCTTGTCGAGCACTTGCACATCGGAGACCCCGCCCGCAAAGGCTACGATGATCTCCGTATTGGTGGCTCCACTGACCTTGATGAGGCTTTGGTCAAAATGCTGCAGGTACTTTCGCAAGGTCTCTTTAGGCCCTTGGCACACCCTCCGGAGGTCCTCGCACGGGTACACGGACTCATACGCCTCCCCAAATTTCGTGACAAAGAGGCCACAAAGTTCGGACCACGAGCCGATGGACTCCTCGGGGAGGTTCAGGATCCAGGCGCACGCCTCCAGTCCCAGGCCCATAGGGAACCAGTCTGCAAGGACGAGGTCATCTCCCCCAGCTGCTTCTATGCCCATGGTGTAGAGCTGCAGGAACTCCACAGGGTTGGTGACGCCGTCGTACCGGGGGGGCATCTTCAGCTTGAACTTGGGTGGCCATATCACTTGTCGGAGGTGTTCGGTGAGGGAAGGGCAGCTAGTACTATGGGTCTCCATGCCACCAGCGAGTTTTCCACGGTTTTGTAACCCTATGGCCGAGGTGGCCTGGAGGGTCCGGGTCTCACGGCCCTAGCGCCTGGCCAAGGTAACCCACGCGTCCTCCGCCAAACAGATGACACTTGCCCAGGCTTGAACCCATGTCGAGCTCGCCACGCCGGGTGGCTTCTCCTCGCCTGAGCCCCCGGGTCTGCCGCAGAAAGGAGGAGGCGGAGGCGCACCATAGGCTACATCCCCGTTTGCGCCTTGCGTGCCATAGGGTTGTCCCATGCGATCTCCATCAGGGCTGCAAGGCATGCCTTCCACTCTTCCCTGGCGCCCTCCACTAGCGAGTAGCGAAGGAGCTCTTTTGCCATGAGGCGGGTCGTCTCTGGGGTGAGGGGGTGCTAGGCACCCGGGTCGGTGAAGTGCTCAATGAAGAAAACTCTCCTCCCGTCCGCATGGAGGGGCGTGGGTCGGGCTTTCTGCAAGCCCCAGATCGAGGCGGGGGGGTGGGGGAAGCCCGCTAAAAGCCCCCGAGTCTCTCCACTTGCTCCCACCGGGAGCGGATGTCTCGGGGCTTGCAACAAGCGACCATGCCGGTGTCTCTAGCTGAAGTCCTTCGGGTCACGCCTCAACCCGCTACATGGCGCACCAAATGTTGGAGATTTGTCCCACGAAGGAACTAGGGTCCAACGATCCCTTGGTTCGTGAGGAGGGTGATTTCAAAGGAGTTCGGCGGTAGCTACGGCGGCAGAAATAGCGCACGATAGAGAGTTGACACCGGGGGTATTTTACCCAGGTTCGGGACCCTCGTGAGGAGGTAAAGCCCCTACTCCTGCTTTGTTGTATTGCTCGCTTGCCTCACGAGGTTACAAAGGTGGATGAAATACTAGGGTTTTAGATCTCTAGGATCTTTCCCTTAAAAGGTAGGAGAAGGGCTCCTTATATAGCGCGGCGTCAGGCCTCTTCCCCCAGCTCTTGGGCGGGAAGGGTCACCACATTCCCACCAATGGACTTGGTCCAATCTTGTCTTCTTGCGACCGCTGAGTGGTTACCGTGTCAAGGGGTGGTCACTAGATGCTCCACTTTACGTCGCCATCCTGGTCTTCTTGCACCAAAACGGCTGTGTCAGGACCTGCCTTCGTCTTGCGTCATCCCACCACCCCTGCATGCCTTGCTTTCTTAGGGTGGACCGGCCATCCCTTGGACTGACCATTGGGGCGTCATCTTGTGGAGCACGCTCGGACATCACGAGGTTTTCCTCTAGAGGTCTTGGTAGGGGCCTCACCGCCTAGCTGACACAGTCTCGAGCGCCCATGGAGAGTTTTGGCGTCTCCCCCTCTCTAGAGGCCCACTCCCTTCAAGAGTTCTCTAGACGGCGTTTATGCAGGGCTCGGTGACACGGTAAGATGGGGTACCCCCGGTACCGATAGTCCTACATCATGTCTCTCTGGCCACACCCTAAAAAGCCTCCTAGTTTGCCCCAGGTAAAAATAACAAAAGCATCCTAATTCTTCCTTTAGGAAATTCTCCAGGTCAAACCAAAACTGGTATTGAACCTGATTCTAACTCTGAGAACACTAAATCCTCTTAGACTCCAAACCCTAACGCCTAGAAATTATTAAGCCCTTGTTGATTTACTATGAATTAAACTATTTTGTGCATGTTTGTTTCACTAATAAAATCATTCCATGAGTTATGAATCACCTAAATTAGTGACTCAAACTTCTACAGAAAGGTACTTCCAATACATATCATGTGACTTTGGAATCATATCAAAAGCTCCTATATTTTAATGCCGGTAAAAACGACAAATATCTACCAGAACTGACTTTGGGAATTTCCCGACGGCAATCTGGTAAATAGTTTGAAGTGAGTCCACCTCCCCTTCAAACAAGTCATCAAACCCTACCTAATCCTAAGAGGAAATAATTTTTGGAACAGTGGATCATTTCTAGGGAAATATTTCCTAAAACTAGAGCTTTTATCAATGGAAAATCCATATCAAATCAAAGAAAAGTGAGAAAAGGGTGAAACCACTTTTTTGCTTTCATTTTATCATTACCTATCTGAGGGTATTATTTTCATGCAATGGTATCTTACAGAACCTGGCCTTGTTCTAAAACCCCTACACTAGGCAATCCCTAGACTATAAACCTTTAAAGAAAACTCCTAAAAGTATCCAAGTCTTTCCCAATCTCCCTAAGACAATCTTCCCAAACCCTACTAAAGTATATTATGTGTTGTATGTTTGTTTGATGTATTTCATTGACGCTTGTATGCCTCGTGTTGATTGTGGCACTTGCTTGTTTGCATGTATTCCCCTTGATGACGATACTTGCGATTATATTGGTGACCAGAAGAAGATGGTTATTATCGGTTATTATGGTATTCTCAGAAGAAGTTCAGGGACATATTTTCTCAGATTTCTAATCATAGCCAATCCACCTCCTTGCTCATAAGCCTTGTCCTACTGTTTTACTTATGCACGGTATATCTATTGTTTATGAAAACTACATTGTTTATTATATGATGATGAATATCTAGTAGTGGCTTGGCTCCTCCAAACTATTACACCTTTGTATTTTTAAGTACACCCCCCTGATAACACCTACTTGTCCCTAGTATGGTAGTTGGTGTGTAACACCGTACCCATTTTGAGACCCCATTTCGGCCGAAGCAAAATTATGAGTTACAAAAATGCTTTATGGTAAAACCTTGGTGAGGTCTGACCTACCAAGATAAGTTTGAGAAAGAAACAGGTTTTGGTTTTACTAAAGATGTTGAAGGAATGAGGAGGAAAAGTGTTTATCAAAACGCACCCGGTTCTTTGCAGCTTTAGCTATAACAACTTAAACTGTGCAACCACATTACTCCTATATAGGAAGGGGCTAGGCTCGAAGTTTGTCTACTCTGGTATGAGTTGCCTCGCAACTACAATGGATTTCTATCTTTGGAGGCTGGGTCTTCTCCTGTAATGGTGCACGAAGCATCGACCAGGTGAAGAAACAAACGGCTGCAGGCCGCTAGGTGTTACTATGAGCCTCTCATTGAATGCGCACACTTTATGAAGTGAAAAAGGCGCTCCGGTTGGTCCACGGTACCCAACGTCCTTGTGTTGAGGGGAATGACACATAGGGTGGGCGCTTATACTGGAGTGGGCATTCTGAAGGTCTTGACCGGTTACTTGACCAACGATCAGTGTAGATCAGCGCAGGATACCCAGATGGTGTGTGTAAAGTGTACAACCTTTGCAGAGTGTAAATCTATTCAAATAGCTATGTCTGCAGTTATGGACAGGTTGGACAAACTACTGTAGAGTGGTGTTGGTTTTGATTTCAAAAAGGATTTCAAAAAAGCAATGGCTTTGGAAAAAATTTGACCATGGGATGGTCGGAAAGGAAGGAAAGGAGTTGGTCATGGGATGACCAGAAGAGAGAAATGAATGGGTGACCCAATCCTAGTGTTTTCCAAAAACTTTTCAAAAGGGTTTCCAAGATGTTTTACAAAAGTTTTCAACAAGGATATGTAGATGCTATATCTACAAGCGAAACTATTTTAGAAAAGAACCACTCTTGGAGCAATCCTACTACCACAGCCATATTGCATATCCTCTTGTTATTATTTTCCCTTAAGGTGTTTTGCGAGTACATTCAACGTACTCACTAGCATTGTCCCTGGCTATTAACTTGGTCAGATATCGAGAAGAAGGTGATGTTGACGACGATGCGAGCTAGGCCATTCTCCCAGTCAGGTGCCTGTAGGTTAAGACATGGCTCGGGTGCTACGCTTGATGAAGTTCCACTTATGTTGATTAATGTAGCCATAATAGCAGTTAAGGTATGACTTGTATCCGCTTAATTAATGGATGTTTAGTTTGATACTTGTCGGTTATGTGCCATGATAGACTGACCATGGGATCGTGGTGTATGCATAACAGGGATTCTCGGAGGATTAATTCGGGGGCCTCACAGATTAGATGCACTTAATTACTATTAGGTTTCTTCCCAACCCGTAGCCCGTGAGGACTACTCACTCATAAAAATAAGATCAAGGATAGAAATTGTTATTCAAAATACTTAGATTGAAATCAAATATTCTTACAATGGTCGCTGAATCACAAGGAGATCTCAAGTAAAAAGTAATGGCTATGGCTAATGGAGGGGATGGAAGATGCAAGGGATGAACTATGGTGTGGATCTCCTTTGGTGGTGTTGTGATGCAATCTGAGAATGGTGGCCTTCTGCGTGGCGGCTAAGGCCTCAAAATATATAAGCGTCTTCATGAAAGCTGTAGGTTTTGACGAGAAGAAGCCGCCGCCACATGGTCCAGGCAGGTCTTGCACATACTAGTGGTTTTTACGACTACAGACGCCTAGCAATTGCTCCAGAATTACTTGGTCATGTGGACTTCCTCAAAATCTTCATTATGACTCCTGATTTCGCATTAAAAAACATGATTTCCTCCACAACATAAATCAAAGCAATGGTTTGGATATATTTGCAATAATTAGTCATTAGTAGCAAAGACAGAGAGTCTCTTATCAACTACTTGACTAAAAACAATGTTTAAACGCGGGAAAAGATTAAAAAATTTAGAGACGTCACCTATATTCTGACCATGGTCTCATGCCAAGTGGAGCTATAATTTTTCCTATAGCAAAAATGGCAAAAAAATCAAAAATTCTTTTAGAGATTTAGGTCAAAGTATGACTTGTTTTCATATAATTCCAACTCTCAGCACACATGCATTGCAGGATCTATCCAATCCCAGGAGCTTACAATTATTTGACCCACTAAACAATTTAAGTGAGTTAAACCATTTGCATGTGGTTATTTCACTAGATAAATCTTTACATGAGTTCTTTAACTCCAAAAATTGATGAATCCAATTTCTACAGAAAGTTGTTTCAAATACCTACCATGTGTCTTTGGATTCACAACAAAAGAGTCTGTAGAATAAATCCAGTGAAAAAGGAATTTCCAGCAGAACTGGCTTTGAGATTTTCCAAAAGGGCATTCTGGTAATTATTTTTGTGTGAAACCAACTCTCAGGAATCCTAAACTAAAATATCTACAACACCCTCCAAGGACAAGTTGATTTGACTTCCAGATATTTTCTCATGATTTATTCACCAAAACAAGGGTTTATCCCACTAGAAAATTTCATAACTAATTAAAGTTAATTGATAAAATGATGAAACCACTTCTGGTGGTTTTGTTATCCCAATATCTACCTATTGATACCACATTTGCATGTTGGTATCCTACAGAACTTGTTCTAGAAGGTTTTGCTAATTAATTTATTAAGATAAGTCCAATAGAATCTTTTGAGGTATTTCCACTTGCCATGTTTTGATGCTAACCTAGCCCACTGAAATGTATGGATATATTTATCATTTTTTGTTGTAATGTATTGTGCTTTTCTACCTTGTGTTGATTGTGGTCTTTGTTTGTTTGCTTGCATGTGTGATCCGTGATGATGATACTTGTGATTATATCAAAATCAAGATGGAGAAGATATAGGTTATTGTGGATTTCTAAGGAGAAGTCCATGGACATATTGCTAGTCACAGGAAAGCCACCTACTAGCTCATAAGCCTTATCCTACTATTTTACTTAGGGATTTCTATTTTGGTGCCCTCGGTTCGTTAGTTGTACTCAGTTTTCCCCAGCCGCTTAGTTTTTCCTCCGTTTTGCCCTCGCTCCATTCTAAAACCCTCACATGCGCTCGGATGGGGGTTGCCGTCAGGTCAAAGGCTTGACCATTACATGTTTACCGGTGGGACCGCATTGGGGCGGGTCCTGCATTGAGCGTTATGTTACGTCACCTCGATTGTTACGTGCTGACGGGTAGGGCCAGGATACACGGAGGACCAGCCATCCATCTCTCGCTAATTTGTTGGTCCCGTTTTCCTGATTGTGTGGCCAGTGCAGCCAATGGCAAATGGTGTCGTTCTGTGGGGCCGTCAAAGCCAATGAACGATGGGGCCGCTACGTGGATCCGTTCTGTGGGGCCTTCATAGCCAAGGACCAGTGGGGCCAGCATGTGGGGCTGGATGGGGAATTTGCATATTTGCCACGTTTTGCTTTGCAACTTGCATATTTCCCATTTTGTGTATCACTGACGTGTGGTGGTCATGTGGCAAATATGCAAATTTCAAAGAAAAAGTTTGGCAGATATGCAAAATTGGCAACTATGAAATAATTGCAAGGTAGGGTTGTGTATGACATGTCGGCTCTCTCTCTCATTCGCTCCCAGCCCCTAGCCCCGAGTAGCTCCTATCCCACCGGCGGACAGAGCAGCCATCATTGGCGCGCCGGCGGATCTATCCTACAACAGTATAAGACGGACTGCCGCGTTGCACCTCAACAACGGCTCTGGCACCTGTTTCGTCCGCATGCATTGTACATTGAGGCAGTACCAACTGTAGACTGGTCCGCCACCCACGATGACCGGGATTTGGTTCCGCCGCCATAGCTCGACGAACAGTCATAGCAATTGCTAGTAGTGCTTGCTAAGACCTCTGCTTCTGCGCCCAGCTTCATCGATTCGATTCCCGTAATTTCCTCGATATTGCAAGTGCAAATTAGTCCTCAATTTTCGGTCGCAGCGGGTACACCGGCGAGGGTGGGGAATCGATCATGTAGTGGCCACATTCTCCTTCTCCTACCACGTCGGAAGTGCATGTAGCTCCTTCTCTTTATACTACCGTTGAATTTGAAGTGCTGACATGGCCTGTCGGACTGATTCCAATTTGGTTTGTTTTGGGATTGTTACTGTGTGCTATGTAGGCCGATGATCCATCATACATTGCATACCAAGATGAATCATCTTAGTGGTCTAGCCATAGGATGGATTTGGAGGAGATGGTTGCCAAGTTAGGTGATGAATTGGCCCGTAAAAACCTATTGATATTCGAGCTGAAGCGTACTGTCGAGGAAGAATTCAGAGCTTATTCGTAAAGAGAAGTTGACACCTGAGGTTGATCTTGTCGTATCTCATCAAGTCATAAAAATCTAAAACATAAACTTCAAGTGAAGAGGGGGATAGTAGATTCATGTGGCTAGTTTTAGTAGTTGTCATCCACGTCCTAGAAGTTACAGTATGCGGTTGTGGTGAAGGGTAGCACGTGTAATGATTAGTTGAATAGATAGCTAATTTAGAGAGTAGAATTGTTATTCAATAGATGGTTGTGAGTTCCTGCTAATTTAGTCACTTCGCGGTCCCAAAGTTCTCGAGAGAATGCATTGCGGTGCCCGAGTTGCTTGCCATTGGATCTAGTGCTCCATAATTGGTCAATTGATCAGCATTTGCTATGGTTTAAGCCATGAACTAGCTAAACCCCATGTGTTGACCACGTGTCGAGGGCAAAACTGAGCAGTACTAAGCAACTAGGTGCATCACAATAGAAACTTGCAATAACACATACATTATGGGGTTATCCAACATACAAAATTGGAAGCATCACAAACATTGACAGTAGTTCAAGTTCAATACAAACATTGACAGTAGTTCAAATTCATCATACAAATTCAAATTAATAATTCAAATTTATTTTTTTCTTACTCCTAGTGTTTTTTGCTGGAATATTCTTGGAGTTCACGACCTTGCTCCGGGTGATCCTGGCTAGAATATTATCGAAGTCCACCATTAGCTTCTTCCGTTTGTTCCGTTTGTTCTTTTTCTTTGCATCAAATGAATCAAGTGCTTTAGTCTGTCGTACAATTGGTTCAGCCAAATTTTGATTCATTGATTCATACGGTTCAAAACGCATTGGCATCATTTCTTCAATATCCTCTTGTGTAATTCCTTTACTTTTGAACTCTGCTTCCAATGAATAAATTGCTTCAATCTCACATGCATTTGGTGCAATCTCCCCTTTGGTTCAATCTCCTCTCGATCCATTGGTTCAATCTCCCCTGCATCTGGTTCAATCTCCCCTGCATTAGGTTCAATCTCCCATGCATCTGGTTCAATCTCCTCTCGATCCGTTGGTTCAATCTGCAATGTATCCATTGCTTCATTCTCCTCTCGTTCAGATACTTCATTCTCATCTGCATTTGTTGCTCCCGCCTGATCATCCATTCCATAGGCTAGGTCCACTGGATTTTTACAAAGCCTAGCAATGTGCCCCAGGATCCCACAATGTTTGCACTTACGTCATCGAGGTGGTGCACCACCCTCTTCACTATCTCTCATCCTATTCTTCCTTGGCCTACCTGTTGGTCTAGTAAAAACTGGAGGGTATAGCTTGAAGCCTGGATTCACTTCCATCCATTGGTCTTTTCCCAACAAGGATGGACCATTCTGAGCTTATGTTGCCCTAAATTTGGCAACGGAGAAATACTCTGACACGTACTGATCAACTTCACCCTCTTCACCTCCTAGAACACCCATGAAAAACAATGCATGTATGCAGGGTTTCCCACGGAGCTGCCATTGCCTGCAACGGCATGTCATGTCAGCCAAACTCACTGGATACCTCCATTTCCTATCTTTACTGTCAGTGTATATTACCTCAGCCTCCATTCCCTTTCTAATGCCTTTCATCTTCAATTTTTTTGCCCTGGCATGCAAAGCCTTAATCAAAGATGGGAGCATGAGATGGCCAGCATATACTGTTGATGCAATTCCTTGATGCAAATCGATCTTTATCATGATCATCTACCTAATCTTATCAAATATTTGCAACAACATAAGCCCTTTCAATGACTTGACCTTTGCATTGAAACTCTCTGCAAGGTTACTTGTCACATAGTCTACCTTGCAAATTTCATTGAAATGGCTTCTTGACCACACCATTCCATGATGTGCATCCAAGTACTCCTTCACCGCCGGTTTTTGTTTATACAACACTTCCAAATGATACAAATGCTTCCTCAGACTACATATGTATGAAGCTGGCCATAGGTTGTCAGTATAAACTTTACCCTTGAATTTCTTTGTAAAATTTTGCACTAAGTGTCGCATACATTCCCTATCTCTACTCCGGTGAATACTGCTTCTACAGCTTTCTCCAAACCTTTGAAAGCATCCATGTGGATAGTAAGTCCTGGTGGATGACCTATAAGGTCGCGCAAATTCTCCAAAAACCAAGTCCAACTTTCCTCTGACTCAATCTCCAAAACTCCAAAAGCAACAGGGAACATCCAATTGTGGCCATCAACTGTAGTAGCAGCTACTAGCTGTCCTTTACATCTACCATGAAGAGTTGTTGCATCCACGGCCAAATAAGGCCTGCAACCATCTAGAAACCCTTGCCAGCAAGCTTTGAAACAAACGAAAGCCCTTCTAAAGCACTCCTTCTCCATTGTCTTCCCTCTTATTTTGTACTGAATTGTATGCCTGTCTATCTGTACAACACTACTTGGACTAGCCATCTCCACTTCAACTTTGAAGCTGTAAAGAAACTGAAAACTTTCATTCCATGGACCATTGATCCTATCAAGAGCCATTTCCTTTGCACAGAACATCCTCATGTAAGGTACTGTAATATTAAACTTTTGAGAAACTTTTTTATGAGCACTATTGCACCAAGTGATGGGTTCGCTCTCATCCAATCCATGATTGCATCTGCCAATATGATGGTGCAGATGCAACATGTAGTAAGGGAATTACGACAGTCCCGCATCGTTTTAAATACGGTGCCTTCTGAAATCTTAGGATCGTTCCTGTCCCACTCAATTACTGGCAAGTCCTCACCATCGTACTTGGCTAAAACGAGATTGTCATTGTTCTCCTCGTTCTATTCTTCATCAGTGTCATCAAATTTGGCACCGTGGGCTAATTCCTCTATGTATTGAATCTCTAGTGCCTATTTACTGAATCTATCTACCAATTCAGGAAACATCAACTCATCCTCATCATCTAGTGGAGGTGCTCCCTCGGCAAGCTCTGCTTCGTCCTCCACATCGGCCGCACGAGCGATTTGTCTTACACTCGCAGTGCGAACAGATGGTACCACTCTGGACCTAGAAGGAGCACGGGGCACACACTATTAGGAGAGATAGCAGAGACACATGATGCTCCACCACCTGATGATGCCTGACCACCATATGATGCTTTAGCCCTCTTCCCGTATGTTCAACTTTAGGTTGCACATGGAGATGAATTTGACCAAAACGTTTGGCAGCATACAAAGGGAAAAGCATTACCAGATCAGCTTCGCTAGTTAGTGGGAGCAATCTTTTCTCGCTAATGTTGAAATATTGCACATCAACTGAATTGCCATTTCTCTAGGGGAATTTAGAATATATTTTACCTTTCAAATCTCTGAGAGTTATGGAGGTTGAAACCCCCGCTGGGAAGTGAAATCTAGAGAGATACCATTCACAACCATGAATTACACTAGTATCCAGTTTAACCGTCAGCCGAAATGCCAGCGTTGGATCAATCCTATTGGAAAAGCAAGGCAGTTAGTTGAGCACTAGTGATTCGCGCTGAATTACTGCCTATAACCAATCCACAAAGGGAAACAATGCTTACCCAGATGAAATCCATGCGTTAGATCCCTCCGATTCCACCCAATCTTCTCCGCACTCGACGGGGAGGACCGGTACACCCGCCATCATCGCACACTGTTCCGCGAAAGGGTAAATCTAGTGGGGGAGAAAGCAGAGCTGGACTGGGCGCCACGGCTAGGGGGGCGGCTCGGGGGGCGAGGACGATATAAGGTAGGAGGTGCTCTCAGGTAGGAGGGCACGACGACAGGGGAGTGGAGAGGAGGGGCTGTGTGGGATCTATTCCAGGCTCGGAGCGAGAATGGCCGGTCCGAAGTGTCTCCATGCGACCCCACCCTTCACCATATATGCAAGACCCATCCCAACGCGGCCCCACCCTTCACCATGTATGAATGACCCGTCCCAACACGGCCCCACCCGTCAGCACGTAACGGTCGAGGCGACGTAACGTAACGCTCAACGCAGGACCCGCCCCAACGCGGTCCCACCTGTCAGCATGTAATGGTCAAGCCTTTGACCTAACGGCATACCCCCGTCCGAGCGCATGTGAGGGTTTCAGAATGGAGGGAGGGCAAAAGTGAGGAAAAACTAAGCGGCTGGGGAAAACTGAGTACAACTAACGAAACAGGGGTACGAAAATAGAAACCCCTTTTACTTATGGATGTTTATCTACTTATTTATGCAAACTACATTGTTTTACTATATGAAAATCTATATCTGGTAGTGGCTTGGATCCTCCAAACCATTACATATTTGTACTACTAAGTACAACCCCCTTGATGACACCTACTTGTCCCTCTTATTATAAGTTGTGTATAATACCCTACCCCTTTGGAGACCTCGTTTTAGTCAAAGAAAAACTATAGTTTTGGAAGACCCCGGAAAACTTTACAAAAATGTTTTATGGTAAAACCTTGGTAAGATTTGCCCTGCCAAGAGGAGTTTGAGAAATAAAAATGTTTTGGTTTGCAAGTGATGCTGAAGTGGAGAAGGAGGAAAATGTTTACGAAAATGCACATGTTTCTTTGCAGCTTAGCTATAACAACTAAACTGTGCAACCACATTACCCTGGAATGGGATGGGGATGGACTTGAAGTTTCTTTCCTCTGGTATGGGATACCTCGCAACTTCTTATAAGGGATCATCTCTTTTGAATGTCGGGGTTCCCTTACATAAAGGGTCATCTATTGAGAGCAATGACCTGGGGGAGGTGTGAACTGTCCTTGTAGGTGGTCGGACGATACTATGAGCCTCTCATTGAAAGTGCCCTCTCTCAAGAAGTGTGAAATGCGCTCCGGTTGGTCCATGGTACTCGACGTCCCACTGTTTAGAGGAATAACTCATACGGTAGGGCCTATACTAGAGCAACATCCAGAGAGTATTGATCGGTTACTCGACCCACGATCCATGAGGGATCAGGGAAGGGTACCCGGATGGTGTGGGTAAAGTGTACAACCTCTACAGAGTGTAAATCTATTCGAATAGCCGAGCCCGCGGTCATGGACGGTTGGAAAAACTACTGTCATGTGGTGCTGGTTTTGGTTTCTAAAAAGAATTTTGATAAAGAAAGAGTTTTTGAAATAGGGTGGTATGGAGTGACCACGGAGGAAGTAAGGTGATCTCGGAGGATCACAAAGATGGAAATCACGATCGAGTGAGGACCGGGAGATGAAATTGGGTGACCCAATCCTAGTGGTTTCCAAACTTTACAAAAGTTTTCCAAATGTTTTACAAAAGTTTTCAACAAAGATATAGAGATGCTATATCTATAAGAGAAACTATTTTATAAAATAACCTCTCATGGAGCCCTCCTACTAACATAGCCATATTACATATCCTTTTATGATGATTTTCCTAGGTTGGTTTGCAAGTATATTAAAAGTACTCACTGACATTGTCCTTGGCTATTTACTTGGTTAAACTTCGAGAAGGAAGGTGAAGATAAGGTTACGTTGATGACCATGCCATCTAGGACGTTTTCCCCAATCAACTGCCTTTAGGGTTAAGGCATGGCTCAGGATCGACGTTGTCCTAAAGTTCCACTAATAATGATCAATGTAGTCATAATGGCATTAAGGTATTACTTGTACCTGTTTAAGCATTAGATGTTTACTTTGATACTTATCGATTATGTGCCACGACAGACTAATCATGGCATCATGGCGATATGAATAACATGAATTCTCGGATGAATAATTCGGGGGCTTGATGGCCCCCAAAATAGCCATCTTCCACCGCGTTTAAACATTGTTTTTGGTCAAGCAATTGACAAGAAACTCTCTATCCTTGACACTAAGACTAATAATTTCGAAGATATGCAAACCATTGCTTTGATTTGTGTTTTGCAGAAATCTCGCTTTTTAATGCGAAATCAGGAGTCATAATTAAGGTTTTGAGAAAGTCCACATGACCAAGTAATTGTGGAGCCAATGCCAAGTGACCTCAGCCATAACAACCACTTGTATGGGTAGGGCCCGCCCGTACCATCTGCCGGTACCATCCGCTCGTACCATGTGGTGGCAGCTCCATCTCGTCAAACCCTACAACTTTCGTGAAGACGCTTATATATTTTGAGGTCTCAGCAGCCACGCAGAAGGCCGCCATTCTCAAATTGTGTCATAACACCACCAAAAGAGATCTAGACCATCGTTCATCCCTTCCATCTTCCATCCCTTCCATTATCCATAGCCATTAATTTGTACTTGAGATCTCCCTGTGATCCAACGACCATTGTCAGAATATTTGATTTCAACCTAAGTATTTTGCACAATGTTTTCTATCCTTGAACTTATTATTATGAGTGAGTAGTCCTCACGGGCTACGGGTTGGGGAGAAACCTTAAAGCGATTATGTGGATCTAATCTATGGGAGCATTGTATATTGTTTGAAAGAGAGATTTTTGTATCTTTTGTTTCTTGTCTCTTGTCTCGATCTTTGGACTTGTAGATATCCAAGACCCCCGAGATTGATAAAGGCTTGAGGTGAGATACTTGGCTAGAGGAGACCTCATAGGAACCCTAGTGATATAAGGGTAGTATGGTCTTCGCTTAGCGATCCATTCGGGATCATAACAACATCACCACTTAATGTTTTGATCTATGTTTTACACTTAATAATCGTTTGTAGCCTGTGGCTTCGTGGTGCACTCATTTGGATAAAAATAATATTGATATGCCTGCTGCATCGTAGGGGCTCCAATATATTAGGTTGTGTTGCCCAGAAGAGATTATCCCTATTAAAACATTACACATGACTATGCTTATTATTATCTTTTATCCCATATGATGTGCAACTATAGGTGGATCTTCAACCCTGGCCTTTCTCCATCCATTGAATCAACCCACTATAAAATTAAACTAGGCTGGTCTATAAACAAAGGTAAAACAAAGGAACAAGTAGATGTGTCCTTTTTTATTTCCTTTTAGCATTGCTTTCCAAGGTTTAATTAAACCTAGGTCTACTAGGGAAAAAGCTATTATACTACATCCGTGAATCCGGATCAAAGGTATCAAGTCCCCCACAGACTTGGTATCAAAGCCATCCTGACTATAGGAAACCTTAGTTAGCATGGTCGTTAGATACGAAACTGTTTTGGAAATGCTGGCTTGCGAAAACTAGTTTATCAAAGCTTTTCGAAAGGTTCTACCTCTTATATCCTCCTAATTTAAATCATTTAGAAAATGGCTTCCTCTATGTCTCGTCTATATCTCAAACATACGGATTTAAAAACCAAGTAGAACCTAGAACCAGGTGAAGGCGATGATAACAAGATGAAGAGAAGAAAGTACCAGTAAAAACAAGGGGACTACAAGATTGCCCTACCAACAGAATCCTCGTGACCAGATGAATCAAGTGCTATGCTACCGAGAAGTGTCCAATGATAAGGCAAAGGCTTCATATTACAAGATAGTGACGCAAACCACAATAACAAGATATCTGGGATCAATAGTCCTAAGATAGGATTCCCTTATCACTACAAGAAAAGTTTCCTTCTGCAACGAATTGGCCCGACAGTCGTCGTAGAAGGCACGTCTTCCGTGATGAAATTCTTGGCTTGGCCGTGGACGATGGAAAAAAATTCCCGGTTTTGCGGCCCTCTACTACGACAGATCTGCTCAAAACATGGAGGAAGCTCGGCTGGCTCGTGGCAGAAGCAAGATTTTCGTTTCCTCGCGCGATGCTGACTCGCCGGAGTTTTTGAGGCGTGTGGGTTCCGGACGTCAGTGTCTCTAGCGGACCATACTTTTCGGCCATGCCTCCCTGATTTGAACTCGATAATGTAGCTCGAGGCATCTTCCGTTTAGTCAGGCTACTAGGTTACACATGTTAGCCTCTCATTAGAAGGATCGTGTATATGATGTAATTGTTTTCCTTCGCTCGCGCTACCCTGTTCCGAAGTTGATAGCGCTGCTCGATGCATCTACCGTCTAATCAACCTCCTGGGAGCCACATGTCATCCTCTCATTAGAAGAAACGTGTGTATGATGGAATTTTTTCCTTCTCTCGCGCTACCCCGTTCCGAGTTGATAGCGTTGCTCGACGCATCTACCGTTTAACCAACTTCCTGAACCCCACATGTCATCCTCTCATTAGAAGAAACGTGTGTATGATGGATTTTTTTTCCTTGGCTCGCGCTATCCAGTTCCGAACTTGATAGCACTGTTCGATGCATCTATCGTTTAATCACGATGTTGGGCCCCACATGTCATCCTCTCATTAGAAGAAACGTGTGTATGATGGATTTTTTTCTTCGCTGGCGCTACCCCGTTCCGAGTTGATAGCGTTGCTCGATGCATCTACCGTTTAACCAACCTCCTGAGCCCCACATGTCATCCTCATTAGAAGAAACGTGTGTATCACTACTAGAAAACAGCTAATCTGTGGCGCACCTATTTTCCCCTTCCGTGGCGCACTAGGGGTGCGCCACGACTTCTACGCTACGGCTAAAAAGTGCCTGTGAACTACAGGTATCTCGACATATTAGTGGCGCACAACACAGTGCGCTACCACTGTTTTTCCTATGGCACATGACAAGTGCGTTGCTAGTATGTAGTTAGTAGTAGCGCACTGGCTAGTGCAACACTACGGTTATTCCTATGGCGCATGACGTAGTGTGCTACTAGTAGCTGACCAAGTGCGCCACCAACGTGGTGCGCCACTAACAACGTATATGTGCGCCACGGCTTAGCTTTTCAAAAAACAAAAAAAATACTCAATACAGATGATATTCAATACAGATACAATACAGCTAATATACACAGATATACAGTACAGAAATAAATACATAGATATACAATACAGAAATAAATACACAGACAAGATAGAAACAAATACATATAGATAAGTCACATACATAATTACACAGTATAAGTTATATTATTTCGATCAAGTTACAATGTAGCTAGTGATGACATGAATACATGTCTCAACCAAGTTAGAGCTCGCGGAAGCTCGCCTAGACATCTAAAGTAGGAACATGCATGATAGACAACCAAGGACGATAACCATCACCATGACAGAGGTATAGGTCTTCATCTGGTTCCTCGTCCTAACTCCCGCTAGATAGCGCGCGTATCTAGCTTCCGCCTCCTCCATAGTATTGTACCCTTTGTAGCTATTGCCTCTGAAACGGTGCACCTGTCTCCGGCAGTCTTCCCAATCATCATAGACTCCAGGAACCCGTCCCTTGTACACGATGTATCACGTCATCTAAAAGTTGGCAATAAGAATTAAATGATGGTGAAAAAACAAGTAAAAGTCGCATATAAAGATATACTTATCAAATAAGGTAAGAAAGTAAGCAAAAAATACCAAGTAGTAGCATGTACATGTCGACACACACAAGTACACGTGGGGATAAAGACCTACAACTAGACCAACACATCAAGACTTCTGGCTCGGCTGAGGGAACGGGAGGACGCCTTGTTTCTTCATGAACGCCCTATAGTCACCCTGCATCTTTAGGCGATCTACTACGTCACGGTTATTCGTGGGATTGCCTCCGTATAAGACCCCCCTGAAGTCATGACATCACGGCTGATGATTGCCCCAAACTGTTGTTGGATGCGATACATCTCTTGTCTAATATCTGAATCATTGATCCTGGCCTTGACTTCGGCCCACCGTTTGAGATGATCTGGCAGCATAGAATTCTGTTGCTCTAGTAGGAACGCCCTCATGTGATGGAGTGCATAGTAGGCTTGCTTCTGACTGCCTGACGGCTGCTTCACGCAGGGGAATTCTGTCACATGGGTGAAGACGTGTCTGCCAAACTTGAGCTTCTTATGCACGAAGGTGGTGCCTTCCGCTGAGGCATGGCCGATGAGAGCATCATCCAGAACTTCCTTGATCTTGTCATAGTTTTTCTTCTTCTCTTGACTCCCTGAGTCGAAATACGTGGCTTGCGAATGTTTCGGCGACAAGCAGATGAGTGTGCAGTGTTGATCTCTGTGCAACACAATTCAAACGGAATGAGTTGGAAAAAGAATGATGAAAATCTAATAAAGCATGTTATGGCGGCGAGTGAATAATGACTTACTCGGGAAAGAAAGGCACGAGAATGTATTCCTTTGTCTTGTTCACCACCAAGATGCCTTGGAGGTACGAGGCCACGAATCGCCGTTCAATGGCGCTTCCCAAGCAGCCATCACGCATATAGTATGGGTCCACTATAGCGATGCCCGGGGTGTTCTCTCTAATGATCTGAATGGCTAGGCTGAGAGAAAACAGGCGTACCATGGTATAGTGCAGCGGATACAGGTGGAACATGTTGAAGATGTCGTCAAACCGCAGGAAGAACAGATCCGCGGGGACATTATCAACGAAGCCCAAGCCTCGTGGCACCTTAACCACGAATACCGGGTGCGAGGGATCTTTCTCCGCAAGAAGGCGTCTCTCTATCGCCAGCACACCATCATGCACACTCCTCATTTCTGAAGTGGCGAGCCTGAGCAATTTCTTAGTTAGCATGGGCTCACCCGCCACATGCATCCTCCACATAATACCCTTTGGTCTTGGTGGCTCGTCCTAAAACCTGATCGGATTCGCAGTTGATGCCACCGGCTGGCTCGAGCTGCGAGATTTTCATTTTCTGGTCTTCTTGCCTTTTCGAAAGTGGGTAGGCACCGCAATCTAAGCATCGATCGCCCTATGTCGTGTGTCAGGGCTTAGAACAAAGGGTCGGTTGGATGTATCCGCTGGCTCGGTGAAGGTGCAAGCTGGAGGCGTCTCCTGAGAACCAAAGAGACGTTTGTTGCAAGTGGCTTTCTCTGCGGGGCCACCAGCTGGGTCTTCGTTTAGGCCATCGGGGAAAAGAATAGTGTTGATGAAATCATCGAAGTAAACTTCGTCATCCTCGTTCGGATCCTGCCCCATGGTCATGTCAATATGACCAGCTGAACAATCGCGTGGAGGTGACGGTGTGGGGGTCTTGCCATGGCTTGGCGCTGGCATGATAGGCAGTGTTGTTGTCTGTGGGGTGATGGCCCCGGCCGTCCCCAAACGAATCATGCTCTTTCGCCATAGCAGGAATAAGTCGAAGAAACTTCTGAGGACAGATGGCTCTTCTTCATCCACTCGTAGGGATTGAATGGGAGGTTCCAGGTCATCGCAGCCCCTTAGCACCCGGATAATTTTAAACCTATGCACGCTATCTGGCATCGGCTTTGAGTGGAACATGCGGTGCAAGGGTTGAATAATGGTACCCTTGGCAACATCCATCAACTCGTTGTTCACGAAGCTTAAGAGAGTGCATGGAACATCCGTCTGCGAACAACATGTATGACATTAAAAAGATGCCATAAGAGTAATAAATGGCAAGGCGGTAAAGTATTTGGTTTATCGTGATGGCGTCGAGCTCGGCTAATGTCGAGGCACCGCATACGACGACGGGCGTGCAAGAGACGGAGGGGCTGCTTGATGGCATGGTGCCAGCCGCCGATGTATTCTCCCTATCGGTTGCATTAAGCTCCGGCGCCGCGGTGATGGCAGGGGGAGTCACGAATGCTTCCAGCGCCACCGTGCTAGCGGGCGGAGTCACCAATGCTTCCGGCGCCACCGTGCTAGCGGGCGGAGTCATGAACACATAATTCACCGGGATCGTCGGCTCCGCATTGTTTGAGTGGCTACTGACCATGCTTGGAATCGGGCACGGCCCTTGTCAACCACCAGCACTCCAGTTCGTATTCACTCCACCAAGGTAGGCAGGATGGACGTGAGGGTGATTGCCAGGTTGTCTTGGACGATTTGTGGGATCCGTGCCACTTGTTCCTTAAGTTCCTGAACCTCACGGTTTTCCTCGTCGCTCCTTCCCTCCACACGCATCCTCGGGGGTGGACCAAAATGATCCACCCAATTCTTAGCCCCGAAGCCGGCCAGACGGCCAGCCGATGATGGCTTCTTTGTAACCGGCGTGATTTTCTTAGCCCGGTTCATCGCCCTATTAAAAGGGTTATCCCACCGGGTGGCCGCCGTCGACCCGTGGGATGAGGAACCATGGGATCCCTGACTAGCAATTTCCTCGTCCTGCAGAACAAGTAACGTGAACCGTTTAGAAATTCGACTTGATCGATTATAATGTAATTGACTTGATCCGCGGTAATTAAATTACTTACCGCAAGAACCTCGAAGTCCTTCACCTTAGTTTCCGCGGTGAGTTCTTTGGTTTTGGGGTCTACATGGTAACGAGCCTTGATGGAGTTTCGAAGTTGCTTGTTTTCGAATTTCAAAAAGGGGTTAGGTATCCCCTTAGCTCTATACTCATCGTCCTCCTTATCCCATTTGGGCTCCGCAGCTCTGTAACCACCAGATCCGAGATGGTGGTGACATATATTCATCTCCTGCAATTCCTTTCCCCACTTACTCGAGGCCTTGGCTGCTTCGGAGGTGCACTTGGCCTTGAACTCTTGGAATTGATCTTCGGTGATCTGCAGGTCAATCTTCTGGATCTCCTCGAGACTTTTCTCTTCTTTAAATATCTTCTTCTTTATCCGGGTTCTCCAGCTGGCCAGGGCGGTGCTCATCCTCGTGAGGGCGGATTTATTTGCTTCATTCCCATGATAATATGTGTTCCGATACTGAAGGGGGAACTTGTATCTTGCCTGCAACTTCTCGAAGAGGAGTGTGCGCAAATGGCCATTATCTTTATGCCGGAGATTCTCGGTGTTGATCGAGATGGTGGTCCGGGTGATAGCCGCCACTTACCCACCGTACCCTTTGACGACATGGTCGGGCGCGAAAGGGACCCCTTTTGGGCTCACTTCGGTAATTTCCTCTCTAACGGTGCCGACCGTGTTCGGGCGCCTTTCCTTCTTCTTCTTAGGCGGATTACTACCACTTGTTGTGCCCTCGCCGCCATCAGTGGTTTCATCATCCGCCGTTCCTTCTGCCGCTTCTTCTTCCTCCGCGTCTTCCATCTCATCGGCGTCGCTCTCGGAAGGGTTGTATTCTTCATCACCCTCTGTCATTCTTTCTAGCCGCTCTACCTCCTCCTAGAATGACAAGGGTCTGTTTTGAGGTCTCACTTCTCCTTCAGCATTGTTACGCTGAGAAGATCCAGCCTCGTTGTTGTCACACATGTTTGCACTAATAAAAGGCAAATAATGGTTAGTAAAGTGTGCGGAAAAACCCGGCATGACCATTGCTCATTTTTGTTAAACTAGGAGTGCCCTATTTCTGCCGAAACGGAAGTTAATCAACATTTCGGCGAAATTGGGACTCATTTCATACAAGCACCTGCATACGCATACAACTAGGCAGGGTATTTTCCTGTATATACACTAGTAGACTGATACCACTATGATCACTTCACCTCCAAAACAAGCAGTACCCTAGCTCTAAATGATGTATGCATCTACACTAGTAGACTGATACCACTATGATCAGTCTGGAGTCAATGCATGGAAATGGCAGTGACCGAGAGCAAAAGACAGTAACTGCTGCTCCGTAGACTGATACCACTATGATCATCACAAAGTAAAATTCAGCATCAAAGACAATTTACAGTTAAGTTTCGTGTTTATCTAAAAGAATAGCCGATATATATATCACAAAATCAAAAAATCCCAATAATTCTCCAATATAAACCTAGTGGTAGAGCAAATCAGACCAGTTGTCATACGTCCAGATTCACGTAAATAAATATCTACAAGTTACAATTTACAACTGTGGTTATTTACAGATTTTCTTTCAGTGATGGTTATTTACAGATTACAACCAATTTACAGAAACACTACTAGTTTCTCTAGTATAGGATCTAGTATACGAAAGGGAATGAAAAGAAAACCACGCCTCAGCAGCCTAGGCAATAACACTTACTCGAGCTATACATCTACTACCCAATAGCTACAACACAAGCATTGTAACATAATCAGTTACAGTCGGCTGAGGTGGACCTCATATCTATTTGTGCTCTTTTTTTTATTTTCAGCGAGAATAGATATCGACTTAACATGCCGAGGAAAAATAAATATAAATTTCTAGATTAACTAAATTTTACACATAAACTCGGAATTGAACAATTCTAAAGACAATTTTGATTAGCTCAACAAAATCAACGACCATGGATTCTGATTTGCATAAGATTTATCTATCTAATAGCTACCCAATAGCTACAACACAAGAACTAGAAATATCAAGCTAGGGTTTCAGTCTCAACTCACTGTAACATTTAGGAATCAAACCTATTAGCCAGCTAGCTACACATTGCTCAGGTCCAAGAATTGATCAAGGGTTGCTAAGCTAGCTGCAAGCTTAACAACACAACACCACAGCACTACCAAATTTAACATCAGATCAACTATTTTTGCCAATATAGTGATATCTATCAACTGAACTGCAGTATAGATCGTGACTCGATGACTTACCTAAGCAGAGAGCCCGTGGACGCGCGGATGGAGAGCGGCGGACGGAGAGCGGCGACCTCCTCCTCCTTGGACGCACGGACGGAGAGCGGCGGACGGAGAGCGACGGCCTCCTCCTCCTTGGACGCGCGGACGGAGAGCGGCGGCCTGCTCCTCCTTGGATGCACGGACGGAGAGCGGCGGCCTCCTCGGCATCCATGGCCTCCTCCTCCTTGGACGCGCGGCGGCTTCCTCTCCTCCTCCTTGGGCGCGCGGCAGCCTCCTCTCCTCTTCCATGGCCCCCTCCTCGGTAGCAGCGAGTGCGATGACGGGCAGATCGAGCGGCAGCGGCGGCGCGTCTCCTATCTAACCTAGTGTATGAGGATGATGGGGAGAGGGATGGGTCGATAGTTGACCTATCACGGCACTTAGCCGTAGCGCAGCCTAACCTAGTCTGCTACAGTTAACCGTAGCGCACTAGGTTAGGGTGCGCTACGGCTAAGTGTCGTGACAGGTCAAATAAGAGGGCGTCCGCCTCTGTTGTTTGACACTAGCACTACAGTATCCCAATGGTTCTGCCCTATGCTCGAAACCTGTGTGAGCACCTAGGTTCGAACCCTGGTGCCCCCCTTTTTTGTTTTTATTTTAAAACTACTTTAAAATGTTAAAAAATATCCCAAAAACTATGTAAACTATATAAAATATCTGTTATATGTTTTATATGACAAAAGTGGTACATATATATCATAAAAGTGGTACAAAAGTGATTCAAAGTAGGAAGAAATTACAAACTTTTTGGTGCTAGCGTTTTACAATCTTTTTCCCTTCTTTGTCGCGGTTGAATAATTTAGCCCTGGCACTTTTATGTTTCTTCGCTCGAACGGGCTACCTTTTTTGGGTAAGGTTGTCCTTTTTCTTCTTGTGATGTATGTTTTTTCATCGTAGTCGTCGTCATCTTCAATCTTTGGATCACCGTACTGGTCAAAGTCTTGCTCGTTGGCGACTCCATCCATTCCGATGATGTTTATTTTTCCTCTCCTCACGACAACACGGCTAGGCTTTGTCGGGTCAGTAATAAAAAAACATTGGTCCACTTTGCTAGCCAGTACCCACGGTTCATTTTTCGTGGCGAAGTGCGCACCGGCGGCCTTGGATTTGGCTGCTTCGGGTATTAACTTGGTTGTGAAATACCGGTCTTCTCTTTCGACGCTCTTGACCCATATGACACGGAACATCAGCACCTTTTCTCCAGAGTAGTCGAGCTCCCAGATCTCCTCGATCCTTCCGTAAAATCTTTCCTTCACGTTGTCATCGGTGTAGAATCCTGATGTTACGCCTGAGTTCTGATAGTCACACTTGTTGTCCTTTTCCTCCGTGTAGAATGTGTAGCCATTGATATCATACGCCTGATAGGTCACCAGGTTGTGCATGGGTCCCTGCGACAAGGTGAATATGATGTTTTCCTCCGCAGAATGCGATTGCGGGGGATTATCTAGGAGCGTCTGCCTAAACCAATGCGTGAAATCTGAATTGTGCTCTTTGATTATTTCTCCCTGCGTCCTCTGTGTGCCCCGGTCACTATACTTCTTCTCGATTGACCTTTTGCGCTTTTGTACCCAAGGATCGACCAGTTCTAAATGTTGTAGCGTGACTAGGTTTGCTTTATCAAAGTCTGCGCATCGACAATCGTAGTCTGCATGCAGTACGCGACGACCCTCTCGGTGACCCGATCCATCGAGCTTGCCAAGGTGCCTATTGACGGGAAGACCGACAAGGTTCTCGATGCCTAGATAATTCGTGCAGAAAGAGATGCACTCTTCGGCCAGAAAGCCCTTGTCTATGCTTCCATCTGGACGGGACCTGTTGCGAACGTATCCTTTGATGTGTCCGTTCATCCTTTCGAACGGCATCATGCTGCGTAGGAACATCGGCCCGAGTTGGATGATATCCTCCACGATATGGACCAGCAGATGCACCATAATGTCGAAGAATGTGGGCAGGAAGTAGATCTCGAGCTCGCATAGAATCACCACGACCTCCTCTTGTAGCTTCCCGAGCTGTTTCACGCCAATTGACTTTCGAGAGACGACGTCGAAAAACTTGCAGAGCCCAAACAATGTTTCTCGGACATGCTCATCCATTATACCTCATAGTGCAACCGGAAGTATCTGCGTCATTAGCACGACACAGTCGTGAGACTTCATCCCACTAAACCTCTGCTTAGCCTCATCTAGGTACCTGCTAATCTTGCCAGCGTAGCCGTAAGGAAATTTCACTCCTAGAAGGCACTTGAAAACCTGTTTGATCTCATCCTGGCTTAGTGTGAAGCACGAAGGGGCAGTAATATTTGTTCTTCTTGACCTTTTTACCCTTTCAACGACCTTGTGTCGCCTCCGACTAATGATCATAGTCATCTTCCTGATCATCAGGAGTAGGGCGTCCTCCGTGAAGATCCTTCCGGATGCCCATGAATATCAAGTCGTTACTTGCTTGAGGACCATCTTTCGTCCTATCTAGCATGTTGATTAGGGTGGCGACTAGACTCTCGCACACGTTCTTCGTGATATGCATGATGTCAAGGCTATGAGGCGTGCGGAGAAACTTCCAGTATGGCAACTCCCAGAAAACAAACCTTGTTTTCCATACCTTCATCAACGGCTTGTCTTGCTGCCTCTTTCACTTCTTTCTCGGTTTAGGACACTCTTTCCAGTTTTTCAGCAATTCATCCACTTCTTCACTGCTCCTCCGCTCTGGGATTCCTCGAGTCTCGGATTTTCCATTGAGCAGATCTCCATGTTTTCTCCATGCATCATTCTTTCCAAGCCATCTTCAGTGCCCCATGACCACGGTTTTCGAAGACCCTGGATCTTTCTCTAGTTGGAGATAGGTCGTGTTATCCATGCACCTAACGCATGCGTAGAATCCTTGGATAACCTGCCCTGAGAAATATCCGCAACCTGGATAGTCTTGCACCGTAGTGACCAACGCGGCTCTCATAGTGAAATAATCTTGTGCGACAGCGTCATACGTATTGGCTCCGGATTCCCATAACATGGCTAGCTCCTCTTTCAACAGCCCGAGATATAGATTGATGTCGATACCAGGTTGTTTTGGCCCTTGAATTAGCATACTCATTTGTATGTACTTCTTTTTCATGCACAACTAGGGAGGGAGGTTGTACATCCATACAAACACAGGCCAAGTGTTGTGCGTGCTGCTCTGGCTACCGAACGGATTGAGTCCATCGGTGCTTCCACCTAGCCTGATGTTTCTCGAATCTCCTCCGAATTCTGGGACTTCGAGGTCTAATGCTTTCCACTGGCTACCATCTGAAGGGTGCGTCAGTAGCTCGTCCTTTTCAGGGTCATCGCCATCTGCTAGCTTCTTTCTTTCCGCATGCCAGTGCATGAGATTTGCTTCCTTAGGGTCTGCGAAATAGCACCGTAGACGAGGAGTGATAGGAAAGTACCATACCACTTTTCGAGGAGCTTTCTTCCCTTTCTTGTATCGACTAACGCCGCACACCGAGCATGTGGTTTTCTCCGCGTCCTCGTCCCGATAAATGATGCAATCGTTGATGCAGACGTGGTATCTAATGTGTGGTAGATCAAGAGGACACACGATTTTCTTGGCGTCCTCGATACTAGTTGGACACATGTTCCCCTCTGGGAGACGATCGTGCCAGAATGCCATCATATCGTCGAAGCTTGCGTCGGTCCATTTGTGTTTTCCTTCATCTCCATAGCCTTGAGCGTTACATTCAACCAGGTATCATCGGGCTTGCATCCTTCATACAATGGAGTAACCGTGTCTTTCTCAAGTTGCGCAAGCTTGGCTTTCTCTCTAGCGACAGCCCTGGCGTTACTCGTTTGCTTGAGAAGTAGTTCTTGAACATAAGGGTCCCGCACCCAGCCTGACGTTGTTCCATCGTCTGCTCTGGCATCTAGATCATCATCATCCTGGTCTGCTTCCGCACCTTCACCATCTCCAGGAGACTCTTCTTCATCTCTCTCGTCCTTGCCGTGATCATGATCATGTTGCCCGCCTTCCTCATTTTCCACCGCCCCATTTACGGCCTCATCGTCTTCGTGATCACTTATCCACCGAGTGTAGCCATCCATGAAACCATGGCAGAGTAGGTGCGCCTGCAGATTTCCGCAATCTGGGTCAATCAACCAATTGAGTTTGCATCTTCTGCATGGACATCTTATCTCCGTCATGTTATTTCGTATCATGTCGGCTATCGCGCATTTCAAAAATCTAGCCACAATGCCTTCGCTCATTATGCGGACCATGGTTGCATGCGCGGTGTACAAGGTAGAATTAGAAGTTTATTACAACCACAGAACCAATGCATGCATGCAATGGTCGATGGAAAAATTTGGCATGACCTATCCTAAAATTAGGACCTTTGCGAAATGCCAAAGTCTTGCCAAAATGGAAATGAATCAACATTTTGGCAAAACAATGCCAATATATGAGAGAGCATACAATGCATGCTCTCCAAACACATGAGAGCATCGATCCTCTCCATATATATGTGACCATATATCATCCATACACATAAACACATCCTCTTACATAGACAAATTACCAAGATGAGAGACCGAGAAGATCTCGAAGGAGAGTTAAGAGACCGAGAGATGGTGGCCGGAAGGAGAGCTTTCCTCTATTATGTATGTAGCATCCAAGGTAAGTTTTACATGCTACAAAGGGTGAAAGAGTGGAGAAATTGAGGTGGAAGGAGGAGGGGGCGAGATCCAAGGAGGAAGAAGGAGGGGAAAGTGAAGTGTGAGATGGTGAGATCTAGTCAAATGTGCAAAGGTGTATCTGCCAAAAAGAAGTAGCAGAACGCACATCCGTGGCGCACATGGGGGGTGCGCCACAGGAGTAAAGAACATCCGTGGTGCACATACCGGCAGTGCGCCACAGACGTGTTTTCCCAGTTAACAGTACGGGTGGCCCGATCTTGCTTGTAGCGCACGGAGGCCATGTGCGCCACGACTACCGGCCACACCTGTAGCGCACTTCACAGGGGTGCGCTACGGCTATGTGGTCTAGGCCGATAGGGGTCTAGCCCACATATGACCGTGGCGCACCAACCGCAGGTGCGCCACTATTATGGTAGATAGCCGTAGGGCACCTGTGGCCAGTGCGCCACGCCTATTTTAGCCGTGGGGCACCACTAGCACGTGCGCCACAGATGTGCAGATTACCTATAGTCATTTTCCTGGTAGTGTATGATGGATTTTTTACCCTCTGTCACGCCTTCGTGTTCCAAAATTGATAGCTTTGCTCGCTGCATAAGCTGTTTATTCAGGCTGGTGGGTCCCTTATGTCAGCCTCACATTAGAAGAATCGTGGGTATGATGGAATTTTTTTCTTCTCTAGCGCTACCCTGTTCCGAACTAGATAGCGTTGCTTGACGAATCTGCTGTTTGCTCACGCTGCTGGGTCCCCCATTTCAGCCTCTCATTAAAAGAAACGTGTACATGTTGAACTTTTTTCTCACTCGCGCCTCCCTGTTTCGAACTGGCTACGTTGCTCTATGCAACATCTATATAAGGTCGCGCTGCTGGGTCCCACATATCAGCCTCTCTATAAATGAAACGTGTGTATGATGGTCTTTGTTTTGGCCATGTCCGATGTTTTGACCTTGGGAACTTGCTGGGTCCTAGATGTCAACCACCTCTATCCAGGAAACGTGTCTATGCTGGGTCCTAGCTGACAGCCTCTATTTGAAAGAAATGTGTGCATGTTGGACTGTTTTGTCGAGTCCCAGATGTCATGCTCAGAGTACAAAAAATGCTCAGAAAGGCCGAATTAAAAAGATTCTGGGCTAACTCGGGGTGGATGCCCTATTCGTCATGGCTTATATTCCATGGGCTCACTCCTAAATTGAATGAGCTACGGTTGGTGGCCACAAGACCACGAAAAGGCCAAATTAGAAGGTATTGGGCTATGCTTGGGACTGATAGGCTAATTTCATGGGCTATGCTTGGGCCTGCTGGGTCCGACATGTCAGCTTCTCTTTAAGTGCAACGTGTGTATGATGGACTTTTTTTTGGCCGCGTCCGCTGTTTTCACCGTGGCAACCGTGTATGGTCTTACTGCTAGGGCCCTTATGTCAGCCTCTCTGGCATCTTCTGGCTTGTGGGTCCCCGATGCAGCCTTGTATGTTCTGTCTGGTGGGTCCCCGATGTGAGCCTCTCTGTACAAGTATTTAAACTTTTGTTTCAAACCCACCCTCAAAACAAACTCCAGGGACGCTGCATGTTGGTGGGTCCATGATGTCAGCCTCTTCGTAATGCGATATTGCTAGAAGAAAAAAATGTAAATCCAAGATACGATTTGAACAAAAGACCTTCAAATCAAATAAATGTAAACTGAGTGTGTTGCCACTACAACAAAGATATTTATAGAATAAATATCATTAAACTTTTATTAGTACTACAATTTATGTATTTGTCTTCTTAAAAATATTTTTGGTGCCTATGTTTATCTCTTTTAAAATATAAAAGGGCAGTGCTCCTGCCATCTCAATTTATAAAATGCCACATAATGGAGTATTTTCTAAAAAAACATGGGTAGGCAGAGTTTTTTTATTTTGAGAGGTGGGGGGAAATGCCCAGAAGGCTATTCTACATAGGCTGCTCTACGTGGGTTGTACTCCGTAGGGCAGGTTCCATGGGCTTCATTCTCAAATTTTAGTGGGCTTTGCTCAGCAGTCCCCTGACCCCTAAAAGGCCGAATTAATATGTTGTCGGCTATGCTCCATGGGGTCCTTTCTCAAATTTCACTGGGCTATGGTCAGTAGTCCCCTAACCCTGAAAATACCGAATAAAAATGTTCTGGGCTAAAGAGGGGCCGAATGAGCTATAGAGTACTAGATGTCTTCTCCTGGTTAATAAAAATTTCATTGTGATGTGCTCGGTCGGATTCGAAACAAAGACCTCATGGAGGGAGGGGAAAAGTGATAATTCTTTTTGGCAGCTATTCATGTCAAAATTCAGCAGTACAGAATAAGGTAGAAAAATTATTAACAGATTCAAAGTTCATATTCAGGAGCACTTGACCAATTCAGCAGCATTTCAAAAGTGACCAATTCAGCAATACAGACAATGAAATACAAATAGCAGTACAATGAGAACCAGTTTTTTCAACTCTAAAAACCTTGTCACGCGATCAGTTTGTCCTTTTCACCAAACACACTCGACCATTGGAGCAAGCAAAACTGACGATCAAGTCTACTTTGAGTACCTTCTTCTCACATCAATGCCTGTGTGACCCCTGTATGCAACCCAAAATGCCCAAGTCTCATCTAGATTGTGACATGGCCATGTTTCAAAAGAAAAGCAAGACTATCTACTGCCTTTGATTTAAACAAGTACCAGTACATCAGTATTAGTTCCACAAAAATGCTTTAGTAATAGTAATGACAGAACATTTGAGAGATTCAGTAGCTTTCCTGCTTGAAATTCAATAGCAGTACAGAAATAATAAGTTCTTGTTCATTCTCAAAAAACCTTGGTGCACGATCAGTTTGCCCTGTTCTCTGAATAGGCTCGATCATAGCAGCGAGCAAAACTGATGATCATGTCTGCTTCTATGTGAATACGACCTCATTTCGTCAATGCTTGTGTGACCCCCATATGCAACCCAAAATGCCCAAGACTCATCTAGATAATTGTGACAATGCTAGATTTCAAAAGAAAAGCAAGACAATCTGCTGCACTTGATCTAAACAAGTAACAGTACATCACTATTAGTTCAACAAAATACTTTGGTAATAGCAATGACAGAACAAAGGAAAAGCAAGACCATCTCCTGCCCTTGACCTAAACAAGTACTACCAGTATATAGTAGTACAAAATACTACATAGTATAAGTACTAGTACTATACTAGTACTACTATATGCATCCAAAATCCACCCCCAACACAGAGATCCCTAAGCGGGATAAGTAAATATTGTGTCAATTGGGGGTTCTCGCCTGCGATTGATACATATTGAGTAATGCAGTCTGGTAATATGAGATGGTTCACTACAGAACATAAAAGAATGTTTTTTCTTCTGGATGATGCCCAGCACCTCCCAGCTCCCAGGGGTGGAGGAACTGCAGATTGTACGGGCCCAAAACCCTAGCTCTTTTGTCGGGTAATAGGCAGTGATCAGCACATTATACAAGGGCGATGAGCATGTGTCCGGCCTGACGCACACGACGGATCCGCTGATGTCGCCCAACTCGTGCATGTAGTAGAGCAAACACCGTACCATCATCCCCTGATCCGATCTTCTCTACTCTCGATCAGCGTGGTGCTAATAGCGGTTGAGAGATGTACCTGGAGTTTCTAAAGGAAGTAAGATTCAGTGGACTAAATTGCAGCATGCTAGATATTATATTAAAAATATGATAAAGTAAATATGAGTAACCTGACTACGATAAAACATATGTAGTACTCCCTCTGTTTCATATATATGATGTTTTAGCTTTTGTGAAATGAGTGTATTTAGACCCCTTTTAGTATATGGGTTCACTCTGAACTACACACTAAAAAGAGTCTAGATAAACTCGTTTCACAAAAGCTTTCCTGCTTGAAATTCAAAGTACAGAGAGAATCAGTTCTTGTTCCAGCTCAAAAAACACACACGATCATTGGAGCAAGCAAAACTGATAATCAAGTGACAATGCCTGTGTGACCCCTCATATCCAACCCAAAATTCCCAAGACTCATCTAGATAATTGTGATAATGCTAACTTTCAAAAGAAAAGAAAGACAAACTGATGCACTTGATCTAAACAAGTAACATTACATCACTATTAATTAAACAAAATATTTCAGTAATAGCGACGACAGAATAAAGGCAAAGCAAGACCATCTCCTGTCCTTGGCCTAAACAAGTACTACCAGTACCAGTATATAGTAGTATAAAATAGTCCGAAGTACAAGAACTAGTGCTATATTAGTACTAATTTGTATCAAAAATCCAATCTCTAGTACACGTACGTCTGTGGTATGTAGTGAGAGTGGGATAAACAAAATCTGAGGTAGTAGAATGGTCAATTTGGAATTCTCCCCCGCGATGGATGCATATTGAGTAATACAGGCCCTGGGTCTGAGAAGTTTGAAGGTACACCACCATGGAATGCTTTTCCTTCTGCATGATGCCAGGCACCGCCCTGCTCCCAGCAGTGAAGGAATTGCGCACTGCACCCTCCCAAAACCAAGCCTCTGGTGATGGGTGATAGTCGGTGAACTACACATTGTACAAGGACGACGAGCACCCTTCCAGCCTGACGCACACGACGGATATGATGATGTCGCCCCACTCGAACATGTCAAATAGCACAGCGAACACCGTACCATCGTCCCCAGATCCGATGTTCTCTAGTCTTGATGAGCGCGGTGTCGACAGTGGCTGAGAGATTAACCTGGGATTTCTAAAGGAAGTAAGAATCGGCGGACTAAATTGCTGTTGGAATTTTTCCTAATAAAGGACCATCCCATTTATATTATTCAACATTTCCTGAAATCCTAGAGGCCCACTTGGCCCATTCATGAAAGGCAAGAGGTGGGACAAAAGTTTAGTCCCACATTGCTAGTTGAGTGGAAGTTGAACCAGCTTATAAGGAGAGCTCTTCCACCACTTGAACCAACATATACACGCGCGCTCCTCCTCCTCTGCCGCCCTCCTCGCCACGCCTCGCCTCGCCATGACGTGCGCGCGCGCGCCACGGGTTGCGGGAATGCCTCGAGCCGAGAGCTTCTCTTTCTTTTTGCCACGCATAAATGGATAATAATTTGAACAGTCTACGTGAGTGTATTTTTAATACGAACTTAGTGGAAATTTAATTCGAGCTTAGTGGAGGTTGTTCGGCTTCGGGCAATGCCTATTCGCGTCCTCTCCCTACGCTGACTGTTCGCCTGCCTACGTCGCTCCTCTCCTCAGACACACCAACGCACACACCTTACGCCTCTAGTTCTAGAGCTTTGCGTTGCTTAGATCTTCCCCATCCCATCTTGCGGCGTGCACCGCGAGCTGGGACAGTAGGCCTCCGAGACCCCGCTGCTTCGAGTCCTGTACGGGAGAAGGGCGATAAGGTTTTTGGGGAGCGCTACCAGCGCGACTACTGGCTTCATCACGGACTCCTTCACGGATATCGACTGTGCCGACGTCTTCCCCAACGACGACTTCTTCCCCGGCATCAACAACCTTTTCCTCGACAACATGGCTGACGGCGGTGCCAACGCTAACGGGAACACCGGCGGTTCCTCTACCGGGATGTATATCATCTTCTGGTCTTTTTCTATTATTCTGCCTGTGTTTTATCTGTCTTTTACTATGGTTAAATCTCTTGGAAAATTGCTCTATTTCTCAACAATCCAAAAACCTTATTATAGGAAATTTGCTCCAAGTGGTTTCGTTGCTTCTGTGAAGCCACCTGTTTTTGAGGGTACGCATTATAAGAGGTGGCGCGTGAGAGCAGTTCTCTAGTTTCAGAACATGAACTTCTATGACGCCACTCTTGGCAATCCTGAGGGAGAGCTTACTCCTGCTCAGGAACATGTTTTTCGGAAAACTGATACCTGTTCAAGGCTGCTTTGCTGTCTATTCTAGGGGATAACATTGTTGAACCCTATATGTCATTTGATAATGGCAAGGACATGTGGGCTGTGCTCGAGGCCAAGTTTGGGGTCTCAGACGCTGGCAGTGAACTGTATGTCATGGAACATCTTTATGACTACAAGATGACTGATGACCACTCCGTGAAGACCAGAGCAAAATACACACGTGCTCGAGGTGCTGAGGGAGGTTCAAGTGCCAATCTGGTACAGAAAAAGAACTTCCAGTCACACAAGTCCAAGAACAAGGGAAAGTTTGATGGAAAAGGAAAGTTCGATGGAAAGAAGAAGCCTCACCGTCTACTAGCTTCAAGAAGAAGACTGATAAGAAGAAAGGTGCTTGTCATGTGTGCGGTGATCCTGATCATTGGGCTCCTGCTTGCCCCAACCGCTTTGACAAGCGCCAGCATGGAAAAGGCAGCAAGACTGCTAATGTTGTCATGGGCGACGTTGGGATGAAAGATGTTGGGTATGGTATATTACCTAATGTTCTTTCATTATGTCATTCTCCTGATTGGTGGATTGACACGGGCGCTAATGTACATGTTTATTCTGATGTTTCCATGTTTTCTTCATATCAGGTTAAAGGGGCTCAGTCCATGCTGATGGGGAATGGCTCGCATGCTTCTGTTCATGGTGTTGGTACGGTCTATCTGAAGTTCACTCCGGGTAAGACCGTGCGCCTGAAGAACGTGCATCATGTTCCCTCAATAAATAAGAATCTTGTTAGTGGATCACTTCTATGTCGTGATGGCTACAAGATTGTGTTTGAGTCCAATAAATTTGTACTGTCTAAGTTTGGAACACTTATTGGTAAAGGCTATGAGTGTGGAGGTTTGTTCCGCCTGTCACTATCAGATGTGTGTAATAAAGTCGTGAATCATGTTTCATCTGATCTTGTATCAAATGTCTGGAATTCATGTCTTTGTCATGTTAATTTTGGTTGCATGACGCGGTTAGCTAAAATGAACATAATCCAAAAATTCACTACTGTGAAGGGATCTAAATGCCAAACTTGTGTGCAACCAAAGCAACCTCACAAGTCACATATGACTACAGAGGTGAGAGATTTGGCGCCACTAGAGCTCATACATTCAGATCTGTGTGAGATGAATGGTGTGTTAACAAAAGGTGGAAATAAATATTTTATGATATTGATCGATGACTCAACGAGATATTGTCATGTGTATCTTCTGAAATCAAAAGATGAGGCTTTGAGTTACTTCAAAATCTATAAAGCTGAAGCAGAAAACCAACTTGATCAAAAGATTAAGAGGCTTAGGTCTGATCGTGGTGGAGAGTACTTTTCCAACGAGTTTGATTCTTTTTGTGTGGAACATGGTATAATCCATGAGAGGATGCATCCCTACTCGCCCTAGTCAAACGGGGTAGCCGAAAGAAAGAACAGTACTCTAACAGGTTTGGTTAATGCCATGTTAGACACATCGGGTCTCTCCAAGGAATGGTGGGGGGAGGCATTACTGACTGCGTGTCATGTCCTAAACCGAGTTCCCATTAAGAACAAAGAGATTACTCCATTTTAAGAATGGGAAAAGAAAAGATTAAATCTTTCTTACTTGCGAACTTTGGGCTGTCTGGGAAAGGTTCATGTGCCAATCCCAAAGAAGCGCAAACTTGGACCAAAAACCGTGGACTGTGTTTTTCTAGGATATGCTTTTCATAGCATTGGCTATAGATTCCTGATAGTAAAATCTGGAGTGCCAGAAATGCGTGTTGGTACAATCATGAGGTCAAATGATGTGACTTTCTTTGAGGATATATTTCCCGTGAAGGATATACCTAGCTCATCAAATCAGGAGATACCTAACTCATTGAATCAGGAAATACACACAATTCCTGAACATACCATTCCTATTGAACACTCAGAAAAACCTGAGGAGGATGATAATGAAATTCCTAAGAGGAGTAAGAGACAGAGGACTGCAAAATCCTTTAGTAATGATTTCATTGTGTACCTTGTGGATGATACTCCTACTTCTATTCAGAAGCCTATGCATCTGCTGATGCTGACTACTGGAAGGAAGTCGTTCGTAGTGAGATGGATTCCATCTTAGCGAATGGAACATGGGAGATCACCGATCGTCCTTATGGGTGCAAACTGTAGGATGCAAATGGGTGTTTAAAAAGAAACTTAGGCCTGATGGTACTATCGAGAAGTACAAGGCAAGACTTGTAGCCAAGGGTTATACCCAAAAAGAAGGTGAGGACTTCTTTGATACTTACTCACCCGTAGCCAGATTAACCACCATTCGAGTACTATTGTCTTTGGCTGCCTCACATGGTCTTCTCATTCATCAAATGGACGTTAAGACGGCTTTCCTAAATGGAGAGTTGGACGAGGAAATCTATATGGATCAGCCAGATGGATTTGTAGTGAGTGGCCAAGAAGGAAAAGTGTGTAAGTTGTTGAAGTCTTTATATGGACTTAAACACCTAAGCAGTGGCACGAGAAGTTTGAGAGAACCCTAACCACTGCAGGTTTTGCTGTAAACGAAGCTGACAAATGTGTGTACTATCGCTATGGTGGGGGCGAGGGAGTAATTCTTTGTTTGTATGTTGTTTACATACTGATTTTTGGGACCAATCTTAATGTGATTAAGGAAGTCAAGGATTTCTTATCTCGGTCTTTTGAGATGAAGGATCTAGGAGTAGCTGATGTTATTTTGAACATCAAGCTATTGAGAGATGATAATGCTGGGATCACACTGCTTCAGTCTCACTATGTGGAAAAGATCTTGAGTCGCTTTGGGTATAGCAACTGCAAGTATTCTCCAACACCATATGATCCAAGTGTGTTACTTCGAAAGAATAGAGGCACTGCTAGAGATCAATTGACATATTCTTAGATTATTGGGCTGCTTGTGTATTTAGCTAGCGCTACGAGGCATGACATCACTTTTGCTGTAAGCAAACTCAGTCGGTTTGTTTCAAATCCTGGAGATGATCATTGGCAAGCTCTTGAGAGAGTCATGCGCTATCTAAATGGCACTGCGAGCTACGGCATTCACTATACTGGGTACCCAAGGGTGCTGGAGGGATATAGTGATTCAAATTGGATATGTGATGCTGATGAGATAAAGGCCACGAGTGGATATATATTTACACTTAGTGGTGGTGCTGTTTCTTGGAAGTCTTGCAAGCAGACCATCTTAACGAGGTCAACTATGGAAGCAGAACACGCAGCATTAGACATAGCTACTGTTGAAGCAGAGTGGCTTTAAGAACTCTTGATGGACTTACCTATGGTTGAGAAACCTATACCCGCAATCCCAATGAACTGTGATAATCAAACTGTGATTGTTAAAGTTAACAGTTCTAAGGATAATATGAAGTCCTCAAGACAAGTGAAGAGGAGATTGAAATCTGTTAGGAAAATGAGAAACTCTGGAGTTATTGCATTGGATTATATCCAAACATCTAAGAATCTGGCAGATCCCTTCACAATGGGTCTATCACGTAACGTGATAGAAAATGCATCAAAGGAGATGGGTATGAGACCCTCAATATAAGTTTTCCACAGTGGTAAACCACTCTATGTGATCGGAGATCCCGTGAATTAGAATTTGGAGACAAGCTGTTGGTTGATTGAGAGGAGAGTATCCCTACTTTAAAACACCACTCCGTGAAGATGCAACACTTTCCTATTCTGCATGGCAGGTTGATTTATCTTAATGTGTTCTAAGTGGCTTAGTTTAAGAAGAGATGTTGTCCTGTAGAACATCTTTTGAAGAACACACCTATATGAGTCTGACTGTTAAATGTCGCAGTCTATGAGAGTTGGGTGCTCTCTAATAAACTCATGAAAGGCTATGGAGTATGATGCATAAGCTCCACCCGAGGGGAAGTCCCACGGCAGCCCAGTATTGGTCAAGGCTTTGTGTAAAACTAGAATGCAGCAAACTTGCAGTTCAAGGCATAGTCCACTATACAAGTTGCAAACTAGTGTAGCATAGATTTCTAGGTGGAAGTTCAACTTAACAGTCTCCACTAGTACCAGTATATAAACAATGTTTTGGAACCATAGGAAAATTTATGTGTGCCTCTGGGATCTGGTGGGGGATTGTTGGAATTTTGCCTAATAAAGGCCCCAGCCCATTTATATTATTCAACAATTCCTGAAATCCTAGAGGCCCACTTGGGCCATTCATGCAAGGCAAGAGGTGGGACAAAAGTTTAGTCCCACATTGCTAGTTGAGTGGAAGTTGAACCAGCTTATAAGGAGAGCTCTTCCACCACTTGTATGAGCTTGAGAAGAGAAGACATATACATGCACGCTCCTCCTCTGTCGCCCGCCTCGCCACGCCTCACCTCGTCACGAAGTGCACGCGCACGCCGCGGGCTGCGGGAATGCCTCGAGCCGAGAGCTTCTCTTTCTTTTTGCCATGCATAAATGGATAATAATTTGAACAGTCTGCGTGAGTGTATTTTTAATACGAACTTAGTGGAGATTTAATTCGAGCTTAGTGGAGGCTGCTCGGCTTCGGACAATGCCTGTTCGCTTCCTCTCCCGATGCTGACTGTTCGCCTACCTACTCGTGCCTATAAGAGCGAGAGGTCGCTCCTCTCCTCAGACACACCAACGCACACACCTTGCGCCTCTAGTTCCAGAGCTTTGCGCTGCTTAGATCTTCCCCATCCCGTCTTACGGCGTGCACCACGAGCTGGGACAGTAGGCCTCCGAGACCCCGCTGCTTCGAGTCCTGTACGGGAGAATGGCGATAAGGTTTTTGGGGAGCGCTACCAGCATGACTATTGGCTTCATCACGGACTCCTTCACTGATAGCGACTACGCCGACGTCTTCCCCAACGACGACTTCTTCCCCGACATCAACAACCTTTTCCTCGACAACATGGCTGACGACGGTGCAAACGCTAACGGGAACACCGGCGGTTCCTCTACCGTGATGTATATCATCTTCTGATCTTTTTCTTTTATTCTGCTTGTGTTTTATCTGTCTTTTACTATGGTTAAATCTCGTGGAAAATTGCTCTATTTCTCAAGAATTGCAGCATGCTAAATATACATATAAGAAGTTCTTAGGCGCCTGAGATCTAGCCACTCCCAAGAAAAAAATACAGAGCCATGTTTCAAAGGAAATGCTAGATCATCTCCAACGTTTGATCTAAACAAACTTGAACGGCATATCATCATCAGAATCATGATGCTCATGATGCTCATATTTGGCATCTCCCACATTGTGGATGCAAAATGAGTAATCCAGTGTGAACATATCATGTTTCTTAATCAGGAAATTAAGGTAATCTTCAGTAATCCTGACGGAAGCCGGTGACGCGCTGATCTTCGGCTTGAAAAACAGGTTGTCTTCGGCGAACTCCTCCAGGTTCTCTCCCATCATTGAAGGTTTATAAAAGTGCAACTCCACCACGTACCGCGGAACCAAGCACGCCGCCGACCTGACACACTGGACGGATACGACGAGGCCATACTCGAGCATGTCAAACCGCATGGCGAACAATGTACCATCATCCCCGGATAACACGGTCTCTACTCTCGATGAGCCATGTGCCAGCAGAGGCTGAGAGATGTACCTGTGTTCCTCGCCGTAGTGGAAACTCTGCACTTCAATTGAGTGGGCTTTTTCGAGGTGAGTGAGGAGCGTTGTGGGTGGGGCGGCGAACTCGCATCCAGGCTCAATGTCGTTGCATAGGCTCAGGCACGCCATCCTGTGGTTGAGGAAGTCGTGGAAGGCGACCAATGTCCCGCAGCCGACATTGGGGCATCTGCTACCTTTTCCACCGACGACCTGGCGGCAACTTCTTGGAGCATGCGGTCAGTTGAACGATGATGGAGGCCTGCAAGAACCGATGCAGCGGGCGAGAAATGGCTAGGAAAATTTAGGAAGTGCAGCGCTCGAGAGGATCCAAAATGCGGCTAGCCAGTGTTAGCGAATGGGGATCGCCGGTGATGGGGAAGATGGGAGGCTTTTTGAACGAGGGGTGTTAATTTTGCGTGTTCCCTCGTCGGTCTTCTACAGTGGATCGAGGACGCCTGCTAGAGTTAAAGCTAGAGTGCTAGACTAGCAAGCTATCACGTCCTGGCTCAGTATTATACCGTCTCATCACGTAGACTGTGTTTCAAGAAAGGACGTGAACCCACATTTCTCCCCTCCCTGCTAGATATCGTGCACTGTAGAATCGCTTTTCTAGCACGCGAAGGATTTGAACCCACATGCCCAACTCTGATAATTAGGACTACTAAAAAACTATAATAATAGGTGAAGCTCAAAAAATAATTATAATTTTGAGCCACGTCCATAGAATATCCGTTGTATATTTGGTTCTTATACTTTGTATCATGTACTCCCTCCGACACATGTTAGTTTACTCAGATTTGTCTAGATATGGATGTATCTAGACACATTTTAGTATTAGATACATCTGTATCAAGACAAATCCAAGTTAACTAATTTGGCTTGGAGGGAGTAGTAGTAATCAACCTATTAGCTACCTAATAGTACTCGCCATGCTCTAGAGAAATGACGAAGAACATTCTAGAATTATTGAGAAGTATGTTTTGAGGTTTGTGCATATATTTTAGTGTTCTAAAGGCTATCAATAGTATCTTCTAGATGCTAGAATGGATAGAATTAAGATCCAACGGTACTTTATGGACGTAGCTCGAAATTATAATTATTTTTGGGATTCACCTATTATAATTTTATATAAACTAGTAGAAGGAACGTGCCACACACGTATATACTATATGAAATGTGATTAACAAACATTAAGTTGTTATAAACCAATAGTCTTATTTGAGAAAAATGCATACATTAAGTCTATTAATAATAACTATCTACACATATTGAGAATACAACCTACTATGCTACTATGAAATTTTGGGGGGTGACATGATGGTTCTAGAACATGGTGGAGTTTGAGTTTGCTCTAGGTAGTACTCAACACGAATCCACCTGCTCTGAACCATTGGATCTAACAGCCCAACGGTCAGGATTGGTACTATGGATCCAATTCAAAACTGCTCCTTTATAGTAGTAGAGAAAAAATGATATGGCATATACTTCTACTATCTGATTCTCACGTGCAAGGCATGTGCAAATTACTAATAAGATATATAACATGGATATCTTTGAACATCGATCATTGGATATAGATTGACAGATTCCAACATTGCTAATTGTTGGATCTTTTGCAAATTCAAGAAACAATCTATCGCGCTTACTTGTAGTTCAAATTTGACCTACTTTCTTTAAATCAACATAAAGTTATTTGAGTGCATGGGCATAGTTAGCTAATATATAGGAAAGCTTGAAATGTCCTAATACTAGGGAATTGTAACAAAACATGTCCGCGTTTTCTGAAAATCGGGTGGTGGCACTTTAGTTTTTTTGACTGGGGTATTTCCTGAAGGAGTAAGATGCTTCAGTAATTAACACATCTAGTGCATGTGTACATGTTACACCAAGGACCTTAAAAAGGTGAAAATTGCATCCCCGTCCATAAATTTAACTCAAAGGACCCTATAATCAAGCAATTAAAATTAGTAGTCGGGTCCTGCTCCTCTATCACGGAGCTGAGCCATGCGCTTCATAGTAGTACCAGTAAGCTGCACGTGCCTTGCACGTGAAACACACATAATATACATAAGCATGACATGTCATTAGTATATAACATTGTAATAGGTAAATCTTGAAATATTTATGAATTTGAGCCACGTCGTTTCTAAAGTATGAGTGTATATTTGTTTCTTGCACTTTATATCATGTAGAAATAAATGTTTATTAGCTACCTAATAATTGAAAATTTTAGAACCATGGTCTAGAGAAACAATCAAGACATTTCTAGAATGATGGATAAGTGTGTTTTGACGTTTTTCTACATATATATCTTATCTTATCTTACCACTATATAGTGTACGAATAAATATGAATATTAACCATTGGATTAAGACTCGTAAATCCCAACATTTCTAGCCGTTGGATCTTCTTTTCCATTCTAGCATATAGAAGATTTTATTGTTAGTCTTTATCACAATGAATGGTATGCACACAACTCAAAACACACTTCGCCATCATTCTAGAATCTTCTCCCTCGTTTCTCTAGAGCATGTTACCAGAATTTTCTAGTTTTAGATAGATAATAATCGTTGACTTCTAAATGATATACAAAGTACAAGAACCAAATATACACCCATACTTTATAGATATCGATCAAATTTATATTTTTCTATGCTTTACCTATTAAAATTGTATATAGTGACGATATGTCAGACGTCTATTATCTGAGTCTCACGTGTTGATCAAAAGGGACGTGCCACATACGTATATACTATATGAAATGTGATTTAACAAACGTTAAGTTGTTATTAACCAATATTCTTGTTAGATAAAAAATGCATACATTAAGTCTATTAGTAATAACTATTTACCCATATTGAGAATACATCCTACAGTGCTATGAAATTTTGGGGGTGGTGAAATGATGGTTCTAGAACATGTTGGAGTTTACTCTAGGTACTATTCAACACGAATACAGCTGCTCTGAACCATTGGATCTAACAGCCCAACGGTCAGGATTGGTGCTATGGATCCAATTCAAAACTGCTCCATTGTAGTAGTAGAGAGAATACAGCCTACTATGCTATGATATTTTGCGGGTGGTGACATGATGGTTCTAGAACATGGTGGAGTTTGCTCTAGGTACTATTCAACATGAATCCAGGTACCCTGAACCATTAGATCTAACATCCCAACAGTCAGGATTGGTGCTAAGGATCCAATTAAAAACTACTCCATTATCTTATCTTACCACTATATAGTGTACGAATAACTTTGAATGTTGACCATTGGATCATGATTCGCGAATCCCAGCATTTCTATCAATTGGATCTTATTTTCCATTCTAGCATCTAGAAGATTCTATTTGTAGTCTTCGGCATAATGAATGCTATGCACAAATATCCAAACACACTTCTCCATCATAGTGGAATCTTCTCCTTTTTTCTCTAGACCATGTTATCAAAAATGCATGTGTTAGGTAGCTAATAGTTTTTGACTACTACATGACATATAATGTACACGGATACACCCATACTTTATAGATGTTGATCAAATTTATAATTTATTGTGATGTACCAATTATATTTATATATAGTGATGATATGTCATACGTCTACTATATGAGGCTCACGTGCAAGGCACGTGCAACTTTCTAGTAATTCTACATATAGAGATATGATGTCGATATGGTCATCCTTTGAATAACCTTCATTCCCAATGCTTGGAAAGGATAGAAAAAATCGAAAGTTTGAAATCTACTAATTTTTGCCGCCAATGCCCGGTTCCTTCCTATGTACACCAACGCACACGCCGGAGACACAGCTGAGCCGCCATACCAAGACACACATGCACAGCGTTGTGGACGAGGGAGTGCTGATATGGATGGTGAGGTGGCGACTGAGAGCGAAAAAAATAAATTTGTTTTGTTTTGAGTGCATATAAGTCCTGAAATTTACTAGAGTGTGTAGGCTGTAAAGGCAATAGTACCTCATGTCAGGAACCCATCATAATTTTGCTGTGACATCGCACCGCCTTCAAGTGCCATGTCACGCTGCCCACCCGCCCTGCCTCCCTTTTATTCTCTGAGCTCCTCTTGCTCTTCGGTTTTTCCCTCATCTCACTAGTACCTCCGTCCCAAAGCTTAAGGCCCCGTTTGGAATGCAGGAATGCAAAACATAGGAATAGAAAAAAATGCAGGAATTAAGATAGTATCATGTATGCTCAATTCCTACAGGAATCAATACCACAGGAAAAAAATTAGGGTGTCGTTTGGATGTCACACAGGAAAACCGCATGAATTGTAGACACAAGGAGATGAAACATGAGGTCAGACCTCATGTTATTTTTCCTAGAAAACTTCTACGAAATAGCCTATACCATAGGAATTTCAAAGGAATCTTAGATTCCTATTTCTTTGTCCCAAACGAACCCATCGGAATTTTTTCTATAGGAATCCTATCCTCCAAAAATCCTATGATTTTCCTTTGTTCCAAACAGGGCCTAAGGATTTTTTTAATAAGTGAAGCTACGAAAAGTTTGACCAAACTTCTAAAAAAATATCAAGAACTACTGTATGATATTAGTAGATACCATGTGAATATATGTTTCATGATGTATCAAAGGGTATGTATTTCATATTGTAAATATTAATATATTTTTCTACAAACTTGGTCAAACTTTGCATAGTTTGACTTTTCAAAAAAAACCTTGATCCTTGGATGCAGGTACTACTAGTGTTTAGTACTCTCTCCCGAAACTTAAGTCTTGATATATAGACATCGTGGGTCCCTTCAGACGGTGTTAGGAAAATTCAAGAGGAATCTACCGCGCTTACTTGTAGTTCAAGTTTGACCTAATTTATTTAAATCGACATAAAGTTATTTAAGTGGGCACGGTTTGCTAGGGAATCATGAAATGTGCTAAGGCTAGGGAACTGTAAGAAAACATGGTCCCCACTTTTTCGAAAAAACCGGGTGGTGGTTAGGCCTGGAATTATAACTTAAAACTCACGAGAATGAGTGTAACTCGTGACTCGGCTCGACTCGGCTTGAACTCGGTGTCTAACGAGTCAAGCCTAGTTTTAGATTTGAACTCATTTGTTCACCCAAGCTAAATGAGCTACTCGTTTCTCTCGTTAAACTCGTTCAAATATAGAATTTGAAATTTTCCACTAATGAGTGCTACGAATGTTTCTTGTACATGTAATGGTGTAGAACTACTATATTTTCCATTCGATCTTGCCTTCGTGTTATTATGAAAGTACTATCCTTATTCTAGTTCTTAATTAGTAGGATAATTACAAGTTTTCCTTATATGTGCTCTTGTTCGTAACTCATAACGTGCTAAACGAGCTACTCGTGAGTTTACTGAGTCGAGCCGAGTTTCAAATATGAACTCGTTTTATAAACGAGCCGAGACAAGCTAGGTCATTAGTTGAACGAGCTTTAGCGAGTCGAGCCGAGCTGATTTGGCTCTGCTCAAATTCTGGCCCTAGTGGTGGTACTTTTTTTGACTAAGGTATGTCCCGAGGGAGCGAGATTCTTCAATTAATTAACACGGTAAGTGGATGTGTAAATGATACACCAAGGACCTCAAAAAATAAAAAATACATCCAAGTCCATACATTTAGCACAAAGGACACTAAAATCAAATTCTTGAAAAATTTGGTAACATGGTCTATAGAAATGGGGGGAAGATTCTAGAATGATGGAGAAGTGTGTTTTGAGGTTTGTGCATAGTATTTCATTGTGATGAAGAGTATTAATAGAATCTTCTTGATGCTAGAATGGAAAAGAAGATCCAACGGTTGGAAATGTTGGGATTCGTGAGTCTTGATCCAACAATTAATATTCAAAGTTTTTTTGTACATCACATAGTGGTAACATAGTGCTAATGGTAAGACTAGTACTTGGGTAGCAAAACAAAACAACGCACTTCTCACGTTCAGCATATCTTGTTGAAGAAGATGCATGAATCTACCATATGTAGGTACTATATCATAAACTATATATGATGTCAATATGGTCATGACCTTGGATATTCGGGTCGAAACCAAGAATGTTCATACACCTTAGGCCAATAGACATTGTGAAGCAGCGAGAGCATTTTTGTATTCAAAGGTGTCAAAACACAAGTTTCCCATTTTTTTTCTTAGCACTATATAGTGTACGAATAACTTTTAATCTTGACCATTGGATCAAGACGCGAATCCCAACATTGTCAGACATTCGATCTTCATTATTTTCATTTTAGCATCGAGAAGATAGTATTGATAGTCTTTCTTTTCTTATCTTACCACTACTAGTAAAAGGCATGTGAAACACACGTATATACTATATGAAATGTGATTTAACATACATTAAATTGTTATTAACCAATAGTCTTGTTAGAGAAAAAATGGATACATTAAGTCTATTAATAATATATCTACACATATTGAGAATACAACCTATTGTGCTGTGAAATTTTGGGGGTGGTGACATGATGGTTCTAGAACATGGTGGAGTTTGCTATAGGTACTATTCAACACGAATCGAGCTGCTCTGAATAATTGGATCTAACAGTCCAATGGCCAGGATTGGTGCTATGGATCCAATTCAAATTAAAACTGCTCCATTATAGTAGTAGAGATATAATGTCAATATGGTCATGACCTTGGCTATTTGGGTCAAAGCCAGGAATGTACATACACCATAGGCCAATACACATTGTGAAGAAGCCATAGCATTTTTTTGTATTCAAAGGTGTCAAAACACATGTTTCTCATTTTTTTTCTTAGCACTATATAGTGTACAAACAACTTTGAATATTGACCGTTGGATCAAGATGCGAATCTCAACATTGTCAGATGTTGGATATTCATTTCTATTTGAGAATCGAGAAGATACTATTGATAGTCTTTCTTTTCTTATCTTACCACTATTTTTTATATATAGTGTGCAGACAACTTTGAATATTGACCGCTGATTCATGACCCGCGAATGGAGCAAGTTATCTTAACATTGCTGCTAGTTATTGGATCCTCTAATCCATTCCATCATCTAGAAGATACTATTGATAGTCTTTCTTATCTTATCTTACCACTATATAACATACGAATAACTTTGAGTATTAAGCTATGGATCAAGACTCGTGAATCACAACAATGCTAGTCGTTGGATCTTCTTTTTTCCATTCTACCGGGTGGTGGTACTTTTCTCTACTACTATAATGGAGCAGTTTTGAATTGGATCCATAACACCAATACTAACCGTTGGGCTGTTAGATCCAATGGTTAAGAGAAGCTGGATTAGTTTTGAATAGTACCTAGAGCAAACTCCAACATGTTCTAGAACCATCATTTCACCACCCCAAAAATTTCATAGCACACTAGGATGTATTCTCAATATTGGTAGATAGTTATTACTAATAGACTTAATGTATGCATTTTTTTCTCTAACAAGAATATTGGCTAAAACAACTTAACATTTGTTAAATCACATTTCATACCACTTTATCATTATGAATTTGTTTTCACCCATCAACTCAGTCATTCACATAGGGCCCACAGATTGGGGAGGTCGCGGTCGCCTTGGACGCACCACAAAATTATGACTAGGCCATCGAGTGCAGGAAGTAGAGTCAGCATTCCATCCAATCGCTTACCCTAGTCATCGTCATCGATATTTGCCACACACATCAGCTTCATCAGCGACATTGATTGTCCCCTCGCTTCGGTAATCTGCCACATTAATCTTGGATCACCTCCTTCCTATTTAATCTCTCCCCTTCCCCGCACCAAACCATCTCTAATCCGCCGCTTCCAGCAACCATCTCTGACCTTGTCTGTCATCCATGGCCACCTTCCGTCTGCCGCCTGCTGTACCGGAGCGCAAAGACCCCGACATCGCCGCACAGGAGGACAATGCCCTACGCATTTGGGCTTTATCCCCGCGGAGAACAAATAGGCAGCTGGTGTGCACCTTCCTCGATGCTGGGTACGGTGCCCGCAAGTACTAGATGTACGGCATGTATGACAATCCGGACGGGACGCTGAAGGTCAAGTTCGTCAACTTCAGGGACGCCCATCTCCTCTACGGCCAAGCCTTCCACTGCGGCTGCGAGATGGTGGTGTTCACCGGCTCCAACATTTTCACCAACTACTGGAACCGGGTTCCCAAACAACGGAAACTTCATCCACAGTGTTCTCCCGGAGCTGCCGATGGCTTCGGAGGTTCCGCCTCATTTTCTAGCGGTGCCGCCGATGGCTCAGGAGGTGCCGCTGCCTTCTCTGGAGGTGCCGATGAGTCAGGAGCCGACTCTATCGCTGGAGATGTCATTGGTGCTGATGTCACGAGCTGCCGCTGGCAGGGCGGACTAGGTGCAAGGAGGCGCCGGAACTGCACTAGTTTAGCAGCGAGTCCTATATGAAGTTAATAGTTGTATGAAGTTTCTTCTGGTACTACTCGACAAAAAAAAGTTTCTTTTGGTGCTACTCACTATACCATGTAGTACTAGTAGTAGTACTGCGAATGATGATCTATTGAATATCCTTCCTCTCGGATGTTTGTGAAGGAAGTGAAAATTTCGAAACCGGGAAAGTTTGAATTGTTACTCTATTGTAAGGACCAAAATGGTTCCCACCAACGCAGCTGACGAACACGCCAGACAAAGACACGAAGCCGCCGACAAAGAAACGGAGCCACCAATGGCAGGTTGTCGGTCGATGCGCGTGCGCAGCGCCACGTTGTGGATGAGGGAGAGATCAGCCGGCCAGGGTGTGGGGGTGGTGATGGGGGAGTGAAGGAGAGAGAAAACACATTTTGTTTTGCGTGCATATATATTGTGGTCCTGAAATTTACTCTACTCACTTACCATGTACCTCGTATCAGGAACCCATCCTAGCTTTGCTCTGACATTGCACCGCCTTCAAATCCTCCTCTTCGTAGCTCTCTCGATGACTCCTCTATGCTCATATAGTCTCTTCTCCCTCTTTATTTTTTAACAGAAAAAAGGAAATAAATTCTTCTTACTTGCTTCTCAGAAAATAAATTCCTGTCACTTGGAAAAATGAAATTAATTATTTTTTGTTTTTAATATCTTCGATTGTTTTCAAAAGATGGGCAAATTGGTCAACATGCAAATTCTTGGATATGGGATCATAAGCATAAAGTACATTCTACATAAAGGACCTAAAAAGCAAAAATTACATCGAGGTCCATACATTTAGCACAAATGACCCTAAAATTGAGCAAAGAAAATAGTTGGGTTCGGCTCCTTCTCGAGAGAGCAGTTGGTCGAGCCATACTCTTCATACTACTTCCTCTTCAATTGTTTGCAAAATATGGCTAAATCTATCGCCATGCAAATTCTTGAATATGGGATCATCAACATAAAGTATGATGTAGAGATATGGCCTTGACCTCGTGGTCATTCGGCTTGAAAATCCAAGATTTTTTCATACTTGTTGACAATTATGTTTAAATTCATTGAAATTTCATCACTTACTTTTAGGTTAGCATTTTACACAATCGGTGGGAGTACATTCTACATCAAAGACCTAAAATGGGGGAAATTACATCAAGGTCCATACATTTAGCACAAATGACCCTATATTTGAGCAAAGAAAACAATTGGGTTCGGCTCCTTCTCAAGAGAGCAGTTGATCGAACCATACTCTTCATACTACTTTCTCTTTGATTGTTTTGACAATATGGCCAAATATATCGCCATGCAATTTCTTGGATACTCGATCATCAGAATAAAGTATGATGTAGAGATATAACCTCGACCTTTTGGTTGTTCGTCTTGAAATCAAAGAATGTTCATACTCGTTGACAACTATAAGCTAAAATTCATGTAAATTTCACCACTTACTTTTAGGTTAGAATTTTACACGGTCGGTGGGAGTACATTTTACAACAAGGACCTAAAAAGGGGAAAATTACATCGAGGTCCATACATTTAGCACAAAGGACCCTAATATTAAGCAAGCAAAATAGTAGGGTTCGCTTCCTTCTCGAGAGAGTAGCTGATCGAGCCACACTCTTCATACTACATCATTTTCGATTGTTTTCAAAATATGGCTAAATTTGTCGATATGCAAATTCTTGAATATGGGATCATCATCATAAAGTATGATGTAGATATGGCCTTGACCTTGGTCGTTCGTCTTGAAATACAAGAATGGTTCGTACCCGTTGACAACTAAGCTTAAATTCGTTTCAATTTCACCTCTTACTTTTAGGTTAGAACTTTACACGGTCAATTAGAGTACATTTTACATCAGGGACCTCAAAAAAGCAAAAATTGCATTGAGGTCCATACATTTAGCATAAAGGACCCTAAAAGGAAAAAATTCTGGTTCGGCTCCTTCTCGAGAGATCAGCTGATCTGAGCCAAACTCTTGATACTACTTCCTCTTTGATTGTTTTCAAAATATGGCCAAATTTGTTGCCATGCAAATTCTCTCATATGGGATCATCAACATAATGTATGATGGTTGATATATATGGCCTTGACCTTGGTCGTTCGGCTTGAAATCCAATAATGGTCGACGCGCGTGCGCAGCGCCACATTGTGGACGATGGAGAGATCATCCGGCCAGGGTGTGGGGGTTGTGATGGGGGACTGAAGGAGAGAGAAAACACATTTGGTTTTGCGTGCATATATATTGTGATCCTGAAATTTACACAACTCACTATACGCTATACCTCATGTCAGGAACCCATCCCAGCTTCGATTGTTCTCAAAAGATGGCCAAATTTGTTGACATGTAAATTCTTGGATATGGGATCATGAGCATAAAGTCTGATGTAGAGATATGGCATTGACCTTGTGGTCGTTCACCTTTAAATCTAAGATTTTTTCATAGTCATTGACAACTATGCTTAAATTCATTGAAATTTCACCACTTACTTTTAGGTTAGCATTTTACATGGTCAGTAGGAGTACATTCTACATCAAGGACCTAAAAAAGGGAAAATTACATCGAGGTCCACATATTAAGCACAAAGGACCCTAAAATTGAGCAAAGAAAACAGTCGGGTTCCACTCCTTCTCGAGAGAGTAGCTGATCGAGCCACACTCTTCATACTACTTCATCTTCGATTGTTTTCAATACATGGCCAAATTTGTCGGCATGTAAATTCTTGGATATGGGATCATGAGCATAAAGTCTGATGTAGAGATATGGCCTTGACCTTATGGTCGTTCGCCTTGAAATCCAAGATTTTTTCATAGTCGTTGACAACTATGCTTAAATTCATTGAAATTTCACCACTTACTTTTAGGTTAGCATTTTACACGGTCAGTGGGAGTACATTCTACATCAAGGACCTAAAAAGGGAAAATTACATCAAGGTCCACACATTTAGCACAAAGGACCCTAAAATTGAGCAAAGAAAATAGTCAGGTTCGGCTCCTTCTCGAGAGAGTAGCTAATCGAGCCACACTCTTCATACTACTTCATCTCCGATTGTTTTCAAAATATGTCCAAATTTTTCAGCATGCAAATTCTTGGATATGGGATCATCAACATAAAGTCAGATGTAGAGATATGGCCTTGACCTTGTGGTCGTTCGCCTTGAAATCCAAGATTTTTTCATACTCGTTGACAACTATGCTTAAATTCGTTGAAATTCACCACTTACTTTTCGGTTAGCATTTTACACGATCAGTGGGAGTACATTCTACATCAAGGACCTAAAAAAAGGAAAATTACATCGATGTCCACACATTTAGCACAAATGACCCTAAAATTGAGCAAAGAAAATAGTCAGGTTCGGCTCCTTCTCGAGAGAGTAGCTGATTGAGCCACACTCACTACAAGAAATGTCTTGACTAGTGACCTTTTCTTAACGACCCTAAGTTTTTTGGTCATACATCTATGACCATCTCGAACCAACTGGTCGTAGGCCATTTCGGAGGGTACAATCCCTGAAAAACTACGACCTTTTTTGTTAGGAAGGTCATAGCTTTCTTACACTAGTTGGTCATAACAGACATCACTGGTCCATGACCATAATTTTGGGTGACTATGACCAATTTAAATGGTCGTGGGTGCTATTCGTGATAACTTAAGAAAGACCGATGGCCACCTTAGCAGATTGATCTAGGTTTCACGTCCATGTGTCATGTTTCGCTGAAGTGTCTGCATATATGGCATACCCATGTGTCAATTTATGCTTACATGTCACCTCCATATGGCATTGATCTGTTGACTACCAATTATACTCCAACCCAATGACATGTGGGGCCTGCTTGCCATGTTGTTTTTGTGCTATTGACCAGAACCAGAACTAGAGTTATGCACTGTGGATAGGACCTATCGGACCGAATTTTATTCAGACAAAAAAGAGGCTGAGCCAGCAGTCAACCTCACGACCTCCTGAGCGCCGCGTCCTCCCCAAACCCGACTACCACTTGGCCAACTCGACGTTGTTGTACAGAGGGGAGTACCACGTTCCTTTAACCAAGTATCATCCTTGTTAACCCATACAGGCCTCACCTTGCTGCTTCTTGGGCTGCTTCCTGGGCTCGCCATGGGCCGCCGCAAGCAAGCGAGCGTGCAAGTATTGGTCGGCTGGCCCGGTTTCCTAGCAGGTTCGCTGGCCGGCCACCTCCAACCTTTTTTTCTTTTTTTTTGATTCTTTTGTATCTTTTTAATCATAAATTCAAATTTAGTCAAACAAAATTCAGAAAAATTGTGAAATTTCAGAGAATTTTTTTAGGACATTATGAAACACTTTGACCTTCTAGGACTACAATAAGATATTGTTCATATAAAACCTTAATATGTGTAAATAGAGATTTTTGAATCATGGCTTTGACAATAGGGGTTTGAAATTGATTTTTTTCTTCTACGAGATGAGTCTCGCTAAACTTGCATTAGATCTCTGAAGAAACATCATATTGTGAGTCTAAAAATGATTTTTGCAAAAAATTATGAGCATTAGATCATCTAGCTGTAGTTCAAATCGGACCCACTTCCTGCCGATTCGGCACGAATTTGTCTTTTTTGCCATGGGTGGATGGAAATGTTTGAGATATACTACTTGGTACATTATCTATGTAAGGTGCTCTAGTATTTTTGAAAAATATGGCGGTAGCACTACGAATTAGCCATTTGGTGGTTGCTTCACAAAACACACCGTTTTTGGCACTCGGAAAATGGAAAATGCATTTTCTGTGCGACGAAAAGGAAAACTACCTCCTGCAACATTGTTCGCCATCCCAAGATGCACATGCATGCACAATATGGGCACATTATAATAAACTATGTCACAATTCTGGCCATAACATTGGTCGTTTGACCTAAAAGCCAGGAAACCACGAACATGATACGTCATTTCTGTGAAGGTTTTTTCGAGATGTTCGCTATATACCAAGTTTGGTATTTTTCCTTGAAAATATGTCACATAATATGACACCACGCGAAGGTTTTACATTGTTTGGACCGTTTTTGAATTTTTCATGCCCGTTTCAAACTATGGTCAAAATGGTGGGCACGGAGGTTCATAGATAGGGGATGATCCTCTCTAAACTTGCATTGGATCTCTAAAGAAACATCATATTGTGAGTCTAAAAATGATTTTTGCAAAAATTATGAGCATTAGATCATCTAGCTGTAGTTCAAATCGGATCCACTTCCTACCGATTCGGCACGATTTTTTCTTTTTCGCCATCGGTGAATGGAAAGGTTTGAGTTATCCTACTTGGTACATTGTCCATGTAAGGTGGTCTAGTATTTTTTTTAAATATGGCGGTAGCACTATGAATTCGCCATTTGGTGGTTGCTTCACAAAACGCCCCATTTTTGACACTCGGAAAATGGAAAATGCATTTTCTGTGCGATGAAAAGGAAAAATTCCTCCTGCAACATTGTTCGCCATCCCAAGATGCACATGCATGCAAAATATGGGCATATTATCACAAACTATGTCACAATTCTGGCCATAACATTGGTCGTTTGACCTAAAAGTCAGGAAACCTCGAACATGATAGGTCATTTCTGTGAAGGTTTTTTCGAGATGTTCGCAATATACCAAGTTTCGTATTTTTTCTTGAAAATATGTCACATAATATGACACCACGTGAAGGTTTTACATTGTTTGAACCGTTTTTGAATTATTCATTGCCCGTTTCAAACTAAGGTCAAAACGGTGGGCACGGAGGTTTACAGATAGGGGATGATACTCTCTAAACTTGCATTGGATATCTGAAGAAACATCATATTGTGAGTCTAAAAATGCTTTTTCCAAAAAATTATGAGCATTAGGTCATCTAGCTGTAGTTCAAATGGGACCCACTTCCTACCTATTCAGCACGAATTTGTCTTTTTCGCCATGGGTGGACGGAAAGGTTTGAGATATCCTACTTGGTACATTGTCCATGTAAGGTCGTCTAGTATTTTTTTAAATATGTGGTAGCACTATGAATTAGCCATTTGGTGGTTGCTTCAAAAAACGCCCCGTTTTTGGCACTCGGAAAATGGAAAATGCATTTTCTGTGCGACGAAAAGGAAAACTTCCTCCTGCAACATTGTTCGCCATCCCAAGATGCACATGCATGCAAAATATGGGCACATTATCACAAACTATGTCACAATTCTGGCCATAACATTGGTCGTTTGACCTAAAAGTCAGGAAACCTCGAACATGATAGGTCATTTCTGTGAACGTTTTTTCGAGATGTTCGCAATATACCAAGTTTGGTATTTTTTCTTGAAAATATGTCACATAATATGACAACACGTGAAGGTTTTACATTGTTTGGACCGTTTTTGAATTTTTCATTGCCCGTTTCAAACTAAGGTCAAAACGGTGGGCACGGAGGTTCACAGATAGGGGATGATACTCTCTAAACTTGCATTGGATATCTGAAGAAACATCATATTGTGAGTCTAAAAATGCTTTTTGCAAAAAATTATGAGCATTAGGTCATCTAGCTGTAGTTCAAATGGGATCCACTTCCTACCGATTCAGCACGAATTTGTCTTTTTCGCCATGGGTGGACGGAAAGGTTTGAGATATCCTACTTGGTACATTGTCCATGTAAGGTCGTCTAGTATTTTTTTAAATATGCGGTAGCACTATGAATTAGCCATTTGGTGGTTGCTTCACAAAACGCCCCGTTTTTGGCACTCGGAAAATGGAAAATGCATTTTCTGTGCGACGAAAAGGAAAACTTCATCCTGCAACATTGTTCGCCATCCCAAGATGCACATGCATGCACAATATGGGCACATTATCACAACCTATGTCACAATTCTGGCCATAACATTGGTCGTTTGACCTAAAAGCCAGGAAACCTCGAACATGATAGGTCATTTCTGTGAAGGTTTTTTCGAGATGTTCGCTATATACCAAGTTTGGTATTTTTCCTTGAAAATATGTCACATAATATGACACCACGCGAAGGTTTTACATTGTTTGGACCGTTTTTGAATTTTTCATGCCCGTTTCAAACTATGGTCAAAATGGTGGGCACGGAGGTTCATAGATAGGGGATGATACTCTCTAAACTTGCATTGGATCTCTAAAGAAACATCATATTGTGAGTCTAAAAATGATTTTTGCAAAAATTATGAGCATTAGATCATCTAGCTGTAGTTCAAATGGGATCCACTTCCTACCGATTCGGCACGAATTTGTCTTTTTCGCCATGGGTGAATGGAAAGATTTGAGTTATCCTACTTGGTACATTGTCCATGTAAGGTGGTCTAGTATTTTTTTTAAATATGGCGGTAGCACTATGAATTAGCCATTTGGTGGTTGCTTCACAAAACGCCCCGTTTTTGGCACTCGGAAAATGGAAAATGCATTTTCTGTGCGACGAAAAGGAAAACTTCATCCTGCAACATTGTTCGCCATCCCAAGATGCACATGCATGCACAATATGGGCACATTATCACAACCTATGTCACAATTCTGGCCATAACATTGGTCGTTTGACCTAAAAGCCAGGAAACCTCGAACATGATAGGTCATTTCTGTGAAGGTTTTTTCGAGATGTTCGCTATATACCAAGTTTGGTATTTTTCCTTGAAAATATGTCACATAATATGACAACACGCGAAGGTTTTACATTGTTTGGACCGTTTTTGAATTTTTCATGCCCGTTTCAAACTATGGTCAAAATGGTGGGCACGGAGGTTCATAGATAGGGGATGATACTCTCTAAACTTGCATTGGATCTCTAAAGAAACATCATATTGTGAGTCTAAAAATGATTTTTGCAAAAATTATGAGCATTAGATCATCTAGCTGTAGTTCAAATCGGACCCACTTCCTACCGATTCGGCACGAATTTGTCTTTTTCGCCATGGGTGGACGGAAAGGTTTGAGATATCCTACTTGGTACATTGTCCATGTAAGGTCGTCTAGTATTTTTTTAAATATGCGGTAGCACTATGAATTAGCCATTTGGTGGTTGCTTCACAAAACGCCCCGTTTTTGGCACTCGGAAAATGGAAAATGCATTTTCTGTGCGACGAAAAGGAAAACTTCATCCTGCAACATTGTTCGCCATCCCAAGATGCACATGCATGCACAATATGGGCACATTATCACAACCTATGTCACAATTCTGGCCATAACATTGGTCGTTTGACCTAAAAGCCAGGAAACCTCGAACATGATAGGTCATTTCTGTGAAGGTTTTTTCGAGATGTTCGCTATATACCAAGTTTGGTATTTTTCCTTGAAAATATGTCACATAATATGACACCACGCGAAGGTTTTACATTGTTTGGACCGTTTTTGAATTTTTCATGCCCGTTTCAAACTATGGTCAAAATGGTGGGCACGGAGGTTCATAGATAGGGGATGATACTCTCTAAACTTGCATTGGATCTCTAAAGAAACATCATATTGTGAGTCTAAAAATGATTTTTGCAAAAATTATGAGCATTAGATCATCTAGCTGTAGTTCAAATCGGACCCACTTCCTACCGATTCGGCACGAATTTGTCTTTTTCGCCATGGGTGGATGGAAAGATTTCAGTTATCCTACTTGGTACATTGTCCATGTAAGGTGGTCTAGTATTTTTTTTAAATATGGCGGTAGCACTATGAATTAGCCATTTGGTGGTTGCTTCACAAAACGCCCCGTTTTTGGCACTCGGAAAATGGAAAATGCATTTTCTGTGCGACGAAAAGGAAAACTTCATCCTGCAACATTGTTCGCCATCCCAAGATGCACATGCATGCACAATATGGGCACATTATCACAACCTATGTCACAATTCTGGCCATAACATTGGTCGTTTGACCTAAAAGCCAGGAAACCTCGAACATGATAGGTCATTTCTGTGAAGGTTTTTTCGAGATGTTCGCTATATACCAAGTTTTGTATTTTTCCTTGAAAATATGTCACATAATATGACACCACGCGAAGGTTTTACATTGTTTGGACCGTTTTTGAATTTTTCATGCCCGTTTCAAACTATGGTCAAAATGGTGGGCACGGAGGTTCATAGATAGGGGATGATACTCTCTAAACTTGCATTGGATCTCTAAAGAAACATCATATTGTGAGTCTAAAAATGATTTTTGCAAAAATTATGAGCATTAGATCATCTAGCTGTAGTTCAAATCGGACCCACTTCCTACAGATTCGGCACGAATTTGTCTTTTTCGCCATGGGTGAATGGAAAGGTTTGAGTTATCCTACTTGGTACATTGTCCATGTAAGGTGGTCTAGTATTTTTTTTAAATATGGCGGTAGCACTATGAATTAGCCATTTGGTGGTTGCTTCACAAAACGCCCCGTTTTTGACACTCGGAAAATGGAAAATGCATTTTCTGTGCGATGAAAAGGAAAACTTCCTCCTGCAACATTGTTCGCCATCCCAAGATGCACATGCATGAAAAATATGGGCACATTATCACAAACTATGTCACAATTCTGGCCATAACATTGGTCGTTTGACCTAAAAGTCAGGAAACCTCGAACATGATAGGTCATTTCTGTGAAGGTTTTTTCGAGATGTTCGCAATATACCAAGTTTGGTATTTTTTCTTGAAAATATGTCACATAATATGACAACACGTGAAGGTTTTACATTGTTTGGACCGTTTTTGAATTTTTCATTGCCCGTTTCAAACTAAGGTCAAAACGGTGGGCACGGAGGTTCACAGATAGGGGATGATACTCTCTAAACTTGCATTGGATATCTGAAGAAACATCATATTGTGAGTCTAAAAATGCTTTTTGCAAAAAATTATGAGCATTAGGTCATCTAGCTGTAGTTCAAATGGGATCCACTTCCTACCGATTCAGCACGAATTTGTCTTTTTCGCCATGGGTGGACGGAAAGGTTTGAGATATCCTACTTGGTACATTGTCCATGTAAGGTCGTCTAGTATTTTTTTAAATATGCGGTAGCACTATGAATTAGCCATTTGGTGGTTGCTTCACAAAACGCCCCGTTTTTGGCACTCGGAAAATGGAAAATGCATTTTCTGTGCGACGAAAAGGAAAACTTCATCCTGCAACATTGTTCGCCATCCCAAGATGCACATGCATGCACAATATGGGCACATTATCACAACCTATGTCACAATTCTGGCCATAACATTGGTCGTTTGACCTAAAAGCCAGGAAACCTCGAACATGATAGGTCATTTCTGTGAAGGTTTTTTCGAGATGTTCGCTATATACCAAGTTTGGTATTTTTCCTTGAAAATATGTCACATAATATGACACCACGCGAAGGTTTTACATTGTTTGGACCGTTTTTGAATTTTTCATGCCCGTTTCAAACTATGGTCAAAATGGTGGGCACGGAGGTTCATAGATAGGGGATGATACTCTCTAAACTTGCATTGGATCTCTAAAGAAACATCATATTGTGTCTAAAAATGATTTTTGCAAAAATTATGAGCATTAGATCATCTAGCTGTAGTTCAAATCGGACCCACTTCCTACCGATTCGGCACGAATTTGTCTTTTTCGCCATGGGTGAATGGAAAGGTTTGAGTTATCCTACTTGGTACATTGTCCATGTAAGGTGGTCTAGTATTTTTTTAAATATGGCGGTAGCACTATGAATTAGCCATTTGGTGGTTGCTTCACAAAACGCCCCGTTTTTGACACTCGAAAAATGGAAAATGCATTTTCTGTGCGATGAAAAGGAAAACTTCCTCCTGCAACATTGTTCGCCATCCCAAGATGCACATGCATGAAAAATATGGGCACATTATCACAAACTATGTCACAATTCTGGCCATAACATTGGTCGTCTGACCTAAAAGTCAGGAAACCTCGAACATGATAGGTCATTTCTGTGAAGGTTTTTTCGAGATGTTCGCAATATACCAAGTTTGGTATTTTTGCTTGAAAATATGTCACATAATATGACAACACGTGAAGGTTTTACATTGTTTGGACCGTTTTTGAATTTTTCATTGCCCGTTTCAAACTAAGGGCAAAACGGTGGGCACGGAGGTTCATAGATAGGGGATGATACTCTCTAAACTTGCATTGGATATCTGAAGAAACATCATATTGTGAGTCTAAAAATGCTTTTTGCAAAAAATTATGAGCATTAGGTCATCTAGCTGTAGTTCAAATGGGATCCACTTCCTACCGATTCAGCACGAATTTGTCTTTTTCGCCATGGGTGGACGGAAAGGTTTGAGATATCCTACTTGGTACATTGTCCATGTAAGGTCGTCTAGTATTTTTTTAAATATGCGGTAGCACTATGAATTAGCCATTTGGTGGTTGCTTCATAAAACGCCCCGTTTTTGGCACTCGGAAAATGGAAAATGCATTTTCTGTGCGACGAAAAGGAAAACTTCATCCTGCACCATTGTTCGCCATCCCAAGATGCACATGCATGCACAATATGGGCACATTATCACAACCTATGTCACAATTCTGGCCATAACATTGGTCGTTTGACCTAAAAGCCAGGAAACCTCGAACATGATAGGTCATTTCTGTGAAGGTTTTTTCGAGATGTTCGCTATATACCAAGTTTGGTATTTTTCCTTGAAAATATGTCACATAATATGACACCACGCGAAGGTTTTACATTGTTTGGACCGTTTTTGAATTTTTCATGCCCGTTTCAAACTATGGTCAAAATGGTGGGCACGGAGGTTCATAGATAGGGGATGATACTCTCTAAACTTGCATTGGATCTCTAAAGAAACATCATATTGTGAGTCTAAAAATGATTTTTGCAAAAATTATGAGCATTAGATCATCTAGCTGTAGTTCAAATCGGACCCACTTCCTACCGATTCGGCACGAATTTGTCTTTTTCGCCATGGGTGAATGGAAAGGTTTGAGTTATCCTACTTGGTACATTGTCCATGTAAGGTGGTCTAGTATTTTTTTTAAATATGGCGGTAGCACTATGAATTAGCCATTTGGTGGTTGCTTCACAAAACGCCCCGTTTTTGACACTCGGAAAATGGAAAATGCATTTTCTGTGCGATGAAAAGGAAAACTTCCTCCTGCAACATTGTTCGCCATCCCAAGATGCACATGCATGAAAAATATGGGCACATTATCACAAACTATGTCACAATTCTGGCCATAACATTGGTCGTCTGACCTAAAAGTCAGGAAACCTCGAACATGATAGGTCATTTCTGTGAAGGTTTTTTCGAGATGTTCGCAATATACCAAGTTTGGTATTTTTTCTTGAAAATATGTCACATAATATGACAACACGTGAAGGTTTTACATTGTTTGGACCGTTTTTGAATTTTTCATTGCCCGTTTCAAACTAAGGGCAAAACGGTGGGCACGGAGGTTCACAGATAGGGGATGATACTCTCTAAACTTGCATTGGATATCTGAAGAAACATCATATTGTGAGTCTAAAAATGCTTTTTGCAAAAAATTATGAGCATTAGGTCATCTAGCTGTAGTTCAAATGGGATCCACTTCCTACCGATTCAGCACGAATTTGTCTTTTTCGCCATGGGTGGACGGAAAGGTTTGAGATATCCTACTTGGTACATTGTCCATGTAAGGTCGTCTAGTATTTTTTTAAATATGCGGTAGCACTATGAATTAGCCATTTGGTGGTTGCTTCACAAAACGCCCCGTTTTTGGCACTCGGAAAATGGAAAATGCATTTTCTGTGCGACGAAAAGGAAAACTTCATCCTGCAACATTGTTCGCCATCCCAAGATGCACATGCATGCACAATATGGGCACATTATCACAACCTATGTCACAATTCTGGCCATAACATTGGTCGTTTGACCTAAAAGCCAGGAAACCTCGAACATGATAGGTCATTTCTGTGAAGGTTTTTTCGAGATGTTCGCTATATACCAAGTTTGGTATTTTTTCTTGAAAATATGTCACATAATATGACACCACGCGAAGGTTTTACATTGTTTGGACGGTTTTTGAATTTTTCATGCCCGTTTCAAACTATGGTCAAAATGGTGGGCACGGAGGTTCATAGATAGGGGATGATACTCTCTAAACTTGCATTGGATCTCTAAAGAAACATCATATTGTGAGTCTAAAAATGATTTTTGCAAAAATTATGAGCATTAGATCATCTAGCTGTAGTTCAAATCGGACCCACTTCCTACCGATTCGGCACGAATTTTTCTTTTTCGCCATGGGTGAATGGAAAGGTTTGAGTTATCCTACTTGGTACATTGTCCATGTAAGGTGGTCTAGTATTTTTTTAAATATGGCGGTAGCACTATGAATTCGCCATTTGGTGGTTGCTTCACAAAACGCCCCGTTTTTGACACTCGGAAAATGGAAAATGCATTTTCTGTGCGATGAAAAGGAAAACTTCCTCCTGCAACATTGTTCGCCATCCCAAGATGCACATGCATAAAAAATATGGGCACATTATCACAAACTATGTCACAATTCTGGCCATAACATTGGTCGTCTGACCTAAAAGTCAGGAAACCTCGAACATGATAGGTCATTTCTGTGAAGGTTTTTTCGAGATGTTCGCAATATACCAAGTTTGGTATTTTTTCTTGAAAATATGTCACATAATATGACAACACATGAAGGTTTTACATTGTTTGGACCGTTTTTGAATTTTTCATTGCCCGTTTCAAACTAAGGGCAAAACGGTGGGCACGGAGGTTCATAGATAGGGGATGATACTCTCTAAACTTGCATTAGATATCTGAAGAAACATCATATTGTGAGTCTAAAAATGCTTTTTGCAAAAAATTATGAGCATTAGGTCATCTAGCTGTAGTTCAAATGGGATCCACTTCCTACCGATTCAGCACGAATTTGTCTTTTTCGCCATGGGTGGACGGAAAGGTTTGAGATATCCTACTTGGTACATTGTCCATGTAAGGTCGTCTAGTATTTTTTTAAATATGCGGTAGCACTATGAATTAGCCATTTGGTGGTTGCTTCACAAAACGCCCCGTTTTTGGCACTCGGAAAATGGAAAATGCATTTTCTGTACGACGAAAAGGAAAACTTCATCCTGCACCATTGTTCGCCATCCCAAGATGCACATGCATGCACAATATGGGCACATTATCACAACCTATGTCACAATTCTGGCCATAACATTGGTCGTTTGACCTAAAAGCCAGGAAACCTCGAACATGATAGGTCATTTCTGTGAAGGTTTTTTCGAGATGTTCGCTATATACCAAGTTTGGTATTTTTCCTTGAAAATATGTCACATAATATGACACCACGCGAAGGTTTTACATTGTTTGGACCGTTTTTGAATTTTTCATGCCCGTTTCAAACTATGGTCAAAATGGTGGGCACGGAGGTTCATAGATAGGGGATGATACTCTCTAAACTTGCATTGGATCTCTAAAGAAACATCATATTGTGAGTCTAAAAATGATTTTTGCAAAAATTATGAGCATTAGATCATCTAGCTGTAGTTCAAATCGGACCCACTTCCTACCGATTCGGCACGAATTTGTCTTTTTCGCCATGGGTGAATGGAAAGATTTGAGTTATCCTACTTGGTACATTGTCCATGTAAGGTGGTCTAGTATTTTTTTTAAATATGGCGGTAGCACTATGAATTAGCCATTTGGTGGTTGGTTCACAAAACGCCCCGTTTTTGACACTCGGAAAATGGAAAATGCATTTTCTGTGCGATGAAAAGGAAAACTTCCTCCTGCAACATTGTTCGCCATCCCAAGATGCACATGCATGAAAAATATGGGCACATTATCACAAACTATGTCACAATTCTGGCCATAACATTGGTCGTTTGACCTAAAAGTCAGGAAACCTCGAACATGATAGGTCATTTCTGTGAAGGTTTTTTCGAGATGTTCGCAATATACCAAGTTTGGTATTTTTTCTTGAAAATATGTCACATAATATGACAACACGTGAAGGTTTTACATTGTTTGGACCGTTTTTGAATTTTTCATTGCCCGTTTCAAACTAAGGTCAAAACGGTGGGCACGGAGGTTCACAGATAGGGGATGATACTCTCTAAACTTGCATTGGATATCTGAAGAAACATCATATTGTGAGTCTAAAAATGCTTTTTGCAAAAAATTATGAGCATTAGGTCATCTAGCTGTGGTTCAAATGGGATCCACTTCCTACCGATTCAGCACGAATTTGTCTTTCTCGCCATGGGTGGACGGAAAGGTTTGAGATATCCTACTTGGTACATTGTCCATGTAAGGTCGTCTAGTATTTTTTTAAATATGCGGTAGCACTATGAATTAGCCATTTGGTGGTTGCTTCACAAAACGCCCCGTTTTTGGCACTCGGAAAATGGAAAATGCATTTTCTGTGCGACGAAAAGGAAAACTTCATCCTGCAACATTGTTCGCCATCCCAAGATGCACATGCATGCACAATATGGGCACATTATCACAACCTATGTCACAATTCTGGCCATAACATTGGTCGTTTGACCTAAAAGCCAGGAAACCTCGAACATGATAGGTCATTTCTGTGAAGGTTTTTTCGAGATGTTCGCTATATACCAAGTTTGGTATTTTTCTTGAAAATATGTCACATAATATGACACCACGCGAAGGTTTTACATTGTTTGGACCGTTTTTGAATTTTTCATGCCCGTTTCAAACTATGGTCAAAATGGTGGGCACGGAGGTTCATAGATAGGGGATGATACTCTCTAAACTTGCATTGGATCTCTAAAGAAACATCATATTGTGAGTCTAAAAATGATTTTTGCAAAAATTATGAGCATTAGATCATCTAGCTGTAGTTCAAATCGGACCCACTTCCTACCGATTCGGCACGAATTTTTCTTTTTCGCCATGGGTGAATGGAAAGGTTTGAGTTATCCTACTTGGTACATTGTCCATGTAAGGTGGTCTAGTATTTTTTTTTAAATATGGCGGTAGCACTATGAATTCGCCATTTGGTGGTTGCTTCACAAAACGCCCCGTTTTTGACACTCGGAAAATGGAAAATGCATTTTCTGTGCGATGAAAAGGAAAACTTCCTCCTGCAACATTGTTCGCCATCCCAAGATGCACATGCATGAAAAATATGGGCACATTATCACAAACTATGTCACAATTCTGGCCATAACATTGGTCGTCTGACCTAAAAGTCAGGAAACCTCGAACATGATAGGTCATTTCTGTGAAGGTTTTTTCGAGATGTTCGGAATATACCAAGTTTGGTATTTTTTCTTGAAAATATGTCACATAATATGACAACACGTGAAGGTTTTACATTGTTTGGACCGTTTTTGAATTTTTCATTGCCCGTTTCAAACTAAGGGCAAAACGGTGGGCACGGAGGTTCATAGATAGGGGATGATACTCTCTAAACTTGCATTGGATATCTGAAGAAACATCATATTGTGAGTCTAAAAATGCTTTTTGCAAAAAATTATGAGCATTAGGTCATCTAGCTGTAGTTCAAATGGGATCCACTTCCTACCGATTCAGCACGAATTTGTCTTTTTCGCCATGGGTGGACGGAAAGGTTTGAGATATCCTACTTGGTACATTGTCCATGTAAGGTCGTCTAGTATTTTTTTAAATATGCGGTAGCACTATGAATTAGCCATTTGGTGGTTGCTTCACAAAACGCCCCGTTTTTGGCACTCGGAAAATGGAAAATGCATTTTCTGTGCGACGAAAAGGAAAACTTCATCCTGCACCATTGTTCGCCATCCCAAGATGCACATGCATGCACAATATGGGCACATTATCACAACCTATGTCACAATTCTGGCCATAACATTGGTCGTTTGACCTAAAAGCCAGGAAACCTCGAACATGATAGGTCATTTCTGTGAAGGTTTTTTCGAGATGTTCGCTATATACCAAGTTTGGTATTTTTCCTTGAAAATATGTCACATAATATGACACCACGCGAAGGTTTTACATTGTTTGGACCGTTTTTGAATTTTTCATGCCCGTTTCAAACTATGGTCAAAATGGTGGGCACGGAGGTTCATAGATAGGGGATGATACTCTCTAAACTTGCATTGGATCTCTAAAGAAACATCATATTGTGAGTCTAAAAATGATTTTTGCAAAAATTATGAGCATTAGATCATCTAGCTGTAGTTCAAATCGGACCCACTTCCTACCGATTCGGCACGAATTTGTCTTTTTCGCCATGGGTGAATGGAAAGGTTTGAGTTATCCTACTTGGTACATTGTCCATGTAAGGTGGTCTAGTATTTTTTTTAAATATGGCGGTAGCACTATGAATTAGCCATTTGGTGGTTGCTTCACAAAACGCCCCGTTTTTGACACTCGGAAAATGGAAAATGCATTTTCTGTGCGATGAAAAGGAAAACTTCCTCCTGCAACATTGTTCGCCATCCCAAGATGCACATGCATGAAAAATATGGGCACATTATCACAAACTATGTCACAATTCTGGCCATAACATTGGTCGTCTGACCTAAAAGTCAGGAAACCTCGAACATGATAGGTCATTTCTGTGAAGGTTTTTTCGAGATGTTCGCAATATACCAAGTTTGGTATTTTTTCTTGAAAATATGTCACATAATATGACAACACGTGAAGGTTTTACATTGTTTGGACCGTTTTTGAATTTTTCATTGCCCGTTTCAAACTAAGGGCAAAACGGTGGGCACGGAGGTTCACAGATAGGGGATGATACTCTCTAAACTTGCATTGGATATCTGAAGAAACATCATATTGTGAGTCTAAAAATGCTTTTTGCAAAAAATTATGAGCATTAGGTCATCTAGCTGTAGTTCAAATGGGATCCACTTCCTACCGATTCAGCACGAATTTGTCTTTTTCGCCATGGGTGGACGGAAAGGTTTGAGATATCCTACTTGGTACATTGTCCATGTAAGGTCGTCTAGTATTTTTTTAAATATGCGGTAGCACTATGAATTAGCCATTTGGTGGTTGCTTCACAAAACGCCCCGTTTTTGGCACTCGGAAAATGGAAAATGCATTTTCTGTGCGACGAAAAGGAAAACTTCATCCTGCACCATTGTTCGCCATCCCAAGATGCACATGCATGCACAATATGGGCACATTATCACAACCTATGTCACAATTCTGGCCATAACATTGGTCGTTTGACCTAAAAGTCAGGAAACCTCGAACATGATAGGTCATTTCTGTGAAGGTTTTTTCGAGATGTTCGCTATATACCAAGTTTGGTATTTTTCCTTGAAAATATGTCACATAATATGACACCACGCGAAGGTTTTACATTGTTTGGACCGTTTTTGAATTTTTCATGCCCGTTTCAAACTATGGTCAAAATGGTGGGCACGGAGGTTCATAGATAGGGGATGATACTCTCTAAACTTGCATTGGATCTCTAAAGAAACATCATATTGTGAGTCTAAAAATGATTTTTGCAAAAATTATGAGCATTAGATCATCTAGCTGTAGTTCAAATCGGACCCACTTCCTACCGATTCGGCACGAATTTTTCTTTTTCGCCATGGGTGAATGGAAAGGTTTGAGTTATCCTACTTGGTACATTGTCCATGTAAGGTGGTCTAGTATTTTTTTTAAATATGGCGGTAGCACTATGAATTCGCCATTTGGTGGTTGCTTCACAAAACGCCCCGTTTTTGACACTCGGAAAATGGAAAATGCATTTTCTGTGCGATGAAAAGGAAAACTTCCTCCTGCAACATTGTTCGCCATCCCAAGATGCACATGCATGAAAAATATGGGCACATTATCACAAACTATGTCACAATTCTGGCCATAACATTGGTCGTCTGACCTAAAAGTCAGGAAACCTCGAACATGATAGGTCATTTCTGTGAAGGTTTTTTCGAGATGTTCGCAATATACCAAGTTTGGTATTTTTGCTTGAAAATATGTCACATAATATGACAACACGTGAAGGTTTTACATTGTTTGGACCGTTTTTGAATTTTTCATTGCCCGTTTCAAACTAAGGGCAAAACGGTGGGCACGGAGGTTCATAGATAGGGGATGATACTCTCTAAACTTGCATTGGATATCTGAAGAAACATCATATTGTGAGTCTAAAAATGCTTTTTGCAAAAAATTATGAGCATTAGGTCATCTAGCTGTAGTTCAAATGGGATCCACTTCCTACCGATTCAGCACGAATTTGTCTTTTTCGCCATGGGTGGACGGAAAGGTTTGAGATATCCTACTTGGTACATTGTCCATGTAAGGTCGTCTAGTATTTTTTTAAATATGCGGTAGCACTATGAATTAGCCATTTGGTGGTTGCTTCACAAAACGCCCCGTTTTTGGCACTCGGAAAATGGAAAATGCATTTTCTGTGCGACGAAAAGGAAAACTTCATCCTGCACCATTGTTCGCCATCCCAAGATGCACATGCATGCACAATATGGGCACATTATCACAACCTATGTCACAATTCTGGCCATAACATTGGTCGTTTGACCTAAAAGTCAGGAAACCTCGAACATGATAGGTCATTTCTGTGAAGGTTTTTTCGAGATGTTCGCTATATACCAAGTTTGGTATTTTTCCTTGAAAATATGTCACATAATATGACACCACGCGAAGGTTTTACATTGTTTGGACCGTTTTTGAATTTTTCATGCCCGTTTCAAACTATGGTCAAAATGGTGGGCACGGAGGTTCATAGATAGGTGATGATACTCTCTAAACTTGCATTGGATCTCTAAAGAAACATCATATTGTGAGTCTAAAAATGATTTTTGCAAAAATTATGAGCATTAGATCATCTAGCTGTAGTTCAAATCGGACCCACTTCCTACCGATTCGGCACGAATTTGTCTTTTTCGCCATGGGTGAATGGAAAGATTTGAGTTATCCTACTTGGTACATTGTCCATGTAAGGTGGTCTAGTATTTTTTTTAAATATGGCGGTAGCACTATGAATTAGCCATTTGGTGGTTGCTTCACAAAACGCCCCGTTTTTGACACTCGGAAAATGGAAAATGCATTTTCTGTGCGATGAAAAGGAAAACTTCCTCCTGCAACATTGTTCGCCATCCCAAGATGCACATGCATGAAAAATATGGGCACATTATCACAAACTATGTCACAATTCTGGCCATAACATTGGTCGTTTGACCTAAAAGTCAGGAAACCTCGAACATGATAGGTCATTTCTGTGAAGGTTTTTTCGAGATGTTCGCAATATACCAAGTTTGGTATTTTTTCTTGAAAATATGTCACATAATATGACAACACGTGAAGGTTTTACATTGTTTGGACCGTTTTTGAATTTTTCATTGCCCGTTTCAAACTAAGGGCAAAACGGTGGGCACGGAGGTTCACAGATAGGGGATGATACTCTCTAAACTTGCATTGGATATCTGAAGAAACATCATATTGTGAGTCTAAAAATGCTTTTTGCAAAAAATTATGAGCATTAGGTCATCTAGCTGTAGTTCAAATGGGATCCACTTCCTACCGATTCAGCACGAATTTGTCTTTTTCGCCATGGGTGGACGGAAAGGTTTGAGATATCCTACTTGGTACATTGTCCATGTAAGGTCGTCTAGTATTTTTTTAAATATGCGGTAGCACTATGAATTAGCCATTTGGTGGTTGCTTCACAAAACGCCCCGTTTTTGGCACTCGGAAAATGGAAAATGCATTTTCTGTGCGACGAAAAGGAAAACTTCATCCTGCAACATTGTTCGCCATCCCAAGATGCACATGCATGCACAATATGGAACACATTATCACAACCTATGTCACAATTCTGGCCATAACATTGGTCGTTTGACCTAAAAGCCAGGAAACCTCGAACATGATAGGTCATTTCTGTGAAGGTTTTTTCGAGATGTTCGCTATATACCAAGTTTGGTATTTTTCCTTGAAAATATGTCACATAATATGACACCACGCGAAGGTTTTACATTGTTTGGACCGTTTTTGAATTTTTCATGCCCGTTTCAAACTATGGTCAAAATGGTGGGCACGGAGGTTCATAGATAGGGGATGATACTCTCTAAACTTGCATTGGATCTCTAAAGAAACATCATATTGTGAGTCTAAAAATGATTTTTGCAAAAATTATGAGCATTAGATCATCTAGCTGTAGTTCAAATCGGACCCACTTCCTACCGATTCGGCACGAATTTTTCTTTTTCGCCATGGGTGAATGGAAAGGTTTGAGTTATCCTACTTGGTACATTGTCCATGTAAGGTGGTCTAGTATTTTTTTTAAATATGGCGGTAGCACTATGAATTCGCCATTTGGTGGTTGCTTCACAAAACGCCCCGTTTTTGACACTCGGAAAATGGAAAATGCATTTTCTGTGCGATGAAAAGGAAAACTTCCTCCTGCAACATTGTTCGCCATCCCAAGATGCACATGCATGAAAAATATGGGCACATTATCACAAACTATGTCACAATTCTGGCCATAACATTGGTCGTCTGACCTAAAAGTCAGGAAACCTCGAACATGATAGGTCATTTCTGTGAAGGTTTTTTCGAGATGTTCGCAATATACCAAGTTTGGTATTTTTGCTTGAAAATATGTCACATAATATGACAACACGTGAAGGTTTTACATTGTTTGGACCGTTTTTGAATTTTTCATTGCCCGTTTCAAACTAAGGGCAAAACGTTAGGCACGGAGGTTCATAGATAGGGGATGATACTCTCTAAACTTGCATTGGATATCTGAAGAAACATCATATTGTGTGTCTAAAAATGCTTTTTGCAAAAAATTATGAGCATTAGGTCATCTAGCTGTAGTTCAAATGGGATCCACTTCCTACCGATTCAGCACGAATTTGTCTTTTTCGCCATGGGTGGACGGAAAGGTTTGAGATATCCTACTTGGTACATTGTCCATGTAAGGTCGTCTAGTATTTTTTTAAATATGCGGTAGCACTATGAATTAGCCATTTGGTGGTTGCTTCACAAAACGCCCCGTTTTTGGCACTCGGAAAATGGAAAATGCATTTTCTGTGCGACGAAAAGGAAAACTTCATCCTGCACCATTGTTCGCCATCCCAAGATGCACATGCATGCACAATATGGGCACATTATCACAACCTATGTCACAATTCTGGCCATAACATTGGTCGTTTGACCTAAAAGCCAGGAAACCTCGAACATGATAGGTCATTTCTCTGAAAGTTTTTTCGAGATGTTCGCTATATACCAAGTTTGGTATTTTTCCTTGAAAATATGTCACATAATATGACACCACGCGAAGGTTTTACATTGTTTGGACCGTTTTTGAATTTTTCATGCCCGTTTCAAACTATGGTCAAAATGGTGGGCACGGAGGTTCATAGATAGGGGATGATACTCTCTAAACTTGCATTGGATCTCTAAAGAAACATCATATTGTGAGTCTAAAAATGATTTTTGCAAAAATTATGAGCATTAGATCATCTAGCTGTAGTTCAAATCGGACCCACTTCCTACCGATTCGGCACGAATTTTTCTTTTTCGCCATGGGTGAATGGAAAGGTTTGAGTTATCCTACTTGGTACATTGTCCATGTAAGGTGGTCTAGTATTTTTTTTAAATATGGCGGTAGCACTATGAATTCGCCATTTGGTGGTTGCTTCACAAAACGCCCCGTTTTTGACACTCGGAAAATGGAAAATGCATTTTCTGTGCGATGAAAAGGAAAACTTCCTCCTGCAACATTGTTCGCCATCCCAAGATGCACATGCATGAAAAATATGGGCACATTATCACAAACTATGTCACAATTCTGGCCATAACATTGGTCGTCTGACCTAAAAGTCAGGAAACCTCGAACATGATAGGTCATTTCTGTGAAGGTTTTTTCGAGATGTTCGCAATATACCAAGTTTGGTATTTTTGCTTGAAAATATGTCACATAATATGACAACACGTGAAGGTTTTACATTGTTTGGACCGTTTTTGAATTTTTCATTGCCCGTTTCAAACTAAGGGCAAAACGGTGGGCACGGAGGTTCATAGATAGGGGATGATACTCTCTAAACTTGCATTGGATATCTGAAGAAACATCATATTGTGAGTCTAAAAATGCTTTTTGCAAAAAATTATGAGCATTAGGTCATCTAGCTGTAGTTCAAATGGGATCCACTTCCTACCGATTCAGCACGAATTTGTCTTTTTCGCCATGGGTGGACGGAAAGGTTTGAGATATCCTACTTGGTACATTGTCCATGTAAGGTCGTCTAGTATTTTTTTAAATATGCGGTAGCACTATGAATTAGCCATTTGGTGGTTGCTTCACAAAACGCCCCGTTTTTGGCACTCGGAAAATGGAAAATGCATTTTCTGTGCGACGAAAAGGAAAACTTCATCCTGCAACATTGTTCGCCATCCCAAGATGCACATGCATGCACAATATGGGCACATTATCACAACCTATGTCACAATTCTGGCCATAACATTGGTCGTTTGACCTAAAAGCCAGGAAACCTCGAACATGATAGGTCATTTCTGTGAAGGTTTTTTCGAGATGTTCGCTATATACCAAGTTTGGTATTTTTCCTTGAAAATATGTCACATAATATGACACCACGCGAAGGTTTTACATTGTTTGGACCGTTTTTGAATTTTTCATGCCCGTTTCAAACTATGGTCAAAATGGTGGGCACGGAGGTTCATAGATAGGGGATGATACTCTCTAAACTTGCATTGGATCTCTAAAGAAACATCATATTGTGAGTCTAAAAATGATTTTTGCAAAAATTATGAGCATTAGATCATCTAGCTGTAGTTCAAATCGGACCCACTTCCTACCGATTCGGCACGAATTTTTCTTTTTCGCCATGGGTGAATGGAAAGGTTTGAGTTATCCTACTTGGTACATTGTCCATGTAAGGTGGTCTAGTATTTTTTTTAAATATGGCGGTAGCACTATGAATTCGCCATTTGGTGGTTGCTTCACAAAACGCCCCGTTTTTGACACTCGGAAAATGGAAAATGCATTTTCTGTGCGATGAAAAGGAAAACTTCCTCCTGCAACATTGTTCGCCATCCCAAGATGCACATGCATGAAAAATATGGGCACATTATCACAAACTATGTTACAATTCTGGCCATAACATTGGTCGTCTGACCTAAAAGTCAGGAAACCTCGAACATGATAGGTCATTTCTGTGAAGGTTTTTTCGAGATGTTCGCAATATACCAAGTTTGGTATTTTTGCTTGAAAATATGTCACATAATATGACAACACGTGAAGGTTTTACATTGTTTGGACCGTTTTTGAATTTTTCATTGCCCGTTTCAATCTAAGGGCAAAACGGTGGGCACGGAGGTTCATAGATAGGGGATGATACTCTCTAAACTTGCATTGGATATCTGAAGAAACATCATATTGTGAGTCTAAAAATGCTTTTTGCAAAAAATTATGAGCATTAGGTCATCTAGCTGTAGTTCAAATGGGATCCACTTCCTACCGATTCAGCACGAATTTGTCTTTTTCGCCATGGGTGGACGGAAAGGTTTGAGATATCCTACTTGGTACATTGTCCATGTAAGGTCGTCTAGTATTTTTTTAAATATGCGGTAGCACTATGAATTAGCCATTTGGTGGTTGCTTCACAAAACGCCCCGTTTTTGGCACTCGGAAAATGGAAAATGCATTTTCTGTGCGACGAAAAGGAAAACTTCATCCTGCACCATTGTTCGCCATCCCAAGATGCACATGCATGCACAATATGGGCACATTATCACAACCTATGTCACAATTCTGGCCATAACATTGGTCGTTTGACCTAAAAGCCAGGAAACCTCGAACATGATAGGTCATTTCTGTGAAGGTTTTTTCGAGATGTTCGCTATATACCAAGTTTGGTATTTTTCCTTGAAAATATGTCACATAATATGACACCACGCGAAGGTTTTACATTGTTTGGACCGTTTTTGAATTTTTCATGCCCGTTTCAAACTATGGTCAAAATGGTGGGCACGGAGGTTCATAGATAGGGGATGATACTCTCTAAACTTGCATTGGATCTCTAAAGAAACATCATATTATGAGTCTAAAAATGATTTTTGCAAAAATTATGAGCATTAGATCATCTAGCTGTAGTTCAAATCGGACCCACTTCCTACCGATTCGGCATGAATTTTTCTTTTTCGCCATGGGTGAATGGAAAGGTTTGAGTTATCCTACTTGGTACATTGTCCATGTAAGGTGGTCTAGTATTTTTTTAAATATGGCGGTAGCACTATGAATTCGCCATTTGGTGGTTGCTTCACAAAACGCCCCGTTTTTGACACTCGGAAAATGGAAAATGCATTTTCTGTGCGATGAAAAGGAAAACTTCCTCCTGCAACATTTTTCGCCATCCCAAGATGCACATGCATGAAAAATATGGGCACATTATCACAAACTATGTCACAATTCTGGCCATAACATTGGTCGTCTGACCTAAAAGTCAGGAAACCTCGAACATGATAGGTCATTTCTGTGAAGGTTTTTTCGAGATGTTCGCAATATACCAAGTTTGGTATTTTTGCTTGAAAATATGTCACATAATATGACAACACGTGAAGGTTTTACATTGTTTGGACCGCATTTGAATTTTTCATTGCCCGTTTCAAACTAAGGTCAAAACGGTGGGCACGGAGGTTCATAGATAGGGGATGATACTCTCTAAACTTGCATTGGATATCTGAAGAAACATCATATTGTGAGTCTAAAAATGCTTTTTGCAAAAAATTATGAGCATTAGGTCATCTAGCTGTAGTTCAAATGGGACCCACTTCCTACCGATTCAGCACGAATTTGTCTTTTTCGCTATGGGTGGACGGAAAGGTTTGAGATATCCTACTTGGTACATTGTCCATGTAAGGTCGTCTAGTATTTTTTTAAATATGCGGTAGTACTATGAATTAGCCATTTGGTGGTTGCTTCACAAAACGCCCCGTTTTTGGCACTCGGAAAATGGAAAATGCATTTTCTGTGCGACGAAAAGGAAAACTTCATCCTGCAACATTGTTCGCCATCCCAAGATGCACATGCATGCATAATATGGGCACATTATCACAAACTATGTCACAATTCTGGCCATAACATTGGTCGTTTGACCTAAAAGCCAGGAAACCTCGAACATGATAGGTCATTTCTGTGAAGGTTTTTTCGAGATGTTCGCAATATACCAAGTTTGGTATTTTTCCTTGAAAATATGTCACATAATATGACACCACGCGAAGGTTTTACATTGTTTGGACCGTTTTTGAATTTTTCATGCCCGTTTCAAACTATGGTCGAAATGGTGGGCACTTAGGTTCATAGATAGGGGATGATCCTCTCTAAACTTGCATTGGATCTCTAAAGAAACATCATATTGTGAGTCTAAAAATGATTTTTGCAAAAATTATGAGCATTAGATCATCTAGCTGTAGTTCAAATCGGACCCACTTCCTACCGATTCGGCACGAATTTTTGTTTTTCGCCATGGGTGAATGAAAAGGTTTGAATTATCCTACTTGGTACATTGTCCGTGTAAGGTGGTCTAGTATTTCTTTTTAAATATGGCGGTAGCACTATGAATTCGCCATTTGGTGGTTGCTTCACAAAACGCCCCATTTTTGACACTCGGAAAATGGAAAATGCATTTTCTGTGCGACGAAAAGGAAAACTTCATCCTGCAACATTGTTCGCCATCCCAAGATGCACATGCATGCACAATATGGGCACATTATCACAAACTATGTCACAATTCTGGCCATAACATTGGTCGTTTGACCTAAAAGCCAGGAAACCTCGAACATGATAGGTCATTTCTGTGAAGGTTTTTTCCAGATGTTCGCAATATACCAAGTTTGGTATTTTTCCTTGAAAATATGTCACATAATATGACACCACGCGAAGGTTTTACATTCTTTGGACCGTTTTTGAATTTTTCATTGCCCGTTTCAAACTATGGTCAAAATGGTGGGCACGGAGGTTCATAGATAGGGGATGATACTCTCTAAACTTGCATTGGATCTCTAAAGAAACATTATTGTGAGTCTAAAAATGATTTTTGCAAAAATTATGAGCATTAGGTCATCTAGCTGTAGTTCAAATCGGACCCACTTCCTACCGATTCGGCATAATTTTTTCTTTTTCGCCATGGGTGAATGGAAAGGTTTGAGTTATCCTACTTGGTACATTGTCCATGTAAGGTGGTCTAGTATTTTTTTAAATATGGCGGTAGCTCTATGAATTCTCCATTTGGTGGTTGCTTCACAAAACGCCCCATTTTTGACACTCGGAAAATGGAAAATGCATTTTCTGTGCGATGAAAAGGAAAACTTCCTCCTGCAACATTTTTCGCCATCCCAAGATGCACATGCATGAAAAATATGGGCACATTATCACAAACTATGTCACAATTCTGGCCATAACATTGGTCGTCTGACCTAAAAGTCAGGAAACCTCGAACATGATAGGTCATTTCTGTGAAGGTTTTTTCGAGATGTTCGCAATATACCAAGTTTGGTATTTTTGCTTGAAAATATGTCACATAATATGACAACACGTGAAGGTTTTACATTGTTTGGACCGTTTTTGAATTTTTCATTGCCCGTTTCAAACTAAGGGCAAAATGGTGGGCACGGAGGTTCATAGATAGGGGATGATACTCTCTAAACTTGCATTGGATATCTGAAGAAACATCATATTGTGAGTCTAAAAATGCTTTTTGCAAAAAATTATGAGCATTAGGTCATCTAGCTGTAGTTCAAATGGGATCCACTTCCTACCGACTCAGCACGAATTTGTCTTTTTCGCCATGGGTGGACGGAAAGGTTTGAGATATCCTACTTGGTACATTGTCCATGTAAGGTCGTCTAGTATTTTTTTAAATATGCGGTAGTACTATGAATTAGCCATTTGGTGGTTGCTTCACAAAACGCCCCGTTTTTGGCACTCGGAAAATGGAAAATGCATTTTCTGTGCGACGAAAAGGAAAACTTCATCCTGCAACATTGTTCGCCATCCCAAGATGCACATGCATGCATAATATGGGCACATTATCACAAACTATGTCACAATTCTGGCCATAACATTGGTCGTTTGACCTAAAAGCCAGGAAATCTCGAACATGATAGGTCATATCTGTGAAGGTTTTTTCGAGATGTTCGCAATATACCAAGTTTGGTATTTTTGCATGAAAGTATGTCACATAATATGACACCACGTGAAGGTTTTACATTGTTTGGACCGTTTTTGAATTTTTCATGCCCGTTTCAAACTAAGGTCAAAACGGTGGGCACGGAGGTTCATAGATAGGGGATGATGCTCTCTAAACTTGCATTGGATATCTGAAGAAACATCATATTGTGAGTCTAAAAATGCTTTTTGCAAAAAATTATGAGCCTTAGATCATCTAGCTGTAGTTCAAATCGGACCCACTTCCTACCGATTCGGCACGAATTTGTCTTTTTCGCCATGGGTGGACGGAAAGGTTTGAGATATCCTACTTGGTACATTGTCATGTAAGGTGGTCTAGTATTTTTTTTAAATATGGCGGTAGCACTATGAATTCGCCATTTGGTGGTTGCTTCACAAAACGCCCCATTTTTGACACTCGGAAAATGGAAAATGCATTTTCTGTGCGATGAAAAGGAAAACTTCCTCCTGCAACATTGTTCGCCATAGCAAGATGCACATGCATGCAAAATATGGGCACATTATCACAAACTATGTCACAATTCTGGCCATAACATTGGTCGTTTGACCTAAAAGTCAGGAAACCTCGAACATGATAGGTCATTTCTGTGAAGGTTTTTTCGAGATGTTCGCAATATACCAAGTTTGGTATTTTTGCTTGAAAATATGTCTCATAATATGACACCACGTGAAGGTTTTACATTGGTTGGACCGTTTTTGAATTTTTCATTGCCCGTTTCAAACTAAGGTCAAAACGGTGGGCACGGAGGTTCACAGATAGGGGATGATACTCTCTAAACTTGCATTGGATATCTGAAGAAACATCATATTGTGAGTCTAAAAATGCTTTTTGCAAAAAATTATGAGCATTAGATCATCTAGCTGTAGTTCAAATGGGACCCACTTCCTACCGATTCGGCACGAATTTGTCTTTTCCGCCATGGGTGAATGGAAAGGTTTGAGATATCCTACTTGGTACATTGTCCATCTAAGGTGGTCTAGTATTTTTTTTAAATATGGTGGTAGCACTATGAATTCGCCATTTGGTGGTTGCTTCACAAAACGCCCCGTTTTTGGCACTCGGAAAAAGGAAAATACATTTTCTGTGTGATGAAAAGGAAAACTTCCTCCTGCAACATTGTTCGCCATCCCAAGATGCACATGCATGCAAAATATGGGCACATTATCACAAACTACGTCACAATTCTGGCCATAACATTGGTCGTTTGACCTAAAAGTCAGGAAACCTCGAACATGATAGGTCATTTCTGTGAAGGTTTTTTCGAGATGTTCGCAATATACCAAGTTTGGTATTTTTCCTTGAAAATATGTCACATAATATGACACCACGTGAAGGTTTTACATTGTTTGGACCGTTTTTGAATTTTTCATTGTCCGTTTCAAACTAAGGTCAAAACGGTGGGCACGGAGGTTCATAGATAGGGGATGATGCTCTCTAAACTTGCATTGGATATCTGAAGAAACATCATATTGTGAGTCTAAAAATGCTTTTTGCAAAAAATTATGAGCCTTAGATCATCTAGCTGTAGTTCAAATGGGACCCACTTCCTACCGATTCAGCACGAATTTGTCTTTTTCGCCATGGGTGGACGGAAAGGTTTGAGATATCCTACTTGGTACATTGTCCATGTAAGGTGGTCTAGTATTTTTTTAAATATGCGGTAGGACTATGAATTAGCCATTTGGTGGTTGCTTCACAAAACGCCCCGTTTTTGGCACTCGGAAAATGGAAAATGCATTTTCTGTGCGACGAAAAGGAAAACTTCTTCCTGCAACATTGTTCGCCATCCCAAGATGCACATGCATGCAAAATATGGGCACATTATCTCAAACTATGTCACAATTCTGGCCATAACATTGGTCGTTTGACCTAAAAGTCAGGAAACCTCGAACATGATAGGTCATTTATGTGAAGGTTTTTTCGAGATGTTCGCAATATACCAAGTTTGGTATTTTTGCTTGAAAATATGTCACATAATATGACACCACGTGAAGGTTTTACATTGTTTGGACCGTTTTTGAATTTTTCATGCCCGTTTCAAACTAAGGTCAAAACGGTGGGCACGGAGGTTCATAGATAGGGGATGATACTCTCTAAACTTGCAGTGGATATCTGAAGAAACATCATATTGTGAGTCTAAAAATGCTTTTTGCAAAAATTTATGAGCATTAGATCATCTAGCTGTAGTTCAAATGGGACCCACTTCCTACCGATTCGGCACGAATTTGTCTTTTTCGCCATGGGTGGACGGAAAGGTTTGAGATATCCTACTTGGTACATTGTCCATCTAAGGTGGTCTAGTATTTTTTTTTAAATATGGCGGTAGCACTATGAATTAGCCATTTGGTGGTTGCTTCACAAAATGCCCCGTTTTTGGCACTCGGAAAATGGAAAATGTATTTTCTGTGCGACGAAAAGGAAAACTTCCTCCTGCAACATTGTTTGCCATACCAAGATGCACATGCATGCACAATATGGGCACATTATCACAAACTATGTCACAATTCTGGCCATAACATTGGTCATTTGACCTAAAAGTCAGGAAACCTCGAACATGATAGGTCATTTCTGTGAAGGTTTTTTCGAGATGTTCGCAATATACCAAGTTTGGTATTTTTCCTTGAAAATATGTCACATAATATGACACCACGCAAAGGTTTTACATTATTTTTCCTAGTACAATTTTACAACATATTCTCGATAGATGCTTCAAAAAGACCCCTTTTGTTATTTAGAATAGTGCCATCCAATCAGAAAAGAGAATCAAAGTACCCACGGATCACCCCACGAAGAAAATCTTAGCCGTCCACCTAGCCTCCATCCAACACCCAAACTTTCATGTCAGTTTCTCCCGCCTCCCCATCCTCCCACCAAATTTGTACCTAAAATGACTGAAACACCCTACGGTTTACAATGCTAGGTAGCACAAGTGGTCAGGGGTAGTTTCGTCAAAGCACACCATCCACACCATCCATCCGGATCGCGGAACAGGGGACAACAAACCCTAATCCCCTCACATCTCGCTCAGACCCGCCGCCACCTCCCTCCCCCTCCCTCGTGCCGGCTTTGTCCCTCCTCCCCATCGAACCCTAATCCCATCGCCCACACATGCAGCGCCGCCACCTCCTTCCACCGCTGAGCCGTAGAGCCACTCCTCCTAGACCAACCTCGTGTGTGGCCCTCTCCTCTCTCCCAGGATCCTCCGTCAAGCTCGCCTGGCTGCCATGCTCCTTCTGCTGACCTCGTCGCTGCTGCAGAACAATCGGTACCTCCAGCACCGCAGACCAATGGGTAGGGCATCTCTGTTCCCCTTCTCCTCCCGTATCTCTCCAGGTTCCTCTCTCACTCTCTCTTTGTGCAGGCGTCCCTGGACTCGATCTTTGTTATGCTGTGGCTGCAGATCTGAAGCTACGTTGGATGTGGTTGCATATCGGGCTGGTGAGCCAGGAGCCGGCGCTGTTCACGACGAGCATCCGGGAGAACCTGCTGCTGGGGAGGGAGGAGGCGACGCGGGTGGAGATGGAGGAGGCCGCCAGGGTGCCAATGCCCACTCCTTCATCATCAAGCTCCCCGACGGCTACAACACGCAGGTCCGGCCATCATCTCTTTTCGGCACGTGCACGCCCCTTTTTATCCAGTCCGTGCGCCATTATCATTGCCTACAAGCTTAGCTTGCCCTTTCCCTTTCGCTTTCATCAGCCTTTTCCTCCTCATCACATCCATCGTTTCTACCTTTGCCATGGAGTAGAGTAGAGCTAGCTTGCTATGCTAGATACCCTGCCTCAGATCGGGTGCTTGGTATTTGTTTGCTTGTTAGGGAACAACAACACATGGTGACACCCTCTCTTCTAGGCTCCCTCACCGTCACATCGTGGCGCCCCCATAGTTAATCATATTTCTCCACTCCACTCTCCTCCTACAGTCACTCACTACTAGAGTCTGGAGTGGAGGAAATTTTTAGGAGCATGTTGCTTTCAAATGCTGTAACCGAGTTACTAGTAACACTCACATGCATGCATGCCTACCTAGTATCTTTTTCTCTCCTTTTGAAAGGTCATTTTCTCAGCACGAACTAACACAATCAGCCGAACTGATACAGGCCCATATGATTAAGATGCTTTCTACACTACTCTTTTACTGTCTATTTAGCAACATTTTACCACTGCAGCCCAGTAGGAGTTTTTAACTTGTTCACATGAATCCAAAGTGGGGATCCAAATTCCAGGTCGGCATTTTGTCAGAAATGTCAAGTTGATCCCGCTAGTATCAACCATGCTTTGTCCACTACGGACCATATGTTGCTTATTTTTTAGTGGTGACAGAGCAGTTTATTTCACCAAAGCTAGGATTTGTTATTGATCCAACCACATGGGCTACTGAACCCATCACATGACAGACACGATGCTCGAGGATGCCCAGTCAAAATTCCATCTAAAACAATTCTAGTGGAGTACATTTTTATATTGTGGTCAAATTTATGCCGGTTTCCGGTCAAAATCCTGACATAAACAAGTGCTTACATACATAGTACTGAGTACTGTATACTACTATTAGAGTAATATACTGACAAGTCAACATGTTTGACAATGGTGATGCAGGTTGGGAAGCGCGGCCTGCAGCTCTCCGGTGGCCAGAAGCAGTGGATCGCCATTGCTTGGGCCATGCTCAAGAACCCGACCATCCTCCTCCTGGACGAGGCCATCAGCGCTCTCAACTCCGAGTCCGAGAAGCTCGTACAGCAAGCACTGGACCGCTTCATGATCGGCCGCACCACCCTCGTCATCGGTCACAGGCTTTCCACCATTCGCAAAGCCGACCTCGTCTAGGGACGCCTACACAAAGATATTTGTTAAGCCGCTTTGGGATCTCTGTTATGCTGCGGTTGCTACTGTTGTTAATATGTATCCATTGTTCTGTGATAAGATCTGGAACGCTCAAATTGCATCCTGATATTAATGTTTTTGCTCACTACATGTTTTTCACCTAGTACATATTTTTGACTCAATGCTAGAATATGCATTGCTTCATTTTATTGGACAATTTATTTTCATTTACTCAAGAATGTACTCACTACATATATGTTCACAATGGTGGTGTCGCTGGCTGCTTCCTCATTGCGTACCTACTACTGTTGCTGTCCGCGTCCACTATGGCCTGCTTCTTCAAATGGGATCTCTCTCCGACAACACTGCATATATTGGTGTATATATGGAATCCATGAGACAAAAGATGAGTACTTTTTCCATCTTTCTTTGTACTGATTTCATTATCATTATAATGTGAATTAGTGCTTCATGCATATGTGCTTCTGAGTTTGTCTCGTTGGCTACTGTGGTACCTGTTCCAATCCTTACTCATCTAGTTTCATCAAATTCGAATATGTATGAAGACGGTTGAATTAAAATATTCTATAGCAGTGGCTTGGTCCTTTGTGTTTACTTTCATACTCTAGACTAGGAAATGGTTATTGGCAATATATTAGTGGCAAATTTACCGTGTCTGAATGCTTCAAACTGCCTTCACTAAGCTGTTTTGAGACTGCTAGCCATCACAAAGGTCATCATAGAATCTTATTAGGACATTTAGCTAAAGAAGTGCCTGCTTGCCACTATATTTTTGTCAAGCATTCATATTGTACAATTGTTTCTTGAAGAAGTACTCACAGCATTCATATTGTCTCATGGTACAAAGTGTCATATGGAATATTGTAGAACTTGCATTCATATTATCTACAAAGTGTCATATATGTATATATATATCTTGGTTCATGCTTATGTATCTCTAAGTTCTTGATTAGAAGATTCGGAGTACTACTGCATGTTTTTCCCTTCATACAATATATTGTTCTGCAGTACTAACCACGGCATCGCAGGTTCGCCCAAGTTTGGGCGCCCATCGTGGGATCACTTGTGCTGATCATGGAATCGTAGGATCAGGTCTAGACGATGATCGAAGGCAGATCTCAAATAATCAGCTGGACTTGAGTTGTTTATTTTTGAAGAAGCGAAGGGCTTTACGAGATAGCTCAATTATGTTTATATGTGGTATAGACTTGCTCTGGTAATCAAGCGGGCACCTAGCTTCTTGTAGCTTATGTCCTGAAGTCATATTTTCGTTTTGAACACCTGATAATACTATTCGTCATTGTAATCTACTATCATTGGCTATTGTATGAAATACTATGTGTATATAAGCTTTGTTGTATGAAACAAATTATTTGTTATTGAACCTGATGAGAGTTGTTCGTGTGGGTTATGGGATGCATTTTAAAATGAAAAGGTAAAGAAAAAGAAATGACTAGTGGGACCAGCTTGTTGGCCTGACAAGTAGGCCTGATGTTGAGCTGACAAGTGGGACCAATGAATTGACCTGACAAGTGGGTCCTAGTGATCTTCCGGACAAGTGCGTCCCATCTGACTAATAGGACCAGCCAAAAAAAGGCAACGGCCCAGCATATGTCCCAAGTTATTGGGTCTGGCCTAGTAAGAAAACCGTCATGGACTGGGCTACATTCTTGCCACGTAGGACGATCTGACGTGGACAAGGAAGATTGCCCGTGACCAAAATTTTGGTCATGGGCTCTATGACCTTCTAGTTTAGTCATGGTTGCCAATGACCAATTCAAAAAAAAGGTCGTCAGTTGTCTATAGTCACCCTCGCTATGTGACCTACTGCTTTTGGTCATAGAAAGGTCATAAATAGATTACTATGACCTTTCTATGACCAATATTTAGGGTCACTAGTTAGCACATTTCTTGTAGTGACTCTTCATACCACTTTATCTTCGATTGTTTTCAAAATATGGCCAAATTTGTCGGCATGCAAATTCTTGGATATGGGATCATCAGCATAAAGTCTGATGTAGAGATATGGCCTTGACCTTTTGATCGTTCGGCTTGAAATCCAAGGATGTTCATACTCGTTGACAACTATAAGCTGAAATTCATTTAAATTTCACCACTTACTTTTAGGGTAGAATTTTACACGGTCGGTGGGAGTATATTTTACAACAAGGACCTAAAAAGGGGAAATTTTACATCGAGGTCCATACATTTAGCACAAAGAACCCTAAAAACAAGCAAGCAAAATAGTTGGGTTTGGCTCCTCGAGAGAGTAGCTGATCGAGCCACACTCTTCATACTACTTCATCTTCAATTGTTATCAAAATATGGCCAAATTTGTCGGTATGCAAATTCTTCGATATGGGATCATCATCACAAAGTATGGTGTAGATACTAATGGGTTCGTAGCATGTAAAACAAAAAATTTCTACCGCAAGAACGAACAAAACCCAGATCTAATCTAGATAAAAGCCAAGATCTAATCTATTAGACATGTGCAACGAGATAGATAGGAACTAACCCTTGTAGATCCGAAAGCGTTAACGAGATTAGATCTCGTGGTTGATGTAGTCGATCACTTGCCGATATCAAGATCGTGTGGACGATCCTTCCGGCGTCGCGTTCCGGCAGCGCTTCCGCAGTTGGTCAAGTGAACGATCCTTCCAGCGCCGCGTTTCGGCAGCGCTTCCGCAGTCGGTCAAGTGGACGATCCTTCCGGCGTCGCGTTTCGGCAGCGCTTCCGCAATCGGTCACACATGCGGAGTCGAAGCAGACCTTCCTCTCCCCGTTCCAGCGAGCAGCGGAGGTAGTAGATCTTCTCCACGGAATCCCAGCAGCACGACGGCGTGGTGGTGGTGGTGGAGTAGAGAATTCTGCAGGGCTTCGCCTATGCCTGTGCAGAAGAAAGGTGGAGGAGAGAGGCGGCAGAGATTGGAATTATGAGAGCGGGCTAGGAGGGGGCGCCCCTGCCCTTCTATTTAAGGGGGGGTGGGCGTGCCTGGGGAGGGGGAGTCCTTGTAGGACTCCCCTCCTATGGCCGGCGGTGGGAAGGGGGGAGGAGTCCTCCTCCCCCACGAATCCGTGTCTTGCCCCACCAGGACTCCTTTTATCCTTTCTTGGTTTTCAAGCAAACTCCAAGAAATCCTCTAGAACATTCCGAAACCTTCTAGAATCTCCATACAAACACTCCGGAACATTTCCTAACTTAGAAAATGATCCCCAATATATGAATCTTATTCTCCGGACAATTCCGGATCTCCTCGTGATGTCCCGGATCCATTCCGAGACTCCGAACAACATTCGGTCTCCAACGCACATTCCATATCTACTTAAAACAACTTCGAACCTTAAGTGTGTCACCCTACGGTCCGTGAATATGTAGACATGATAGAGACACATCTCCTATCAATAACCATCAGCGGGACCTGGAGATCCATAATGGCTCCCACATACTCAACGATGACTTCGTGATCGATTGAACCATTTACATACGAAACCAATTCCCTTTGTCACGCGATACTATACTTATCCGAGGTTTGATCGTTAGCATCTCCATACCTAGTTCTACCTCGTTACTGATAAGTACTCTTTACTCGTTCCGTGATATGTCATCCCTTGTGACCCAGTCACATGCTTGCAAGCTAACTATATGACATTCCACCGAGAGGGCCCAGAGCATATCTATCCGTCATATGGATGGACAAATCCCAATCTTGGTCCATGCGCTTCAACACATACTTTTAGAATACCCAATGACACCTTTATGACCACCCAGTTATGAAGCAGTGTTTGATGTCATCAAAGTACCCATCCGGTGATGGTGATTAACACAACCTCATGGTCGAAGGATTAGGTTACTATGCATTTAAAAGCTTACAACAATACGAACTTAATGACTTGATCTTATGCTACGCTTACTATGGGTGTATGTGTCCATCACATCATTCTCCTAATGATATAACCTTGTTATTAATCACATCCTAATGTCCATGATCAGGAAACCATGATCATCAATTAATCAACAAGCTAGTTCAACAAGAGGCTTACTAGGGACTCTCTTATGTTTACAAAACACACATGTATTAGTGTTTCCTAATAATACAATTATAGCATGGGATGTAAACATTCATCATAAACATAAAGATATAATAATAACCACTTTATTATTGCCTCTTGGGCATATCTCCAACAGTCTCCCACTTGCACTAGAGTCAATAATCTAGTCAAAAAACTTGTGCATTCAACACCTATGGCTTTCTGGTGTTGTATAGACACTATTGCTAGTGGTAAACATAATCTTCAGATCAGACACTTCTAGGTCCGTGTGTATTTGCATGTCCTTGCGTCTCTACGCATTAATCATTCTCCAATGAGATGGCATTGTATAAATTTGGTCTTTTGGTGAGACCTTTAGTTCCTTCGGCTCAAATATGTTGATATTATTGTCACACAATATATCTTCATAGTATTAGCCCATTTTGAACCACACCTAGTTTGATAACAAACTATTTAACACAAATGCCCTCCTTTGCTGCTACTATAGCAGTTAATATACTTAGCCTTTTGTTGTAGTATCTGTCACAATGTTTTAACTTTGGTACTCAACCAAATCTGTTATGGAACTTCCTTTCCATTACATTGTGCCACCCATAGTTTAAATTGAGATAAATTTAATTTATATCTTGTGACAACACTAGTATCAATGTAACACTTTACAATGAACTACCTTTAACTATTTGTCACTTATACATGGTATATTCTTAGTTCTTCCAAAGCTCATAAGAATATCTTTACTATTGTCCAATTATCATCTTATGAATCATTCTGGTATATGCTCATAACATTTAGAGCATAGGACATATCTGGATGTGTACATCTCAAAGAATGATTGATCAAATATTCTTGTAATTTCACCAAGTGTCAAAACACTTGAATCTCGTGTCAACACACTCGAATCTTGATTCATTCCTTTCCGTGCATCAAGAACCTTTCTTGTTGTTTCTATATTGAACTCATTCAACATCTTATCTATGTACATTTGGCAAAACCATATTAGCGCCTCAATCTATCCATATAGACATTGATGCCTAATTCTTGGGTTATGCCTAAGTCTTTCATCAAAATGAAATTCTTAACCTGTGTCAATACAAGATACATCATTTCCAATCAACAATATGTCCTCTACATAATGTATTAGAAATATGTCTCAGCGCTCCCACTTAATTTCTTGCAAATGCAAGCATCTTCATCATCTCCGATGAATTTAAACCCTTTTAACAGTTTCATCATGGTGAAGATTCCAACTCCGCTATGCTTACTTCAACCATTGAAGTTTTGCATACTCTTTTAGCATCCTTTGAATAAACAAAACCCTTTGGATCGTGTCATTTACACGTCCTAGGTAACCATTCTATTAGAAGAACTTGTTTTGTTTGTTCAACTACCATATACCTAAATATATTTAGTGGTTGCTACATTAATCCGTCCAGATTAAATATCGCTATGAAAGATCAAATCTTATCATAGTCAATTCCTTGAACGTTGTCGTAAACTCTTTCCGACATGTCGACAATTTCATAGATTTGAAATATCCATGTCTATTTATAGATCCATATACGACTGTAAGGTCTTGCACCTTTCCAGAGGGTCTTTCAAAGTTCAGAAACTTGATTTCTCGTGTATGGATACTATCACGGATTCCATGACTTCTAGTCATTTTATGGATTCAGGGCCCATCATCGCTTCTTTGCATGTAGTCGATTCATCATTGTCAAAACAATAACGACTTGCTTATCAAATCTTACTATTTGATTTTTACCGACCGACACGGTTCTATAGGAACTCTAATCTCCGAGATCACACCTTTTGTAATCATGAGAGCCATGAGCATTGTGGCCGCCACCGGGACACTTTCCGGCGCTGCGCTACTTAGCACATATAGCTAGGGTTCAACAACCTTATCAAAGTTCTATTGTCCTCCCACTTAACTTTTCACGAAAAATTCCTTCTCAAGAAACTTGACGTTTCAAGTAACAGACTCTTTTGTCCTCGGTGTTATGGAGAAATTCCCAAAAAATTCTTTGGGATAACCTACAAAGACATGCTTATCTGACTTTGGTTGTAAACATTTTACTTATGCCTAGAATACCAAAAATTTAAGAAAGGACAACGTGGGTTTTATCCCAAACCATGACTTATATGATGTCATTTCAACGGATCACGATGGAGCTTTTTTCAGTGTAAAAGTGGTAGTCACTAAAGCTTTAATCTTTAATATATAATGGCAGTTTTTTAAATGACACCCTTGATCTTACCATCTCAAACATGGTTTGATTTCATCTCTCGAATATGCCATACTCCTATGGTTTATCGGGAAATACAAATCATGGAACAATTCCTCAAGTCTTAGGTGTTTTTGCTAAACATGTAACTCAAATATCTTCCTTTATGATTGAATCATAAACTCTTTATTTTCTTGTTACAATGATTTTCAACTTCATCTTGAAAGTCTTTGAACAACTTTCAAATGTTTCATACTTCCTCCTTATTAAGTAAATATACAGATATATTCACTCAAATTTTCGGAGAAAGCATATGAAGCAAAAAGATCCATCGCATATGGCTACACATAATGGACTATGCACATCAGCATGCACAATTTCCAATAAGCTAGTCATCCGTTCCTCTCTGGCCTATGGATGGAGTTTCAATATCTCGAGGAAAGTCTCACATGCGTCAATTGATCAAAATCAAAGACTCGAAAATTCCATCAACATGGAGTTTCTTCATGTTTTCTTTCAAATATAATTTAAACAGCGATGTCACTTCATAAATGATCTTTCAATCATTTGTCTTGCGACAGTTTAGCAATAGTGTTTATGGATGTGATTTCTCCCACCAGACTTGTAAAAGTTCATCCATCCTTTATGGAATACGGTAATTATTTGAACAACCAATGTTCTCGTAATACCGGAAAAAAATAACAATTATTAAAACAAATCTTGAAGGCTAGGTTTGATGTCAATGAAAAACACAATAACACTTTATTTGTTTTCGATGAACATCATCACTCATTCTCTTGATAGTTACTTAGGCCATTGTAGTTCATGAATTGTGTTGTCCTGTATGACACTTCATACCAACCAATTCGGTATCCAATACCTAAGAGCCACATTGTTTAACAAGCAAGGAATACAACCATAACATGTATGTCTTCTATATACCCAAGTTGGACATCTCCAACCTTACAATTTCTGCCAAATATTTTATAGATTCTCTTTCAGCAATTCCTTTTTCTTTTAAAAGAATCTATCAACATCAATAGTGGTGTCATTCACATGACACATAGTACAAAGCGTATATAGTCAAATACTAATACCTTTGGACTTGCACTTTGAAGTGGATCACCATCATCAAATGTTTGGCATTCTTTCAAAAATCCATTCTTTAGTAATCTATTAGTGTAGTAAACATTTTACTTACATCTTCTATTCATCCTTATCATGACATCTTTCATGATCAAGCTGCTATAGCTTATAAAGGTGAATTGCGAGTATAATGTTTCTTTTTCAAAACCTTTTGGAGGATTAGGACGACTAGCGTCTTCAACCTTCACAAATTCTCATAAAATATGAGGACGTATACTCTATCATGTTGTAACCAACACATTGTTTTAGATATCCCAATACCTTTCACATATGATGGTTTCTGAAACATTGCTTTCAGCTCTTAGATAAACTTGATATTAAAAACAATCTTTTGAGTATCAAGAATCATGGAGGCAAACATGATACATTAGATACTAACACTGGAATTGTTACTCTTGATTTAATACTATTTATTAAACTTCACAGAGTAAACGGAGTTTGCTGAAAGTTTGCAACAGGACTTTTAAACTTTAGATTGACAGTCAAAACAATACGATACCAGTTCGTAAAGCAAAAATCCAGAATTTCTATAGTTCCACTATCTCAACTATAACTAAGCGTAAAGTGGTGAACGGATGCCAATGACTAAAACAAACTATGCAAATTCACTTTGATTGTGTTTCTGATAAATTGAGTTCGACTAATCCAAATTACAAATGAACTCCCACTCAAAACAACATCCCTCGAGTTGTTTTAGTGATTACACGAACCAAATCCACTATACCAAGTCCGATCATCACGTGAGATGATGTAGCTTTAAAGGCGAACAATCAACATGTTCATCATATCATCCATATGACTCATGCTTTACCTTTCGGTATTCCATGTTCCGAGACCATGTCTGTACATGCTAGGCTCGTCAAGGTTAACCTTAGTTTCCGCATGTGCAAATCTGGATTGCACCCGTTGTATGCACACGTAGAGTCTATCACACCCGATCATCACGAGATGCTTGGAAACGACGAGTCTTAGCAACGGTGCCAACTAAGGACGAACACTTTATTACTTGATATTTAGTGAGAGGGATCATCTTATAATGCTACCGTCGCGATCTAAGCAATACAAGATGCATAAAGGATTAACATCACAGGCAATTCAAAAATAGTGTGATATGATATGGCCCTTTCTTCTTGCGCCTTTGATCTCCATCTCCAAAGCACGAACATGATCTCCATCATCACCAGCATTGCGTCAAGGTCCGTGGCGCCGCTTCATGGTTGTCCATCACCAACAGTAACTATTACATCTACTTGGAATAAAGCTATTACATGATGAATAGACACGCAGGTCTTAAACAAAATTTAAAGACAACCATTAGGCTCCTGCCGGTTGCCATATTACAATAAGGATCATTGCATACATCAAATATAATCACAATCACATGATGGCCATATCACATCACAAAACCCCTACAAAAACAAGTCAGACGCCTCTAATTTTCTTTGCAAGTTTTACGTGGTTTGGGGCTTTCGCATAAGACCGATCTTACCTACGAACAAGGACCACAACGTTGATACAAGTGTTGTCCAGATGCTCATTGTAAATTGAATCTTAACTATGGTGGGAGAGACAGACACCCGCAAAGCCACTTGTGCAAAGCAAGTTGCACGTCAAGCGTGGAGCAAGTCTCATGTGCGATGACATGTAATGTTAGCCCGAGCCGCTTCATCCCACCATGCCGCAAGATGCAAAGTACACGCTAAGACACCGACAACAAAAGCATCAACGCCCACAAAAACATTGTGTTCTACTCGTGCAACAGATCTACGCATAGATGCGGCTCTGATACCACTGATGGGTTCGTAGCATGTAAAACAAAAAATTTCTACCGCAAGAACGAACAAAACCCAGATCTAATCTATTAGACATGTGCAACGAGATAGATAGGAACTAACCCTTGTAGATCCGAAAGAGTTAACGAGATTAGATCTCGTGGTTGATGTAGTCGATCACTTGCCGATCTCAAGATCGTGTGGACGATCCTTCCGGCGTCGCGTTCCGACAGCGCTTCCGCAGTCGGTCAAGTGGACGATCCTTTCGGCGCAGCGTTTTGGCAGCGCTTTCGCAGTCGGTCAAGTGGACGATCCTTCCGGCGCCGCGTTTCGGCAGCGCTTCCGCAGTCGGTCACACGTGCGTAGTCGAAGCAGACCTTCCTCTCCCCGTTCCAGCGAGCAGCGGAGGTAGTAGATCTTCTCCACGGAATCCGAGCAGCACGACGGCGTGGTGGTGGTGGTGGAGTAGAGAATTATGCAGGGCTTCGCCTATGCATGTGCAGAAGAAAGGTGGAGGAGAGAGGCGGCAGAGATTGGAGTTATGAGAGGGGGCTAGGAGGGGGCGCCCCTGCCCTTCTATTTAAGGGGGGAAGGCGCGCCTGGGGAGGGGGAGTCCTTGTAGGACTCCCCTCCTATGGCCGGCGGTGGGAAGGGGGGAGGAGTCCTCCTCCCCCACGAAGACGTGTCTTGCCCCACCAGGACTCCTTTAATCCTTTCTTGGTTTTCAAGCAAACTCCAAGAAATCCTCTAGAACCTTCCAGAACATTCCGAAACCTTCTAGAATCTCCATACAAACACTCCGGAACATTTCCTAACTTAGAAAATATCCCCAATATATGAATCTTATTCTCCGGACAATTCTGGATCTCCTCGTGATGTCCCGGATCCATTCCGAGACTCCGAACAACATTCGGTCTCCAACGCACATTCCATATCTACTTAAAACAACTCCGAACCTTAAGTGTGTCACCCTACGGTCCGTGAATATGTAGACATGATAGAGACACATCTCCTATCAATAACCATCAGCGGGACCTGGAGATCCATAATGGCTCCCACATACTCAACGATGACTTCGTGATCGATTGAACCATTTACATACGAAACCAATTCCCTTTGTCACGCGATACTATACTTATCCGAGGTTTGATCGTCAGCATCTCCATACCTAGTTTTTGTATTCAAAGGTATCAAAATACATGTTTCTCATTTTTTTCTTAGCATTGTATATAGTGTACGAATAACTTTGAATATTGACCGTTGGATCAAGACTTGAATCCCAACATTGTGAGACGTTGGATCTTCATTTCCATTTTAGCATCGAAAAGATACTATTGATAGTCTTTCTTTTCTTATCTTAGCACTATTATATATAGTGTGCGTACAAAAGTATGAAAATTAATTTATGCAAATTTGTTAAAATTATATGTCTGTATTTTTTAATAAATATATGCATGTATTTGAACTATTAATGACTAACAAAATGTTTTTATTGTCTAGTGTCTAAAAAATTAAACATAGTGAAAAACTGGGGCGTAAGTGTGAGATGTTTCTTTTCTACTTTGCTTTGGATCACTTTTGTCCATCAGATGAATATTGGGTGCTAGATACGGGGGCAAACTGATCCGAGTCCCCCTAGCATTGGCCACGTGGAGTAGTAGTTGAACAATTTCAGAAAACACTTAAAATCCAATGTATAAACATTAACATCAAAGATAGTTTATAGCCAGAATACACCCTTCCTAGTGCCAAAAGAGACCCTGCCTCCGACAACTAGTAGATTAACTAGTAAACGAGTGGTACTTTTCTACAACTAAATTAACTAGTAATACATCATTACCATCGCATTAGGATCACTTAGCCGAAGATTAAGATCAATTCATCATGTCGATGCAAACGAAGAAAGACAACACCTTGCTCGTCCCGTACTGTCCATCAGCCATGGTAATGTACCGCGGCGGCACCGTGAGGAACGTTAGATCTTCGAGGCCAACACTATCGGGCGATCCGTAACTCGTCGGCTCAATGACCCCATTAAGGGTGTCCGTCGAGAAGTCCGCCAGTGACTGCGGGCTAGTCGTGCACAACTTCACCCTATACCAGGGCCACGAGCACGAGACCGCCCTGACGCACACCGAGGAAACGGCGGCGGTCTAGCCGAGCTCGCCGATGTTGAGGCTGAACACGGTAGCATCATCACCGTAGACGATGACGATGGATGGCGGAAAGGACGGTAATGGCATCATTACTGTACTATCCATTGGCTGGTCATACGATAGCTTATGGACTTGTACCTTGTGGATGCCGTTGAGGTGCCAAAGGAGCTAGACCGGCAAGGCGATGAATATGCAGTTGACCTCCGTGTAGCCGCACGGGCTGTACGGGCACGCGGCCTTGTGGTCGTCAAGCTCGTGGTAGGCGACCATGGTGAGGCAGCTATTGTGGGGGCATAGAACAGTTATGAGCACTAGCTCGTCTTTGTCCATCACCGGCTAGCTCTTGGTGGAATCCGTCGACTCGTCCAGTGCTGGAGTGGTTCCCTAGAAGTTCGGCTCGCCGATGTAGTGCCCGCAGTCCTGAATTTTTATGAAGCATTGAGTTTTTTTAATGAAGGCTGCAGAAAGTTGACAGGTGAGAGTAAATCATGCACTTAATACCCTGTACAGTATTGTATCTGACAAACAGATCCTACCCACGTGACTGGTAAGTAGGTCTACACCTTTTTTTGGAAATGGAAAAGGTCTACACCAAGAGAGAAACGGATAAACCTAGGGCCTGGCGCAAAGTGTACAGTGCCACGAGGAGAGATCGAGGACTGCATGCATGTCTTCAACACCATCTGCATTTTATTCTATCTGCTTGTCTCTTCTGGCTCTTTCTTTCTCGGCATGGCAGACTCGTTTCTCTTCTCCATTTCATTCTTGTGGTTAAAGCTTGTCTAGCTACAGATATAGATACAGATACAGATACAGATACAGATACAGATACAGATACAGATACAGATACAGATACAGATACAGATACAGATACAGATACAGATACAGATACAGATACAGATACAGATACAGATACAGATACAGATACAGATACAGATACAGATACAGATACAGATACAGATACAGATACAGATACAGATACAGATACAGATACAGATACAGATACAGATACAGATACAGATACAGATACAGATACAGATACAGATACAGATACAGATACAGATACAGATACAGATACAGATACAGATACAGATACAGATACAGATACAGATACAGATACAGATACAGATACAGATACAGATACAGATACAGATACAGATACAGATACAGATACAGATACAGATACAGATACAGATACAGATACAGATACAGATACAGATACAGATACAGATACAGATACAGATACAGATACAGATACAGATACAGATACAGATACAGATACAGACACAGACACAGACACAGATACAGATATAGATATAGATACAGATACAGACACAAAGTACTAGTAGTAGTACGTACTAGTACATTTGAACTAGTACTCCAGTAATACGGAGTATATGTCTTTTTATACTCAAGTTGTACTACCAGTACTCCAATAGTAATACAGTACATATGTCTTCTTTTTACTATACTACTAGTAGTACTCCAGTAGGTAGGCATCTGCAGGCGGTGGGTGGCGGGTGGCGGTGGCTACTTGCGGATTTTTACTACTCCTAGGGCGGTGGGCGGCAGGCAGCGGTGGCAGTAGGGTTCTAGTAGTACGGAGTAGTACTCGAGTACTCCTGCTCACTAATTCATGATGTAAGACTTTAGTAGTGTACTGCAGTCCTGTACTGCTTAGATGCAGCTGTCATCATACCACGGTTTCTAGGGAGACGCTAGAGACACGGGTGCTCAAATGCATGTCCTAGGTGGGCACCGATGCCTAGCGATTCGGTCATGCCTTGTTTCCTGACCACACAGCCAAGGCAATTCATTTCGCTACTCTCTACTATACTAGTACATAGTAGTATACTATTTCTCGGTGTGTTTCGAAATTAACTTCTTTCTAAGAATATTTATGTCTAGAAATTTGACTGTGTTTTGAAAACAAACAAAGAGACTATGATTCACCGTGTTTTGAAATTTTGGCTGTATTTCGAAATTAACATCACACCTTGCGATAATATTTTTAGTGGACCCACCAGGCAGTCAATGTATCGAGAATGAGTGAGAGTTGTTTGGCAAGATTCAACTTCTTGCTAAGAATATCCATGCCTTGAAAGTTTGACCATGTTTTGAAAACAATCGCAGAGACTATGACTCACCGTGTTTTGAAAGTTTGGCTGTGTTTCGAAATTAACTTCACACCTTGTGATAATCTGTTTAGTGGACCTACCAGGCAGTCAATGTATCGAGAACGAGTGAGAGTTTGGAATGATTCAACTTATTGCTAAGAATATGCATGCCTAGAAATTTGACCGTGTTTTCAAAACAATCAAAGTGGCTATGGCTCACCGTGTTTTGAAATTTTGCGTGCATTTTGAAATTAACTTCACACCTTGCGAAAATCTGTTCACTGGACCCACCAGGGATTCAATGTATCGAGAACGAGTGAGAGTTTGGAATCATTCAACTTATTGCTAAGAATATGCATGCCTATAAATTTGACTTTGTTTTGAAAACAATCAAAGTGGTTATGGATCACCGTGTTTTGAAATTTTTCATGCGTTTAGAAATTAACTTCACACCTTGCAAAAATCTATTCACTAGACCCACCAGGCAGTCAATGTATAGAGAACGAGTGAGAGTTTGGAATGATTAAACTTATTGCTAAGAATATGCATGACTAGAAATTTGACCGTGTTTTGAAAACAATCAAAGATGCTATGACTCACCGTGTTTCGAAATTTTGGTTGTGTTTCAAAATTAACTTCACACCTTGCAAAAATCTGTTCAGTGGACCCACCACCAGGCAGTCAATGTATGGAGACGAGTGAGAGTTTGGAAAGATTCAACTTCTTGCTAAGAATATGCATGCCTAGAAATTTGACTGTGTTTTCAAAACAAAAAAAGAGACTATGACTCTCCGTGTTTTGAAATTTTGGCGGTGTTTCGAAATTAACTTCACCCCTTGCGATAATCTTTTCAGTGGACCCACCAGGCAGTCAATGTATCGAGAATGAGTAAGAGTTATTTGGCAAGATTCAACTTCTTGCTATGAATATGCATGCCTCGAAAGATTGAACGTTTTTTGAAAACAATCAAAGTGGCTATGGCTCACCGCGTTTTGAAATTTTGCGTGCGTTTCGAAATTAACACCTTGTGAAAATCTATTCACTAGACCCACCAGGCCACAGTCAATGTATCGAGAACAAGTGAGTGTTTGGAAAGATTCAACTTTTTCCTAAGAATATGCATGCATAGAAATTTGACCGTGTTTTGAATACAATCAAAGTGGCTATGGCTCAGCACGTTTTGAAATTTTGCGTGCGTTTCGAAATTAACTCCACACCTTGCGAAAATCTATTCACTGGACCCACTACCAGGAAGTCAATGTATCGAGATGAGTGATAGTTTAGAAAGATTCAACTTCTTGCGAAGAATATGCATGCCTAGAAATTTGACCATATTTCGAAAACAACCAAAGAGACTATGGCTCACCGCGTTTTGAAATTTCGTGGGCGATTCGAAATTAGCTTCACACCTTGCGAAAATATGTTCACTAGACCCACCAGGCAGTCAATGTATCGAGAATGAGTGAGAGTTTGGAATGATTCAACTTATTGCTAAGAATATGCATGCCTAGAAATTTGACCGTGTTTTGAAAACAATCAAAGATGCCATGACTCACCATGTTTCAAAATTTTAGCTGTGTTTCGAAATTAACTTCACACCTTGCACAAATCTGTTCAGGGGACCCACCACCAGGCACTCAATGTATGGAGACGAGTGAGAGTTTGGAAAGATTCAACTTCTTGCTAATAATATGCATGCCTAGAAATTTGACCGTGTTTTGAAAACAAACAACTAGACTATGACTCACCGTGTTTTGAAATTTTGGCTGTGTTTCAAAATTAACTTCACACCTTGCAATAATATTTTCAGCGGACCCACCAGGCAGTCAATGTATCGAGAATGAGTGAGAGTTGTTTGGCAAGATTCAACTTCTTGCTAAGAATATGCATGCCTCAAAAGTTTGACCATGTTTTGAAAACAATCAAAGAGACTATGACTCACCATGTTTTGAAAGTTTGTTGTGTTTCGAAATTAACTTCACACCTTGAGATAATCTGTTCAGTGGACCTACCAGGCAGTCAATGTATCGAGAACAAGTGAGAGTTTGGAATGATTCAACTTATTGCTAAGAATATGCATGCCTAGAAATTTGGCCGTGTTTTGAAAAAAATCAAAGTGGCTATGGCTCACCGTGTTTTGAAATTTTGCGTGCGTTTCGAAATTAACTTCACACCTTGCGAAAATCTGTTCACTAGACCCACCAGGAAGTCAATGTATCGAGATCGAGTGAGAGTTTGGAATGATTCAACTTATTGCAAATAATATGCATGCCTAGAAATTTGACTTTGTTTTGAAAACAATCAAAGTGGTCATGGTTCACCGCATTTTGTAATTTTCCATGTGTTTAGAAATTAACTTCACACCTTGGAAAAATGTGTTCACTGGACCCACCAGGTAGTCAATGTATCGAGAACGAGTGAGATTTTTGAATGATTCAACTTATTGCTGCATGCCTAGAAATTTGACCGTGTTTTGAAAACAATAAAAGAGGCTATGACTCATCATGTTTCGAAATTTTGGCTGTGTTTCGAAATTAACTTCATACGTTGCGAAAATCTGTCCAGTGTACCCACCAGGCAGTCAATGTATCAAGAACGAGTCAGAGTTTGGCAAGGTTCAACTTCTTGCTAAGAATATGCATGCCTAGAAATTTGACCGTGTTTTGAAAACAAACAAAGAGACTATGACACTCCATGTTTTGATATTTTGGCGGTGTTTTGAAATTAACTTCACTCCTTACGATAATCTTTTCAATGGACCCACCAGGCAGTCAATATATCTAGAACGAGTAAGAGTTGTTTGGAAAGATTCAACTTCTTGCTAAGAATATGCATGGCTCAAAAGATTGACCATGTTTTGAAAAGAATCAAAGTGGCTATGGCTCACCGCGTTTTGAAATTTTGTGTGCATTTCGAAATTAACTTCACACCTTGCGAAAATCTGTTCACTAGACCCACCAGGCCGTAGTCAATGTATCGAGAACGAGTGAGAGTTTCGAAAGATTCAACTTATTGCTAAGAATATGCATGCCTAGAAATTTGACCGTGTTTTGAAAACAATCAAAGTGGCTATGGATCAGCACGTTTTGAAATTTTGCGTGCATTTCGAAATTAACTCCACACCTTGCGAAAATCTATTCACTGGACCCACTACCAGGAAGACAATGTATCGAGACAAGTGACAGTTTGGAAAGATTCAACTTCTTGCTAAGAATATGCATGCCTAGAAATTTGACAGTATTTTGAAACTAACCAAAGAGACTATGGCTCACCGCGTTTTGAAATTTTGTGTGCGTTTCGAAATTAACTTCACACCGTGCGAAAATTTGTTCACCGGACCCACCAGGCAGTCAATGTATCGAGAACGAGTGAGAGTTTGGAATGATTCAACTTATTGCTGAGAATATGCATGCTTATAAATTTGACCGTGTTTTGAAAACAATCAAAGATGCTATGACTCACCGTGTTTCAAAATTTTGGCTATGTTTCGAAATTAACTTCACGCCTTGCAAAAATCTGTTCAGTGGACCCACCACTTGGCACTCAATGTATGGAGACAAGTGAGAGTTTGGAAAGATTCAACTTATTGCTAAGAATATGCATGCCTAGAAATTTGACCGTGTTTTGAAAACAAACAAATAGACTATGACTCACCGTGTTTTGAAATTTTGGCTTTGTTTCGAAATTAACTTCACACCTTGCGATAATATTTTTAGTGGACCCACCAGGCAGTCAATGTATCGAGAATGAGTGAGAGTTGTTTGGCAAGATTTAACTTCTTGCTAACAATATGCATGCCTCGAAAGTTTGACCATGTTATGAAAACAATCAAAGAGACTATGACTCACCATGTTTTGAAAGTTTGGTTGTGTTTCGAAATTAACTTGACACCTTGAGATAATCTGTTCAGTGGACCTACCAGCAGTCAATGTATCGAGAATGAGTGAGAGTTTGGAATGATTCAACTTATTGCTAAGAATATGCATGCCTAGAAATTTGACTGTGTTTTGAAAACAATCAAAGTGGCTATGGCTCACCGCATTTTGAACATTTGCATGCATTTCGAAATTAACTTCACACCTTGTGAAAATCAGTTCACTAGACCCACCAGGTCGCAGTCAATGTATCGAGAATGAGTGAGAGTTTGGAAAGATTCAACTTATTGCTAAGAATATGCATGCCTAGATATTTGACCATGTTTTGAAAATAATCAAAGTGGCTATGGCTCACCGCGTTTTGAAATTATGCGTACGTTTCAGAATTAACTCCACACCTTGCGCGAATCTATTCACTGGACCCTCCAGGCAGTCAATGTATCAAGAACGAGTGAGAGTTTGGAATGATGCAACTTATTGCTAAGAATATGCATGCCTAGAAATTTGACCGTGTTTTGAAAACAATCAAAGAGGCCATGACTCACCATGTTTAGAATTTTTGGCTGTGTTTCGAAATTAACTTCACACCTTGCGAAAATTTGTTCAGTGGACCCACCAGGCAGTCAATGTATCAAGAACGAGTGAGAGTTTGGGAAGATTCAACCTTTTGATAAGAATATGCATGCCTAGAAATTTGACCGTGTTTTGAAAATAACCAAAAAGACTGTTTGCTAGAATGTATAACATGTCATTAGAATATTTGTGGTTTTTTCATAGCGTTCCTTGTGCTAAGGACTATCGATAGAATCTTCTAGGTGCTAGAATGGAAAAAGATCCAAGAGTTAACATTGTTGGGATTTGCCAGTCTTGATTCGATTTTCATTGTTCAAAGTTACTCGTACATTATATAGTGGCAAGATTGGCAAGAAGTCACACGCTACTTCCTACTAGTAAAAGGCACGTTCCACACTCGTATATACTGTATGAAATATAACTAAATGAACATTAAGTTGTTATTAACCAATAGTCTTGTCAGAGAAAAAAGGCATACATTAAGTATATTAATAATAACTATCTACACATATTGAGAAAACAACCTACTGTGCTATGAACTTTTTTTGCGGGGAACGGGGGTGACATGATGATTCTAGAACATGGTGGAGTTTGCTCTATGTACTACTCCTTCAACACGAATCCAGCTACTCTGAACCATTGGATCTAACAGACCAACAGACCAACAGTCAGGATTGGTGTTATGGATCTAATTCAAAACTGCTCCATTATAGTAGTAGAGATAATTCGAAAACATTGGCGATGATGCTATATGTGCATGACCGAACAACTTTCGGATAATCTCAAGGAAAAATAAGGACGCATGTATCAATAAGCGTGAATGGACAATAAGAGTTGTGAGGATAGATTACTTGTGGGGCCTAGCAACCCCACATTTCTTCTTGTTTTTAATGAGCTTACCTCATGGGTGTCTTTCATCTCGTTGCTCAGGCGCGCTATATTATTCACGTTAGTGGAATAGTGGTTCCCAAAATTTCCTTTTAAACATAAGGTTGAACACTCCCAGCCATAGTGATTCAAAATTTATCAATAAAGGTGGTTTATTTATTGGGTGGACGAGTGGTTGACACCACACGTCATTGTCATGTACTTCCTCCATTCAAAAATATAAGATGTTTTAGCTTTGTGAATCGCATGTATCTAGACGCCATTTAGTGTATAGGTTGGTAGATGTTCGGAGTGAACCTTTACATTAAAAGGCGTCTAGATACATTTATTTCACAAAGCTAAAACGTCTTATATTTCGGAACGGAGAGAGTAGACATGATTTTCTCTAGGAAGGGCAAACACTAATGAATGCTTATAGGAAGGCTAGGAAATTGGAAATTGTGTTCCATTGATAAACCTTCATGCTCTTCTTCCTAGAGTCAGATTTTAGCAATTCAATACAAAAATGTTGTTGGACATGCTCCAAAGCCCAATAATTTTTCTTTTTAAATAAGAACAATAGTGATTAGCTCGAATAATTAATTGTGGTCTATGTATGTTGTACTACTGTACTTCATAGAATATGCTATGTGTGCATGACCGAACAACTTTCGGAAAACCTAAAGGCAAATGTGGCCACATTAATGAATGAGCGCGAAGTAACGCTGGCAATGGGTAGGGTCTGAGTAGGGTAGAACAATATCATACCCACTCCCGTTTAGTCAATGGGTAGAAAATTTTACCCATGCCCGTACTCGCAGGTATAAAACTTAACCCATGCCCATACCCATGAAAAATATCGAAGCAAATAACGAAGTTTAGAAGCCACAGTATCATACTCTTCCCTAGGTTGCTTGACCCCATAGGTTGCAAGTCTACAGGTAAGTTTTACTACTATGTCAATTTAAATGGGTAGGGTGTGGGTCTATCTACTCGTGCATGTACCCATGACTTAACATGCTAGATTATTCATGTTAGCGAAATAGTGGGTTCCCATATTTTTGTTTAGAATAGAAGTATGAACACTGCCAACCATAGTGATTGAAAATTTATCGATAAAGGGTGCTTTATTTTAAAGCTCAGGGCGCTTTATTATTACACTCGATTCCCCATGCCATCGGCCTACCATTCTACTATTATTAGTTGGACTATGGATAAACAAAATCACTCGAGTTGGTTGGGGCTTTAATCATAATTTTCGTGCTCACTACCTGTCTTGGTGACAACATCTTCATACGCATCATCGTTCATGAATAGATATAATATGGAAATATATCAATGCCATAGTATTTTAGTGCCTACCAAAGTAATACTTCAGTTTTCTCTCTTCTCGGTTTCTTCAAAAAGGGGTCTGACCTCTTTCTCAATTATTTCAAAAAACATAGTTTTGGAGAATACTTTAGTTTAAACCCCTATTATTTGTTGGAAGAAAACACTAAAAGGTATTCAATAGTTCAGTTTATTCGGAAATCAAAATGTTTTCTAAATAATTTAAAAATACTTTGATGCCAAACTCATCCTTAATATCTGAACCGAGCCAATTTGGGCCATGGATGATCAATATTTAGATGCCAAATGGCCAAATGGGCCCTTAATTTCGGAACTAAGGCAGTATGGGCCATGGATGATCACCGATGTGCATGTCAGCCTTTGATTCCAGGAAATACAGCTTACCAATTTACTACTACTTGGATTATACATATATCTGAATTTAGTCGAGCGAGAAAATCTCCCGCTATCCAATGTTTCAAACATCTTGGAATCCCCCTTCTACCCCTAGTGAAGTGGGTTCATTGGGGCTTCAATCGTAATTTCCCCGTTCAGTACCTCTATACCCCGCCCCCTACCACCGACCGCCCCCCTCACCCACACACAATCCTCGCCCACAGTTGCGCTAGCCCTGTGGAAAACCCTAGAACTACCTTCAGCACCTTAGATCTGGTTCACCGTCGTCGCTGTGCACTGCACTAGATCTGCTTCAGCAACCCACTCTCCTTGCGTGCCAAACACATTCCCACCACCAAGAATCTGCTTCTTCACTGTTGTCGAACAACGCTCGTAGGAACCCTTGCTCTGCTTCACCTTTGCCCACAAGCACCGCAACCGCAGCACCCTCGACAACCTCGACGTCACCACCCAGGATTCGCATCATGCCTAAACACTATCGCGACCGAGGTAACCATATCTCCTTGGAGTTTGGTAAGATAAATATGCAGCAGTTAACTGTATTTTGCATTGGTGCTACTTTTGTAGTAACTTACAAGTACTATACTTGTTACCCGTATCTTCCTAAATAATTTTTTTGTAGTCAGGTTTAACCGTAAGGCATTCAAGTGCGATTTTGTATTTCATGGCGAATTATGAGTCAGCCAACAGTTAACACATTTGTTTCCATTATCTACTTTAGTAAGTGCCCATATGTGATGCGGTTATAATTTCTCTCTGGCTTGGCGTAGGCTATGGCACTAATTGTTATTTCTTGCTTGATGCTTTTGTCCTATGTATTCAGTACATGTTTACATTAGTTATGCTGCTTCCACTAACATGTTTGTTTCATTTGCTTCTGCTTACCCCACTATCCCTAATCGTTCGATGTTGTTATGCAATGAATAGGTGTAGTTTACACTAGAAATCATAGAATGAATGGCCCCTATAATCTCTGAAGTATCTATTGCTTTTGTATCACTTCATGCTAACATCTGTGAGACTGGAACCTTTTTGTGTTCACTATTCGCTGAAACATTATGTAGAGGACCGACACTGAATTATGGAGACCACCAGTCCAGTTACTTGATGTAGGGGACATCATTGATGAACATACCTGTAACCAGATCAGCAACCCTGAGACTCTACATAGAGCTACTGTAAGGACGCCCCCCCCTTTTTTAAGGTTTAAGTCCCTTGGTGGCATGCCATTGACTCTAGTTCAGTTGTTATTTTTGTTGGAGGCACTAGGGTGATTATAACAAGGCTAGAAATGCAACGGAATCCAATATAAAGAACCGCCTACTTCAAATCTCACTTTGGTATCTACATGTGTATGGCTATTGTAATACGAGGCAGATGATAGGACACTTTGTCTTTGGGCAGACAATCAAAAAATTTAAACATTCTAACTGTTCGATAGATTGTTTGACCATTTCTCTAAAATGATTTTTCTATTCTATTAGAGGCACCCGTCTGCACGAGGTCCTTTTGTGGAGTGCTTACATCGCTATAACAGACCAAATAATCTTTTGAAAATCTTTAAGAATGAACATGGTAGTTTTGTTTCTTTGTATGATGTTGTAACTTCTTTTATCTTAGTTTCAGCCTTCATCAAGTAGAGCAGTCATTTCACAAGGCAGAAGTGACAGTTGCACACTATCTCATCCCTCTATGAAGTCAACTGTTTCAGTTATTCTAGAAGAAAGAGATGGATGATGCCCTATCGTTACTAATTGCTTTATTCCTTTTAGCAAAAGGACTGATTTGAAATTCGTTGGTTTTTGTTTTCCTTGGTAATTATGTTATATGACATTTCTTTTTGTTTTAGGTTGCAAATATAAATATGAAGGTAGAACAGAAAACAACTACCTCAAGTGTAGATCTCTTTGGATAGAGCTGCAGTGTTAGTGCGTATTGCTCACGTAGGTACACAATCTCGACTGCTCCATACATACCAGCAGAAAGAGTTTTTAGTGTTGCACTCCAATATGTACTTGATGTAGTTGGACAGGAAGCCAACAGAACAGATGTAGTAGTCTCCATTGCAAGGAAGGAGTTATCTGAGTTAAAAAACAGGCAAGCTTTGACGGAGAATCTACTTAATAATATCCTCAACAAGTCTCCTGGTAATCCCGTTGTTAAATGTGCGGTGGCGCAAGCTCCATAAAAGGAACATTTTTGAAACTGAGATTATATTGTTTATCACCTGTGTTGTACTTCGATGATGCTTTATGAGCTACGGGATATTTTAGGCCCGTAATAATTTACTAATTTTCCAGTTATAAGTTTTTTTTCCACAGTTCCAGAATTTATTTAGCATTTTAGAGAACTTGTGTTCTTTGTTTATCCATGTTTATGTCCTGGCAATGGATCTAAGTTAGATAGGCTTAAACAGTAGCAGACCCACAACGTTTTATCAGTCCTTTATGCCACCAATCAACAATGACGAGCCTACACCGAGTAAAGGTCGGAATAGTTAAAGGTCGGAAAAGTGAAAGGCCGGAACAATGAAAGGTCAGAACAGGGAAAGGCCACAATAGTGAAAGGCCGGAACAGTGAAAGGCCGGAATAGTGAAAGGCTAGAACAGTAACAGACCGGAAATAGTAACAAGGCCAGAAATTTAGCAGGCCAAAATCTTTAGCCCATTTATGGGACTGAATAGTAGAAGATCGGAATGTTGAATGTCCAGAACAGTAAAGGCCGTAACTGTAGAGGGCTGTAACAGCCCACGATGGGTTCGAGAAATGTGGCAGGCCGACAGAAGGCCTTAACAGTAACGGACAGACTTGGCCCAGGCTAAAAATGGGCCACACAGTATTGGACCAAGGTGGGCCTTCTGTAGGCTGAAATAATGTTGGGCCTGAAAGTTCACGGGCTGCGGATGTCTGCACTAGTGGGCCCATTTCAAACAGTGCAGTACGAAACAGTAACGGGCCATAATCTTATTGGGATCCCCTTATGGGCCGGCCCACTTAATTATTAGCAGGCCTTGGCTGGGCCTGGCTTCTACCACGGTTTCGGTGTCCATTAACGGCGGTAACTGGGCGTTAACGGTGTTTTCCATGTGGCATTTTGCATGACGTCAACAGTCAACGTGGCTGGCGAACAGATCTACGACGGAACATGTTTTCGTGGCCGAAGGGAGCGATCCGCCATGGCTAGGAAAAAACCGTGGTAGATTCTTTTGTGACGGGGCTTTTACCACGATGGGCATCCATCGTAGAAGACTTTTTAGCCACGAAAAACGGGCCTTCAACCACGAAAATTATCCATTGTAAAAGCCAACTTTTCTTGTAGTGTATACCATGATTAGTTAACTCCTTGGTCCCTAAAGTAGATCATGTTTTCTTGCCTAAGTGCATGAGGTGTTGCTTGATGCATGTTGTTTGTGTATCTATGCTAGGAAGAATATTGCGACCTCATCGCTCTGTTCACCTTGTATGCGTGTTTTGGCTTGATTGACCTAAGTCAAATGTGTTTTAGGATTAGAACATAGGTTGATGAGAAGAGAGTACCTCCAAACCTAGAAGGTCGACATTGTCAAGTTAGAACAACTCAAATACTTCACCTCAGTAGGATGGAAAGATAGGAGTACTTCTTCCGATGCACTTCGCTAGTTCGTGAGCCAAGTTAAAGCCAATTTCACCTGTCGGCAATAGACAAAAATTCCGTTGAAGCCTGTTGTTGGGGGGATACCCCCGGGTAGGGTCACGCCGGGGTATAAAGGCCTAGTTAGCCGAGGTATGGCAAGGTCAAAGAAAGTGCTGGCCGAGTCACCTCAAGGCAGTCCGAATCACGGAGTAACCCGGACCAGGGGACGTCCACCTAACTGGGTCTCAACCGACTTATGCCGTATGTCGGTAAGATGTATCTAACTTGTATGCAGGAACAGGTGTGGCCGGATCAACTATGTAGGATTCAGGTTATATCAAGCTTGTAAGAGAAGGAAGGTATCTCCCTGGTCAAAAGTGACCACTATACGCAGAGCGTGAGCGAAGCGGACAGAGGACAGGACCACCGAGGCGTGGCCGACAAAGGTGACGATGCCTATGTCGGATGATGCAGGCGCCGCAGAGGGTCATGTAGCCTCTGCATGGATGACGCGAGGTAAAAGTGACCCGGTCGGCTTACTATTTTGGGAAGAGGCATATTCCCTGGAATATGCCTCCACGTATGCCCTAAGTGGAGACCTAGCCCGTCCTATATCAGGAGGGCTAGGGCCTCTATAGAAGGGGTTGATTGGTCTTGGCTTTGTTGTCTCCTAGAGAGTTGTGTTTTGGTAGTGGTGAGAGTAAGAGAGTTCTTCTTCCTCCTCTCCCCAATACAGCTCAAGGAGCACTTGTAAACCTTGGAAGTGAATCGAATACAAAGCAATTGTGTGTGGAATCACCACACTATCCCTCCCTGGATTCCCCTAGTGCATTTAGTCCCTAGCTTTAGCCTATCCATGGCATCTGTCGTGACACCACCACGACAGTTGGCTCCCACCGTGGGGCTAGCAGCGCTAGCAGGGGTGAAGATCCGGATAGGAAACTCCATCAGCACTGGCGAATGCATCGTCTCCGGGGTCGTTCAGCGCTTCGGAGCGCTGGATTTCGTCAGCGACAACGCTGGCTGCTTCGGCAAGCGCCCTCTCCCGCGCAACGGCCTCTTCGTCAAGCTCGGCGCGCACAAGATCTACGTTGCTGTCGATGTGTCGTGCGTTCATCCGTGGCATGTCGTCGAAGGACGCGAGCCAGCCCTTAGTGCGGCTCGCGGGGCGCGTATCACTCACTCCCCGGACCACGCTGAGGAGATGATGACCGCACCAGGCGCTGGCACAAGCAAGGATCCGACGCCTGATCCAGAGGTAACACCTAAGGCACCGAGGAAAAGTAGAGGTCCTCCGCTAGAGAGGCCTGAGAATGTGCTACAGAAGGCGATGGATAGCTTGGCAAACCCAGTAGCAGCAGCAGTAGATCCGGCTCAGGCACAGGCCGAGCTAGAGGAGACTAGGAAAAAAATACTAGAAGGTGCAAAAAAGATAGCCGCGGCTCAGCAGTCGTTGAACATGACACTTTGTGAGTATGCAAAGGCAAATAAGGTAGATGCTGTAAAAGTGAAGGGGAGAAACCTCATGAGTGAAATGAACAGAGAGGGTGATACTAGGATTGAGGAATCAGAAAACTGTTTGTCCGTGGGGCTGCCGAAGTATAGTACCGCGACAAAGAACCTCAGGGCAGCAGATGCAGCTGCCTCCGAGTTAGAAGGTCTGACGGGTGAAGCCCATCAAAGACAGCAGGATAGAGTCAATGAGTTGGTTTGGATCATGAACGGGCAAAACGAGGAGTTGCTCAGGGAAAACCTGGAGAGAGTTGGGGCCTGCAAGATCGTTCATTCGGCGGTGGGTAACCCGAAGAAATCCGATGGAGCCGCATCGTCTCCTCATGGTGGTCCTAGGCGAGAAGAGGTAGTAACTTTGGCCAGGAGGAATAAGCAGATAGTCCCATATGACCCGGCAAGGGCAGGGAAAGGAAAAGAAGTGCAGAGAAATGAGTATCGAAGGAGTGTAAGCCGAGGTGAAGTTGGCCGAGGTAACCACGACCAAGGCAATGCCGGTCAAGGGAATGCTGTAAACGGCAATGCCGGACAGCGTAATTCGGTCGGTGCAGGTTAACCGCAGCAGCGGAATATACCACGGCAATAGCGCAGTGCCGGCCAAGGTATGCAACAGAGAGCAGCTCCACAGGAGCAAAATAGATACAATGATGGTGATTCGGAGATGGTTAACGCTGGCTATCCCAGACCGGACTATCACGTGATAGGGTCAAGATTAGGAGGCAGGAACTTGATGCCTGATGATGCCAGGTTAAAACTTGATCGGCTGTATAGGTCGGAGCAATTGAGTGTCAAGGTCCTCTAGGTCCAGCTTGTTTTGCGCCCCGGATCATGAAGGAACCTCTGGTACCTAACTTCTAGTTACCTAGAGGCACAAAGACGTATGATGGCAGCACTAAGCCGGAGGATTGGTTGATTAACTATGCAACTGCTGTGAAAATTGCCACAGGCAACTTGAGATGGGCTGTGAGATATGTACCCCAGATGCTGGAGGGGCCAGCGAGGGTATGGCTAAACAATTTGCCACCCGGAAGTATTAACTGTTGGATCGATTTTGGGGAGATGTGTACGTATCAGAGGCCCAACAGGCCACAGATACTAGCAATGTGCAGGCAGAGACCGAATGATACTGACCGGGAGTTCTTAACCTGTTGGTGCACTGTGCGAAACTCGTGTGAGGGTGTGATTGAGTCACAAGCCATAGCTTGGTTTGCGCAAGGATGTAGATATGCAAGCATGCTATGGCAAAGGATGCAAATAGATATGCCAAGCACCTTGGCAGAAACAATCCGAATTGCTGATTCATATGCCTTGGGTGATCCGACACAACCTAGGCTCATGTCCAACGAGTCAAGAGAGGAGTATTGTTAGTGAGATGGGGCCGGGTCATCCCGGAGAAATGAGTATGGAGGTAAAAGAAGAGATGATAGACCGGATTATCGGTACAGTTCGCAACAAGTTGCAGCTGTGAATCAAGATCACCCCGGAGCAGGAGGCAGTCAACGTTAGAAAACTGGAGAACAGCAATGGACACCAAGGAATGATGGAAAGAAAACTTGGACGCCAGAGCAGAAAAACAGTGGCAAGAAAAGAAGGACACTCCAAGGTACACCTATGAGGCAATGCTGGATCAGCCGTGTAAATTTCACACGCCTAATCCGAGTAACCCAGCGGGTCACACAACCAGGCAGTGTGAATGGATGCGAAAGATAGAACAAAGTGGTTCGGGGAATGCTCAGGCACCTCGGAATGATCAACCTCGGCAGGAGTTACCCCGGCAGCAATTGCTCTGCGGAGCGAACACGCAACAGCTAATGTTGCCTCCCCCTCTGCTGAGGTATGACAACCATGAGAGAAGGGATGCCGTGCATCAGGTGGAGAACCAAAACCAATAGGATCAGAGGTACCCCAGAAACGAGGGAAGGAATGAGTATAGAGAGCATCATCAGAGTTATTGTGTGTTCACTACGGAAGAGATAGACAGAAAGAGCTTGCAGCGCCGACATATGGACGTCAATGCAGTAATGTCGGCCGTGACGAGGTATATGCCTTGGTCGGATCAGGAGATTACCTGGAACATCAAAGATCATCCAAAGCTTATGCCAAGTCCTGGTTCGTATGCACTGGTGCTGCATCCAATATTCATTGGGCCTAACATCAATGTGAAGTTCTCAAAGGTGTTAATTGATAATGGCAGTAGCATCAACATCATGTATGTGGACACGATGCGCAAGTTGGGTATCTCGGAGAATATGCTCCAAACTACAAGGACAACTTTCCATGGCATTGTGCCAGACATTTCTTGTGAGCCCATAGGCAAGGTTTGGGTTGACGTATTGTTCGGCACAAGAGATAACTGCCGGACTGAGAATTTGGAGTTCGAGGTTGTGAATTTGCAGAGCGCATATCACGCATTGCTCGGTAGGCCAGCTCTAAACAAATTAATGGCAAGTTGTCACATCGGTTACTTAAAGATGAAGCTGCCCGGGCCAAATGGTGTGATTACCATCACTGGAGATTTCCGACGTTCCATTGAGTGCGCGTCTGCCGGGTCTAACCTGGCCGAGTCACTTGTGATTGCGCAAGAAAAGAGAAAGATCCAAGAGGTGGCGGCATTGGCTCAGTCCGCGCAGCAGTATATGCCGGCGCTAAGTAACCCGCATGGTAGTGTCTCATTCCAAGCGACAAAGGATACCAAGAAGGTGCCAGTTGATGATATGTTCCCTGAGCGTACTATAACAATTGGTGCCGGATTAAATGACAAATAGGAAAGCAAGCTCGTCAACGTCCTCCGTGAGAATCAGGATATTTTTTCTTGGTCCACACAGGACTTGCAAGGTGTTCCGAGGGAGTTGGCCGAGCACTCTTTGAATGTCAGACCCGGAGCAGAGCCGGTGAAGCAACCTCTCCGCCACTTCGCCGAAGACAAGAGAAAGGTCATAGGAGATGAGATAGCTCGGTTGTTGGCTGCAGGATTTATCATGGAAGTGCTTTACCTGGATTGGCTATCTAATCCGGTGCTGGTGGAGAAGAAGAAGGATGATCCGAACGTGGCAGTGGTTTGGCGTATGTGTATCGATTACACGAACCTGAATAAGGCGTGTCCAAAAGATCCATTCCCACTGCCAAGGAGAGACCAAGTCATAGATTCTACTGCTGGGTGTGAGTTGTTGTCGTTCATGGATGCATATTCTGGTTTCCACCAGATACCTCTGAACCCAAGTGATCAAATAAAGACTGCGTTTATCACCCCGTATGGGGCTTATTGCTATCGCACCATGCCTTTTGGTTTACGTAATGCAGGGGCAACGTACCAAAGATGTATGCAAAAATGTTTGCATGACGAAATTGGTCAACATGTGTAGGTATATGTGGATGATGTTGTGATAAAGACCAAGGAAAGCAAAACGCTCCTTGACGATAAAGACCAAGGAGGTTCCGAATGAAGCTTAATCCGGAGAAATGTACCTTCGGTGTCCCGGCTGGAAAATTACTCGGATTTCTTGTCTCCAACCGAGGTATCGAAGTTAATCCAATTAAAAATCTGGGCCATAGAGCGAATGGAACTACCGAAGTGTCTTAACGATGTCCAGAAGTTCACTGGTTGCCTGGCATCCTTAAGTCGGTTTGTATGTCGGTTGGGAGAAAAGGCACTGCCTCTCTATCAACTCATGAAAAAGTCGGACAAGTTCATTTGGACGCCGCAGGCCAATGAAGCCTTTATCCAACTAAAGAAGATGTTAGCCACTGCACCAGCGTTAGCCTCTCCACTATCAAAGGAGCCAATGTTGCTCTATATAGCCACAACCAACCGAGTTGTAAGTGCAGTAATTGTGGTAGAGCGCGACGAAGAGGGTAAGTCAGTGCAAAGGCTAGTATATTACCTAAGCGAGGTATTATCTGCATCAAAGTAGAACTATCCTCATTATCAGAAGGTGGCATATGGTGTGTATATGGCAGCTAAGAAGCTGAAGCACTATTTTGAGGAGCACCCAATCAAGGTAATATGTGAAGCCCCCATAGCCGAGATAATGAGCAACAAGGATGCAAGTGGCAGGATTGCAAAGTGGGCAATTGAGCTAGCTCCTTATGCACCACAATATGACAGAAGAGAAGCAATCAAATCTCAAGCTGTGGCGGACTTTTTTGTGGATTGGGCCGAGGTGCAATATGAGCCACCATTACCAGATCCGAACTACTGGAAAATGCACTTTGACAGGTCAAAAACAAAAACCAGGTTAGGTGCCGGAGTTGTGCTTACCTCGCCAAAGAAGGACCAACTGAAATATGTGCTGCAGATCCACTTCGCTGCATCAAACAATGTTGCAGAATATGAGGCACTTGTACATGGGCTCAAAGTGGAAAAAGACATTGGAATACGTCGGATCCAATGCTTCGGTGACTCGGATCTGGCAGTCCAGCAAGTCTCCGGACAATGGGATGCTTTGGATTCAAACATGGCATTATACAGATTTCATGTGCAGACAATATCTGGTTACTTTGAGGGATGCGAATTTCACCATATACCTCGGGTGGAAAATGAGGCTGCCGACGTATTGTCGAAGCTCGGATCAACCTGACAAGCAATTCCACCGGGTCTAGCATTAGAGCACCTCAGAAAACCATCTATCAGGCCATCCCCGGAGTCCGACTCAATTTTTATCCCGGCAAATCCAAAATCGGAGGCTGTGCCCATGGACATTGATGTGGGGAGTGGTTCGCGAAACCCGGGGAGCCTTGGCAAACCTGGGGACTGCCTTGGCAAACCCGGGGACTGCACAGTATGATCCGATTGAAGTTATGCCAGTGGATCAGATGGAAATCGATGAGGATGTGTTCCCAGTGCGAGCTATGCCAGCTTGGGCACTGCCCATATTCCAATTCCTAAAAGATGGAACTTTACACGTTGAGGAGGTGCTTTCCAGGCAAACTCAGAGGAGAGCAAAAGCATACACGATCATCAATTCCGAGCTATACAAAAGGAGTGTGACTAATGTCCTCCAGCAATGTGTTGACCCGGAAGAAGGACTTGACATCCTCCGAGATATACATCAAGGGGAATGTGGGCATCATGCCTCGTCCAGAGCCTTGGTAGCAAAAGATTTTTTCCATGGGTTTTACTGGCCAAGTGCCTCGGAACAAGCAGAAGATCTGGTAAGAAAATGCCATGGCTGTCAGAGATATGCAACAAAGACACATATGCCAATGTCGGAGCTCAAGACCATACCAATTACATGGCCATTTGCCGTATGGTGCTTGGATATGGTTGGCCCGTTTAAACCAGCAAGATGGAACATGACCCACATCTTGGTAATGGTTGACAAATTTACGAAATGGATTGAAGTAAAACTAATAACAAAATGTGATGGAGCTACTGCCGTAACATTCCTCAAAGACATCATCTTGAGATACGGTTATCCTCACAGTATCATAACGGATAATGCCACAAATTTTGCTGAAGGAGCATTTGCGCGTTTTTGCCAAGATAAGAAGATCCGGCTGGACGTTGCCTCGGTAGCCCACCCCGCATCGAACGGGCAAGTGGAGAGATCCAACGGATTAGTGTTATCCGGGATAAAACCCCGGCTCATTGAGCCGCTGCAAAGATCAGCGGGGTGCTGGATAGAAGAACTAGCGGTGGTAGTGTGGAGTTTAAGAACAACTCGGAATTGATCAACGGGCTATACGCCATTCTTTCTGGTATATGGGGCAGAAGCTGTATTACCAGCCGACATAGAGCATGACTCTCCTAGGGTTACCCATTACATAGAAGCCAAAGTGCAAGAGGCCCGGCAAAATGATGTTGATCTGCTGGAAGAAGCGAGAGAATTGCCATTGTCTAGATCCGCCATATATCAGCAAAATCTCCGACACTGTCATAGCCGGAAAGTAAACCCCCGAATTTTCCGGGAAGGTGATCTTGTACTTCGGTTAGTACAACGTACTGCTGGCATGCATAAATTATCCCTCCCCATGGGAAGGGCCATTCATTGTGAGCAAAGCATTGCACAATGACTCTTATTATCTTATCGATGCAAAACCACAGGAGAAGAACAAGGCGGATGATGCACTCGACTTTCGACGTAGAGCTCGTTTGGAACCCCAAGAGGAAGGTACGATGAATACAGCAGCAAGTCTTCCCTCAGTTATGAAACCAAGGTTTAATCGAACCAGTAGGAGCAAGGAAACACCCCAAAGGTGATACTAGCTAAGCTTTGGCAGGGCGCACTACCGGTGCTAGTAGCAACGTGGAGACCTTCACAACACAACCACAGAACTTTGTCCCCAACTTGCGATGAGGTTGTCAATATCACCATGTTTTGCGGAAAACAAAGGATTAAACGTATCGAATGGAAAGAAGTAAAAGTTTGCAGAAAGTAAACACAAAACAGTAAAAGATTGTAGATTGTATGTAAAGAAAAAGGACCGGGATCCATAGTTCACTAGAGGTGGCTGTCCTTAGATAGATAACATGTTGGGTGAACAAATTACAGCGGGGCAATTGACAAACACCGAAAAAGCAATACATGCATATACTAATCATCTTGACTCCTCTGAGACTTGATTGGGCATTACAAAATAATACATAGACCGCCATCCAACTGCATCTATGACTAATAATCCACCTTTAGGTTATCATCCGAACCCCCTCCAGTATTAAGTTGCAAGCAACAGATTATTGCTTTACGAACTGCGTGTAAAGTAAACAATACGATTCTTCTATGAACAAAGGATTGTTGTTTTCTCCCTAGTAGCAACAGAACATCTAGTACCTTAGAGATTTTTGTCACTTCCCTAGATTACCAGAGGCATGAACCCACTACCGAACATAAATGCTAACTCTTGGAGTTGCTAGCATCTACTTGGCCAAGATAGCTACTAACAACGGAAAGCATGCAAGATCTCAAATAACAAAGACATGATAGAATCAATAATCAATCTGAAATAGCATCTCAATATCCATTGGATCCCTACAAACACAACATGTATGAATTACAAATAGATGATCTTGATCATGAACGAAGCTCACAAGATCTAAACATGAAAGCACAAAGAAGGAGAAACCAACCATCTAGCTACTACATGGATCCGTAGTCCAAGGATGAACTACTCACGCATCACACCGGAGGCTTGCATGGTGATGAAGAAGGCCTCCAGGGTGAATTCCCCTCTCCGGCAGGGTGCCAGGAAGAGCTTCAGATCCCCGATCTAGGGACAGAGATGACAGCGGCTACAAACTCGTTCGTGGATTTTTGATTGGGTACTTAGGGTTTTCATCCCGAGTGCAACTTATAGGCGGAAGGAGAGGCCGAGGGGGTGCTGGGGTTGGCCAGACCACACCCTGGCGCAGGGCAGGCCTGGCCGCGCGGCCAGGTGGTGTGGCCGGCCCCCATCCCTTCTCCGTCTCGTATTCTGGCACTTGATCCCTTCTAGAAAAATAGGAACTTTGGCTTTTGTCCCGTCCAATTCCAAGAATATTCATTTTCTGACTTTCCTGGAACCAAAAACAGCAGAAAACAGGCAGCTAGCACTGTGGCTCTTGTTAATAGGTTAGTCCAAGAAATAATAATAAAAGTACTCCAAAGTTGGAACAAAACACAAGAAAGTGGATAAAACCAAGCATGGAACATCAAAAATTATAGATACATTTGCAATGTATCAACATCCCCAAGCTTAACTCCTGCTCGTCCTCGAGTAGGTAAGTGATAAAAATAAATAATTTTTGAGGTGACAAGCACCATCAAAGACTTGATCAAAGTATTTGCAAAACATTCAAAGCTGGGATCATAGTACTTCAATCATAACATGAAAGACAAAGTTCTAGCAATAAGCAACGAAACTATGATGCAACATGAAAAGGCACAAACAAAAGATTCATGAATAACAATGCTTTACAAGACGTTTGTTTGTTTCACATAAAGAAAACATAGTATAAAAGTATTCAGCTTGTCCCTCAATAGAGTAGCAAATATAAATGCATAGGACACCTTAAAAGTTCATAAGAGTGACTAGATACAATAGTTTCAAACAAGAAATAACAAGTTATGCATCAATCAACTAGTCTTGGGACAATGCACATAGAACTAAGAATGGCCACTATGCTCTCAAAGTAGGTGCATAAAGATAGAAGGTGGAGACTCAATATAATGGTGGAAGAAAGGCCTTTTGTAAAAGGAAGTAGGGATTCAAGTCTCATAAAGAGCTTCCAAAAATTATGATACTTAAAGCTTTCAGCTCTCATTGCCCCTATCATAAGCATCTTGAAGGTGATTAAGGTTAAAGTGAACAAACTATGGTGTACATGCTTGACGAAGTATAAGTCAGAAATCTCATGTCCCTTGTATACGAGGGCCGCTCCTCATGCTACTCAAGTTTAGTCACCGGTAAGTTCTTGTCATCGTAAGTACATGTGTATCATTGAGAACCACCAATGGGGTACCCCTTGCCCGATGATACAGAAGAATCCCCATATCAAAATGACAAGGCAAGCAGACAACGAGCATCTCAGCATTCTTCTTATTTACCATGGGAATATGGTGCTTTTTTCTCTCTTTCCTCTTTTCATAGTATCTTTTTTTTTCTTTTCTCTATTTTTCTCAATATAGGACTCTTTTTTTATAAGAAGAATGCTTCATAGACAGCTCATTATGGTTACGCTGTAGGTTTCCACCATGTCAGCATGGATTAGACCAGCGGCCCAGGCGTTTCTCTAACACATATACATAACTCCATGGACTTACAAGCTCCCCTTTCATTTCACACCGACGACATCCATATACAAAAGAGCATGATATCAACTAGGTACAAGTACCAAGAGCAATGTTGAAAGCGTTCCCCATGAAAGCACGGTTCTGCTAATTCCTGACAAATAAGTGCAAGCATATACAACATAGAAGACACAATGGTTCAAGTTTATTAAGGGCAAGAAAAGTAAAGTGTGCCATCAAGTTTGTGAGAGCTTTAATCACTAGTTTTCTCATAACAAGTGGAAGGTAAACAAAAGCATGAATATACTTGGAATAGCATAAGCTAGTCGGTAGGTATGGTGGACTCTTTGGAATAACTTGGTTTAGGGAGTTGGATGCATGAGTGGAACTCATACTTTGTTGTGGAGGCTAGCAAAAGACTAGGAGCGACAAACTAAGAGAGCAATAATGGCCATAATCATGCAGAGTGACAAAACATCATTGATCAAAGCATAAAGTGATACTACAAGGTGAAAACTAAAGGATCATACAGGCTATGGTGACTTGTGATAGTCATAACATGGTGTGAGCATGTGCCAAGTCAACCAAAATAAAGCATCAAAGGAGAATACCACTATACTATGCTTTAATATGCTAAAACAACGCATGATTCATCCAAGGCACATTAAGCAATCTCAATTGTTTATAACAAGTCATGCTACAGCAAAGAATACTAAGCATAAAGCCAAAACAATATCAAGAATGGCATGACAAAGCATAGGCCACCGTCAAAAACAAGCTCTCTTTACCACTTAAGCATGAACTTTCCTACTCTTTTCCAATCCAAACCAAACTATTTGAAAACCAATGTATGAAAGAGGGGGTCCAACCAATTTATTTAGAAAACTAAGCAAACAAAAGTAAACGAAAACCAAAACGAAAACGAAAAAGAAGATGCTCCAAGAAAAACACAACTGTGCATGAAACAATAAAAATGAAGCGTTCGGAAGAAACCTGGAATTTTTATTGATGAAGAAGGGGATGCCTTGGGCATCCTCGAGCTTTGACGCTTGTAATTCTTGGATATTTCTTGGGGTGACACGCGTGGCATCCCCAAGCTTGAGCTTTAGTCCATCCTTCATCTCGTTACTCATTCCTTCCATATACCTGAAAATTTCCTTCATACAAAACTTCACACAATCTTATTAGCAACATTAGTGCACTTAAGATAAATAAGTCTCAAGGTTCAGTTCTAACACCAAATAAACTTCCATTAGATCACTAGCTATTGTAGCACTTCCCTCAAAAAGCTCAATTCCCCAAAGGAACTTAAGAAGGAAATAACAAGAAGCAAATGCAGAAAAATGGCAGAAATCTATCAAAACAGACCAGCAGGTAAAGATGATTTTTTTCGAAGACCTTCTGTTGCTCAAATCGAAAAGTGTTGAACTAACGAAAGTGAGATAACAACCTGGGGCAGAAGCACAAAAATTACAGCTCAATCCGACATACAGAGCTCTCTCAGGAATTTTTACGGTGAAGCACAGAAATCTGTTTCGGGACAGCAACTTTCCCAATCATTACTTCACTCTCATTAGAGGTTACTCTTGGCACAAAAAGCAAATAAAAAGGATAAGGAGAGGTTATTACAGAGGTAATAACTTCCAAGACTCAACTAAAACTCTTGGGTTATCTCCCAACAAGTACTTTTCTTTAACGCCTTTAAGTTAGGCATAAGAAGCAAAGAAAGAATCAAGTGTTCTCAAATGAAGAAGCATTAAGATCAATACCAGAAATTTTTTCAACAAGGCAAGGTATATCATCCAAATAAGTTCGAGAGGATCCTCTCTCAATGCTCTTAGGTTCACTATTCTCATCAAAAGGGTTTGTAGGAACAATCCAATCAAGATTATTTTCTATGGCATCATGTATTGCTACTTGTTTGAAGGGTATTGGTATCTTAGGTTCCTCCCCATTAGGTTTCGGCTTTGTTCATCTTTTCTCGTGTACCAACCACATCTACACATGAGCCTAGCATATTGAAACGTTCAAAAACATTTCTAGCTTCCTTGGCAACATCATAGAACTCCTTAAACAAAGTTTCTAGAATAAAATCCCTCTTTTCAGGGTCTTCAATTTCTTTAAGCTTAAGAAACATTACTTGCATCAAGGGGTTGAGGTTAACAAACCTAGCTTCTAACATGTGAATTAAAGAAGCTACAGCAATCTCATAATTTGGAGCAAGTTCTACAAGGGATCTATCCTCAGTATCTTCATGTTTGCTAACATGATTAAAGAATTCTTCAATATTATCTTTCCCAATTATAGAACCACTACCAATTGGAAGGTTTTTCAGGATGAATGTAGGGATCAACATGGTGAGCTAAGGAAGATGTGACAACTAAAGGAGACTTAATTTTTGTGTGGTTTTGATAAAGAAAGCAAACTAGTAAAACTATTTTTTTTTTGAATTTTTGAAGAACAAAACAAGCAAACAAAGCAAAAAAAACTAAGCAAAACAAAAATAAAAATGTAAATAGATTGGTTATGAGCGGCTCCCCTTGTGAAGATGTCCTTGACTCCACGGCAACGGCGCCAGAAAAAACCTTGATGCGCTCGACTTTCGACGTAGAGCTCGTTGGGAACCCCAAGAGGAAGGTACGATGAATACAGCAGCAAGTCTTCCCTCAGTTATGAAACCAAGGTTTAATCGAACCAGTAGGAGGAAGGAAACACCCCAAAGGTGTTACTAGCTGAGCTTTGGCAGGGCGCACTACCGGTGCTAGTAGCAACATGGAGACCTGCACAACACAACCGAGAAAGCAATACATGCATATACTAATCATCTTGACTCCTCTGAGACTTGATTGGGCATTACAAAATAATACATAGACCACCATCCAACTTCATCTATGACTAATAATCCACCTTCAGGTTATCACCCGAACCCCTTCCAGTATTAAGTTGCAAGCAACAGATTATTGCTTTACGAACTGCGTGTAAAGTAAACAATACGATTGTTCTATGAACAAAGGATTGTTGTTTTCTCCCTAGTAGCAACAGCACATCTAGTACCTTAGAGATTTCTGTCACTTTCCCAGAATACCAGAGGCATGAACCCACTATCGAGCATAAATACTAACTCTTGGAGTTGCTAGCATCTACTTGGCCAAGATAGCTACTAACAACGGAAAGCATGCAAGATCTCAAATAACAAAGACATGATAGAATCAATAATCAATCTGAAATAGCATCTCAATATCCATTGGATCCCTACAAACACAACATGTATGAATTACAAATAGATGATCTTGATCATGAACGAAGCTCACAAGATCTAAACATGAAAGCACAAAGGAGGAGAACCAGCCATCTAGCTACCACATGGATCCGTAGTCCAAGGATGAACTACTCACGCATCACACCGGAGGCTTGCATGGTGATGAAGAAGGCCTCCAGGGTGAATTCCCCTCTCCGGCAGGGTGCCGAGAAGAGCTTCAGATCCCCCCGATCTAGGGACAGAGATGAAGGCGGCTACAGACTCTTTCGTGGATTTTTGATCGGGTACTTAGGGTTTTCGTCCCGAGGGCAACTTATAGGCGGAAGGAGAGGCGGAGGGGGTGCTGGGGTTGGCCGCGCGGCCAGGTGGTGTGGCCGGCCCCCAGCCCTTCTCCGTCTCGTATTCTGGCACTTGATCCCTTTCGGAAAAATAGGCACTTTGGCTTTTGTCCCGTCCAATTCTGAGAATATTCATTTTCTAACTTTCCTGGAACCAAAAACAGCAGAAAGCAGGCAGCTAGCACTGTGGCTCTTGTTAATAGGTTAGTCCAAGAAATCATAATAATAGTACTCCAAAGTTGGAACAAAACACAAGAAAGTGGATAAAACCAAGCATGGAACATCAAAAATTATAGATACATTTGCAATGTATCAGCGGACAAGTCCGGCGAGGAATCCAAGCGTCCATTGAATGTAGCTCTACTTCGTCCTTTCTACACTTAGCGAAGAAGTGTATGTATCCGAGTCTCTCATATGTCGGTATGTATGCCGGCAATGATCTTATCAATGAAACCTTGGCACCTCGAGCAGTAACTCGGGGACTGCCCTAATAATATTGGTTGCCTTCTGTATCTATTAGTTATATGTCGGCTGGCGTAAGTTGCTTCTACTTAAGCCGGATTAGTAGTGTGTGAACACCAAAAACCTAACTCTTCGACTTGCTGTTGTCCAACAAGATTTGGCTTCATGGCAAGTAAGAGAACAAGTTTGGAATTGCGTAGCAGATGAAAAACGACTAAGGAAATAAACTTAATCAAGCCGACGTTTGTTTTTCAGACTAACCTTGTGCTTACTTTAAATTTATTACGCTGAATTATTTTGAGCTAATCCTAAAGTTTCCAAGTATTGTTAAGTCAATTTTTAAAACTCGGACTCGTAAGTCATAAAACTGAACCAAGGTAGACACGAGCCGAGCCAGGAAATTGGAGAAACAAGAAAATGAAACTCGGGGACTACGCCCAAGTTAATCCGGCATAAAAACTTAGTAGCAAAATATAACTGATGTGCTTAATACAATTACACCCGGCATACCGGGGATCTGATGGAATTTAAAAGTTTTTTCTCTCAAGGAGCAGCAGGAGGAGGTAATTCGGGGCTAGCAGGTGCAGCTCCAGCTTCGGCATCAGTATCATCTTCGCTTTCCTCGACATCCGAGGCGTCGTCTCCTCTGTCTTCACCCGAACCATCTTCGGCATTTTCGTCGTTGGCGGTGCCAAGGAAGCTTGGACCCTCATTCCATTGATGAATGGGGGCATATTCAATGAGGCTATGGGCGCAAGCCTTGCGCCGAGAAATCCACTCCGGGGTCGTTGGACCATCTGGATCCGGTGCGCATGCGCGCTAGGAGGTTGAGGTCGATTTTCTCATACCACGTAAGAATGTAGTGGAGAACGATATCAGCTCTGGTACGTCCAGCGGATTCCCTCCAAAGATCGAGCTGGGTCTCGCATTCCATCAACTTGTCGACGAGAACTGCAGTCCCCTCCGGAGTATCTTCATCAGGCCAAAAGGCATTGAATATTCGGATTGCCACATCAAGGATGTCCTTGCCATAGTTCTTCACAATTTCCACGCGAGAAGACAGACTGACCAACAGGTCCTCCATATCATAAGGAATTTCACCGGCGTCAGGAGCAATGGGGGTACCCCTCTCCTGGCGGAACTTGGCAACAGCAGTGGTCGCAATGGCATTGCCCTCTGGAAATTTGCCTGAAAACAAGACAAGTGAAACAAGTAAGGAAAAGACATGTGAAGCAACCCGGAGAAGTATGCCGGATGAAGGAAAAGAACTTACGTGAAATATGGTTGTGGATCCGGGTCAACTCCTTGGTACAGTCATCACGCCTTTTCCGAAGTTGCACAAGTTCAGCATCCGCCGACTCAAGCTTGACGTCGGCCTCCTTGAGAAGTTCCTGGTCCTTGGTGATCTGGAGATTGAGGCGCTCTCTTTCTTCAGTAAAGTCTTGGACTGCCTTCTCCAGTTCGGATTTGTGTTGCGCCTTAAGCTTCTTCATGTCTGCCTTAAGCTGGAAAATTTCTTCATCTTTGGTCCGGAGGAGGGCAAGCTCGACGTCTTTCTTCTTGAGTTCAGCTTGGTGCTGCCCTGCTTGTTCGAGAAAATGCAGCATCATGTCAGGCACGGGCACACTATCTTCAAGAGAGGCTGAAATAGTTTGTTGACCCGCCAAAGCCGAGGTATGAATATTTGCCGAGCCAAGGAGAAAAGGAGATAGAAAGAACAACAAGGTGGAGCAAGATTAACTTACCCTTTATCTGGTCAAAAAATTTCCTCATAAGGATATTCTCAGCCTCCACACCAGCTGTGAAATCCGAATGAGGGATTAATTCGGTGGAAAAAGATGAAGAGAAATGGAAAATTGCCAAGGAGAAAACTTACCCCTTTTATCGTGTTTGGAAAGAAGAGCACTATGCTTTGTGCGCAGCATCTTATGAGTATCCAGGAGACGCTGAAGCTCAGCGCTTCGAAGATTGGTGGTCACCTAAAAGAGTAAAGATGGACAACTTAGTCTTGTGCATATTCGAAGTGTACAAGATCCGGGCCAAGTGGAACTTAACCCGGCTCTAGGTGTGTGCATATTCGAAGTGTACAAAATCCGGGCCAAGTGGAACTTAACCCGGCTCTAGGTGTGTGCATATTCGAAGTGTACAAGATCCGGGCCAAGTGGAACTTAACCCGGCTCTAGGTGTGTGCATATTCGAAGTGTACAAGATCTGGGCCAAGTGGAACTTAACCCGGCTCTAGGTGTGTGCATATTCGAAGTGTACAAAATCCGGGCCAAGTGGAACTTAACCCGGCTCTAGCTGTGTGCATATTCGAAGTATACAAAATCCGGGCCAAGTGGAACTTAACCTGGCTCTAGGTGTGTGCATATTCGAAGTGTACAAGATCCGGGCCAAGTGGAACTTAACCCGGCTCTAGGTGTGTGCATATTCGAAGTGTACAAAATCCGGGCCAACTGGAACTTAACCCGGCTCTAGGTGTATGCATATTCGAAGTTATTAAGGAGCTACGTTAATTCTCTAAGGAGCATCTGGCCGAGTAACAAGTTACTCCCCCGGAGGCTCGGGGACTAATGGTTATATCACTAATATCTTCTACATACTAAGGAAAAGGCGAAATAATGCACCTCCATCATCCGACCTGCAAGGTTAATTTCCTTGGCAGCGGTATTCATCTACGCAGCAAATTCGGTGGGACCGAACTTCTCCGGGAGATCGTCATTGTGGACGAACTCCGCCTTGTTCCAGTTGTTCACAAACTCGATCAAGGTCGGAGGATATCATTTGCCGTTGAGCATGTGGGGTGCAGCTAGACCCTTAGCATGAGCTTCCCTCCTCTCAACCTGGGCAAGGGCGGACTGGTGTGCAAAAAAAGTTGCATATCAGCTGGCTCGGCAGGGGCGTCCTTCGGCGGGGGAGTCTTTTTTGTGAGCATGGACGCAAGTGTGCGCTGTCCAGTCTCAATGGACGTTGCCCTGGCAGCATCAGGAGCCTTCTTGCCTTTGGGTTGCTGCTGTGAGGTGGAAGTTGCTGCAACGGATTTGCCCTTGGGAGCTGCCTTGGTGCTTGCCTTGGTGTTGTTGGTGTCTTCTCGCCGAGCCTTGGAAGACTCGGACGAGGCGGAGGGGCTTGGTGCCTTTGTTGTAGCTGCTAGTGCTGGAACCGACGATGGTGCTGGTGCTGATTTTCCTTTTGGCGGAGGAACTGCGGGTATCTCGGACGGAGCTAGCCGCGGCGGAGCCGAAGTGGTAGTTGCTGCTGCCTCGGCAGAGCCAGTTTCCCCCGCTCCGAGGTTGCCCTCCTCTTGACGAGGTGGGCTAGAACCCGGAGCAGCCGCTGAACCCTCCTGAATGGGGCTCAACGGGCGTGAATCGTCACTACGAGGGGGAGAAGGGCTATGCCGGAGCGGTGAAGCAATACCCGATCCGCTCTGGGGAACCTCTACCGCGGCCCTGCCGAATCAAATCACAAATGATGAGAAACTATAACAAAGGAAGAACAAATAAATAGCAAAGGGTGAAGTGGCTTACTCATCCGAGGTCAGAGGCTCTTTTGGCTTCCGGGCCCTCCAGGTTGTGGCCTTGGTTGCAGGCTTGGTGGCAGTTTTGTCCCTGGACTTCTTTCGCCTTTTTGCTGACTGAGAAGGTCCGGAGGAAGATGCGGATGCAGCTCCCCTCTTCTTCTTCGGTGCGACCGGGACAGGATCACCCACGACAAGGGGAGGATCTTCATGGATCTGCCCACCGGGGTTAGCTGATGCCGGAAAAGCATAAGAAAGGGGGACAGCGTCAAATGCCTCCATCACCTCAATGTCCGAATCATCTTCATTGTCGGGCCAATCTCTAATGGAAGAGAGTTTACCGGTGGGTCGCTTGGTCGCATCTGCCATCGACAGGAACATCTCCTGGTCCAGTTCCTCCTCGTCCGAGGTATCGCAATCGGGCGCCCATTGGAGAGAAGGCTCGGTGCCATCCTCGATGGTTTGCTGAAGAAACATCTAAGGGAAAGAAAAGGCAACAGGATTAAACCTACAACAAAGACCGACATATGATTGAATTCGGAAAGAGTTTGGGGCACGAGACTTACCGCAGGAGGAAGCCTATCTCGGCAGAAGTGTTCAAGCCCCCACGTCCACTCAGAAGAGAAGTCCTTGTGGGTGTTGAAGAGGGCCTTGACCCGGCAGTAGATCTTGGTGTTGCTTAACTCGAACGAGGAGGCCTGGTTGGGGTCACGGCCCCATCTCATATGACAGAGTTTATGTGTGCGTTTCTAGAGGGGGGAGATCCGGTTGCGAACAAACGTGATCATTGCATCTTCATTGCGCAATCCCTGATCCTTCAGCTCCTGGAACCTCTTGTTAACTTGGTTCGCCAGGACGGTGGGCTTCTTGGGGACCTTGTCATATAAATCCGGGTTAGGAGGACCCGGAGCGTAGGGGCGCAGCCGGATCAAATCGTTAGATGTGCTGTTCCGGACATAGAAGAAGGTCCGGGCCCATCCCTTACAAGAGTCAAGTCCCGTGACTCGGGGGAAGACGGACTGTTTCCGGGGAGAGATAGACGCGGCACCGAACTGCGTGAGCTGTTTGTCCTCCGGATCAAGTTGTATGTTCGGAATCACGTTCCGGCGAAGGCCAAAGAACCGGATCGAGAGCTCCTTCGTGGGCCATAGTCCGGCGTAACCCTCGATGGTGGAGGCAAAGGCGGAGAGAGACAAGATGGCATTAGTCAGAAGATGGTGCGGCTGAAGCTCATAAGTATTGAGCCAGTCATGGAAAAAATCACTAACTGGGAGACCAAACCCGCGTTCGAACTGGGATAGAAACACCACATGCTCACCCGGATTGGGTGAGGGGGCAAGCTCGGCGGAAGCGAGGCGTGCGATGACGCCCTTCGGGATGCGCCTGGTGCGGTACAGCCAATCCAGGTCATCCTGGCAAACCCAAGATGCGGCCCACGCGCCGCAGTCGGCCTTCGCCGCGTCTTCCTCCAAATCCTGCTCAGCGACGGTGAGCTCCTCCTCTGTCATTTCTAGATCACTATCCTCACTAGCGCTAGCACCGGTGGGAGGCAGTGGCCTGGACTGGCAAGGACCCGTGGCGGAGGAGATGCATGGAGGCGGCGGCGACGCTGATGCGCGTGGAAGCAGTGCGGTGGCGGCGCAGCTACTCAGATGCGGTGGCGGCGGCGCTGTCGCTGGAGAAGAAAAGGAAGAAGCACAGGCAGAGGGGCGCGGAAGTGGGGAAAGGACCCAAGGGGCACGCCCCTCCCCTATTTAACCACTCCCTTAAGGGGTAGTGGGATCGCGTTGTGCGGGCGGGCTACACAGTGTGGCCATGTATGACCCGGATTGACCAATCAGCGACGAGCCATAGGAAGGGCCATAGAGCACAGCGGATCCCACGACGCGACGTTATGATACAGTTAACGAGGAGGTAGGCATGACGTGATGTGCGCTACAGTAACTTCTGACATAACTGCGGCAGTTATTGTCACAGGCCCTTAAAATGAGGCAAAGTAATGATTAGCCTCCACGTGGGGAAGCGTACGGGAGAAGGAAGAATGACCCGGATGAGCATGAGGTGACCCGGCCAGCAAGTAAAAACTTGGAATGTGCCGAGGGAAAATAAACCTATGGAATCCAGATTATGAGGTAACTCGGAGAAGGAGCAAGAGGCTTAGTAAAATTGAACTTATTGTGGCCTTAGCGGCTAAGGCAGCTAAGACCGCACCAGCTTCGGGGACTAATGTTGGGGTCACGCTAGGGTATAAAGGCCTAGTTAGCCGAGGTACGGCAAGGTCAAAGCAAGTGCTGGCCGAGTCACCTCAAGGCAGGCCGAATCACGGAGTAACCCGAACCAGGGGACGTCCACCTAACTGGGTCTCAACCGACTTATGCCGTATGTCGGTAAGATGTATCTAACTTGTATGCAGGAAAAGATGTGGCCGGATCAACTATGTAGGATCTGGGTTATATCAAGCTTGTAAGAGAAGGAAGGTATCTCGCTGGTCAAAGGTGACCACTATACACAGAGCGTGAGCGAAGCGGACAGAGGACAGGACCACCGAGGCATGGCTGACAAAGGTGACGATGCCTATGTCGGATGAGGCAGGCGCCGCAGAGGCTCACGTAGCCTCTGCATGGATGACGCGGGGCAAAAGTGACCCGGTCGGCTTACTATTTTGGGAAGAGGCATATTCCCTGGAATATGCCTCCACGTATGCCCTAAGTGGAGACCTAGCCCCTCCTATATAAGGAGGGCTAGGGCCTCTGTAGAAGGGGTTGATTGGTCTTGGCTTTGTTGTCTCCTAGAGAGTTGCATTTTTCTAGTGGTGAGATTAAGAGAGTTCTTCTTCCTCCTCTCCCCAATACAGCTCAAGGAGCACTTGTAAACCTTGGAAGTGAATCGAATACAAAGCAATTGTGTGTGGAATCACCACACTATCCCTCCCTGGATTCCCCTAGTGCATTTAGTCCCTAGCTTTAGCCTATCCATGGCATCTGTCGTGACACCACCACGACACCTATAGTCTACCACCGGAAGGTCAATACCATCCACAAGAAACCACAAGACTTACTAACTAAGACAAAAATTGAATACCTGACTCCACTAACCTTCGGCCTATTAGAGCTTCCGACAGCCCCAAAATACGAACTATTTTATTCAACCCCTCTGCCCAAACTAACGAGAAGTTCCTCACAAGAAGTCCAGAATGCTCCAAACCATGAAGACAAGGATGGATGAAGATAAAGAATCTACTTCTCCATCAAGAGGAAGCAACACAAAAATAATTCAAGTGAAGGCAGCTCCTCTGAAGCTGGATGCTTCTGCTCTAACTAAAGACTAACACAAGATGTCATTAAGATCTAACCTACCTAGAACTAACCTATTAAAGGCTTTGTTAGGAAACCACCCCGACAAGGTTTGTGCAATAGGACATCACTCAAGGACCTCGACTTACGACCCAGGGAAAATATAGCAGTACCTTCGCATCACGTCAACACTCTAAGATGAAAGATCTCCATCATCCTCGAAGAACCTTAGTGAAGCTCTAAGGTGGAAAGATTGCGTCTTCCCACTCACTTCTAGAGAACCGCCTACTAGAAGATACTTCAGGAAGAACTCTAATCCAATGTCATTCTCCAAACTTCAACTAGAGATTCCTCGGCTGGGAAATAGACCTCGTCAACAACCGTCGGACGTCTACTCAACTTCCCCAGTACCCAAGAAGCTCAGAATCAAGATGACAAGAATACCTAAGTCGACAAGACTACTCTCCAAAGTGTATGAAGAAACCTAAAGAGAGCATTTACTAAAGATTTTATGAAGCCCCTCCGATACTTTAGCTGAAGACCCACCTGAAGGACCGCAGATCCATTAAACCCCTCAGTTTTGAAATATTTAGAGGATCCACGAATTCAACTGCTTGGATAGGCTAAGTGTGAATAAACATAGTATATGAGCCTCGTAGTACCTAGTTGTGGACGTCTTCTGAAGTCCACAACTCCCGAAGGAAGGTTGCGATATTCATCTAACATCCTCCAATGATTCCATGAAGGAAGGACTGTGTTATCTCCGAGCTACCATAGTTTAACCCTAAGGGGGAAAGACTGCGTCTTTCCCACAAAACTAGAGTAACCATCTGCCAGAAGCAACCTCAGGAGTTCTGACCCTAAGTCATTGAATAGGATACAGTAAACCCCTAAGGAAACATCGTGGATCCTTATAGAAAAGACCTCAAGCTATAGATTCTACCCTTGGAAAGGTCCCTCGAAAAGATTCCAACTAGGTGAAATTCGCCACTTGTAAACCCTCAAGATATCGAGGCTAGAAACTTGCTCAACTCTCCGTGCACCCAAGAAGAATGAAGTTCAACTCTACCAAAAAATTAACCATGTCCGAAGAAGAAGTCCATGAGCCAGTACACTATAGACCCCTAGCACATCCCTCTCGAATCTCGGGACGAGTTTCTTTTAAGGGGGAAGGTCTATAACACCCCACTTTTAGTAAAACTGCATAGTTTTGTAGAGTGCAAAAATTAGGGGGAACAAAGACTTTTCTTGCTTAGTGATGATGTAGTTGTTTGCTTTTTTGTGCTTATGCATTTGGTTGTGTGGTGGTTAATATTACTTCCTCACCCGTAAAACAATTACAAAATCTACTTAACAAAACTGTCTTGGCTTATTTTAAATATTCAAATGTTGTGCCATTTCAAAATATGAGCCAAGCTGCCTTTGCAACCCAAACTATTTAAGTACCTTCTCTTGACAAAATTATGGAGATCTATATGATATCACATCTCCTTGTGTTTTCAAGACAGAACTTCCAAATGATCTTACCTCTAGGTTTTCCAAAACCATTTATAAAACATTTTAATTATATTATTGGTAGAAGCACCAAGGATCCTTACCTTGTTCAAAACTACAACCTTTCTAGAATTCCTCTCTCTACCTCAATCTAGGCTTGATGGTATCCATAGTAGTAGTTTGATTTGCTTGTAAGATGAGTTGCCTTGATCTGTTGCCTGACTTGTTTGCTTAGGAAGTAGTATGAGCTACCCTAGGGGCTCATCCTCTAGTATCAAGTGAATTTAAGAATACCAAACCCTAAGAAAGTTACCAAAGCTTGATATGATCTCTAGTCACTAGGGTGACCATCTAATATCTTAATCAGATCAATTTAGACTTAATAATTTCTAGTAGTCTCCAAGCTAATGAATACCAACGCTAAGCATGGATACCTTCTACTCAATCTAAACTTAAAGCTCATCCACCTAATTATGAGCTTAGAACCTTGCATCCTCTAAAAATCATCCCCTCTTGTATCCTAGTCAAAACCCCAAATCTACCAAATTTTGACAAAGTCTAGAGCTACTATCAACATTACATCTTTGAGTGCCTCCCTTTTTCAAACCTTGTGCATTTTTGGAAATGCACTTGAACCATCTTGTAAACCATCCTAAGGACTTACAAATACCACCCTTGCCCTTGGCTAGATCATCCTTTGACCCACTTGTTCTTGATGGTTTTGAGGCAAGAAATAGTCTTTCTCTGCCAATCTTATCAACATGCCTAGTTTGGCCGAAGCTCCCATATCCATTTTATCTTATTCGAAAAACCCCTTGAATAATTGCACTCTAGTAATGAATGTCTATCCACATAATTCCCTTGCTTCCATTGGAGCTTTGTGCTTCTTAAACCCACATGGTTTTTTAGGCTAACTAATAATCTGCTTTGACACCCTTATTTTTAGGAAAGTTTGGCATCAACTCTTGGAGAACTCAATCATGATCTAGGTCAAGCCTGTGTACCTTGATGATCTACAACACTTGGGCTATCTATCCATCTAGCCCCTGACCCGAAGGTAGCTCTGAGCTCCTTAATCCAACAAGGTTTTGGTGGTATGAAAATATTATGGCCCAAGATCATCCTTCTACCCCATATTTTGTTTACTTCAAACCAAGTGTTTATTTCCCCAAAACCTAAGGTGTGCAAATGATAGATAGACTATGTGGAAATAATCCACCTTGGAGTTAAAAATTTAGTAAATGTTTTCCATATTTATTTTGGCCCAAAACCATTTATTTCCTTTCTTTTCCAAAAACATCAAAACTCCTTCTATTAAAGAAAGTTTGTTTATATCGAAAACACCTATCCAACTCTAGGCACAAATTTGAATCCTATATATTGTTTCCTATCTTACCACTTCAAAAATAAATATTTTTTAAGAGTTTTATTATTTATTTTTTGCCTATTTTCTTAAATGGTAGAAATGTAATAGTAAATGTTTTAAATACTTTTACTTCTCAATAAATCCGGGGAAAATTCTCCAACATGTGATATGGTATTTGGGGCCATCTCAAACCAAAAACCTACCTGGTCAAATTCAAAAATCTCAAATGCACAGATTAAAACCATTTCAGCACTTTTTGAATAGTTGGTATAAAAGGGACCAAAAATGATCAGAAAAATCCAGAACAATTTCCTAGGGAATATTGTCGTGGTGGTGTCACGGCAGATGCCTTGTATAGGCTGAAGGTGGGGACTAATACACGCTAGGGGAATCCAGGGAGGGATAGTGAAGTGATTCTCCACACAAGAACTTGTATTGATTTCCTTCCAAGGTTACAAGTGTTCCTAGAGCTGTATAGGCGAGAGGAGGAAGAAGAAGCTCTATTATTCTCACCCACAGATCTCCCCTGAAACCTTAGACCTTAACAGAATTGTCCAGAGAATAAACAGCCAATCCCCTCTACTGAAGCCCTAGCCCCCCTTTTATAGTGGAGGCTCGGTTTCAGCCTAGGGCATACGTGGAGGCATATTCCTAAGAATATGCCTCCTCCCAAAGTGGTAAGCCGACCGGGGTGCTTTTTCCCCTGCGTCACCTATGCTTTAGCTACGTGAGCCACTGCGGCGCCCTCGTCAGCTGACACGGGCGTCGTCACGCTTGTCGGCCACACCCCGGTGGTCCTGTCCTTGCTCGCTTCGCTCAGGCAGTGCGTACCGGGGCTCCTTTTGACCAGCGAGATTCCTTCCTTCTCCTAGAAGGTTGCTGCGACCCGGACGATGGTTCATCCGGCCACCCCCTTTTCCTGCACACAGGTTAGACATACACTTCCGACTTACCACTTAAGTCGGATGAGGGCTAGTTAGGCGAACGCCCCTAGGTCCGGATTACCCCGTGGTTCGGCCTGCCTCGAGGTGACCCGGCCAGCATCTGCTTTGGCCTTGCCGAACCTCGACTAACTCGTCCTTTATACCACGACGTGACCCTACCCGGGGGTATCCCCCCAACATTAGTCCCCGAAGCTGGTGCGGTCTTAGCCGCCTTGGCCGCTAAGGCCACACCAGGTTCCATCTTGTGCTCCTGTCGTTGTTAGCCGAGTTACCTCTGTACCTCGGACGGCTTGGATTTACATTCCCTTCGCACATTGCAAGTTTTCACTTGCCGGCCGGGTTACCACAGCTCTATCCGGGTCTCACTTCCTTCTCTCGTACGCTAGCCCATGTGAAGGGTAATCATTATGTTGTCTTATTTTAAGGGATGGTACAGTAACCGCCACAGTAATCGTCAGTTATCACGGTGCGCGGGTCACGTCACGCCTGCCCCCTCGTTTACCGCATCCGTGCGTCATGTCACAGGATTCTGTCCGCCCTGTGGCCTTCCGTGTGGCTCCTCACTGATTGGTCCGGACGGGTAATACACGGCCACAGCGTGTGGCCGGTTCATAGGGTGCGATCCCACTCCCCTCTGATGGGGGTGGTTAAATAGCGGAGGGGTGCGTTCCTTAGGATTTTTCCCCCTCCGCACGCCTCTACCCACTGCTATTCCCCTTCGTCTTCCTCGCGACTGCGCCGCCGCCAACACTGCCAAAAAACAGCGTCGCCGCCGCACTTCTCCGTTTCAACTCTGCGTCTCCATCACTGCGACGCCAACCCCCCGCTACGGGTCCTCGCCAATCCAAGCCACTGTCTCCCACCGCCTCCAGCGCCAGCGAGGGCTTCGAGGAGCAGATGGCGGAAGAAGAGCTCGCCATTGCTGAGCAGGAGATGGAGGAGGACGCCGCCGCTGCAGACCGCGGCGCATGGGCCGGCTCCTGGGTCTGCCAGGACGATCTGGACTGGCTCTACCGGACCAGACACATCCCCGCCGGCGTCGCCGCTCGCCTCGCCTCCGCCGAGCTAGCTCCTTCGCCCAACCCCGGGGAGTTTGTTGTGTTCCTGTCTTATTTTCAACGGGGCTTCGGACTCCCGGTGAGTGATTTCTTCCATGACTGGCTCAGCACCTACCATCTCCAGCCGCACCATCTTCCAGCCAATGCCATTACTTCTCTCTCTGCCTTCGCTTCTACGATTGAAGGCTACGTCGGATTATGGCCCACAAAGGAGCTGTGGATCCGGTTTTTCGCCCTTCGTCGCAATGTTATTCCCGACATTCACACTGATCCGGAGGACAAGTGGCTCACTCAGTTCGGAGCGGCCTCCATCTCACCCCGGAGGTTCTCTGTTTTCCCCTGGGTCACAGGGCTAGAATCCTGCAAAGGTTGGGCCCGGACGTTCTTTTACGTCCGGAACACAGGCACCGAAGATTTGATCCGGTTGCTTCCCTATACCCCGGGTCCGCCGAACACGGATCTGTGGGACGCCGTTCTGAGGAAACCTACGGCCCTGGCCAACCAAGTGAATAAGAGGTTCGCGGAGCTGAAGGAGCTCGGGTTGCGCAACGAGGACGCGATGATCACTTTCGTGCGCAACCGAATATGCCCTCTCCAGAAGCGCACCCACAAGGTGTGCCACATGAGCTACGGCCGCGATCCCAACCGGACTTCATCTTTCGAACTGAACAACACGGATATCTTTCGCCGGGTTAAGGCTCTCTTCACCACTCATAAGGACTTCTCCTCTGATTGGACTTGGGGGATAGAGCATTTCTGCCGTGACCGGCTTCCTCCCATGGTAAGTTTCATTATGCAACCTTACCCCGGACCAGTTACTTGTCTGTTATTGTTGCATTTTTGATTCGTCTGTCTACTCTTTTCCTCAGCTATTCCTTCAGCAAACGCTCGAGGACGGCACGGATCCGACCCTTAAGTGGGCACCGGACTGGGAGACTTCGGACATGGAGGAGCCGGACCAAGAGATGTTTCTCCCCATGACCGACGCCACGAAACGACCCACGGGTAACTTCTCTTCTGCTAGAGATTGGCCCGATGATGAAGATTACTCGGATATCGAGATAATTGAACCCTTTGAGGCTGTCCCTCTTTCTTTTGCTTTTCCACCATCAGCTCACGCCGGTGGCCATATCCACGAGGATCCTCCCCTCGCTACGGACGAGCCAGTTCCGGTGGCGTCGAAGAAAAAGCGCGGGGCTTCCTCAAGCTCTTCCTCCGGACCTTCCCAGCCTACTAAAAGGCGAAAGAAGGCCCCAGCGCGAAGGGCTCGGAAACCCAGAGCAGCCAAAACCTCGGATGCGTAAGTCCTTCTTTCTTCTACAACTCGCTCTTCCTTACTTCGTCGTAAATTTCCTTCTGACGTTACCTGATTTCACAGGGCTCCGGTGGAGGTCCCTCAGAGTGGATCCAGTATCTCGTCGCCTCTCCGGGCCAGCCCTTCACCCCGTCGTGACGACGAGTCACGTCCGCTGAGCCCTATTCCGGAAAGCTCTGCGGCCGCTCCGGATCATCCTGGGGCGGGGGGAACTGGCCCAGCCAGAACAACGGCTGCCACTACCTCGGCGACGGCACAACCAGCAGCCACTAAAGCTACCTCGACTTCAGCATCTGTTCCGGTCCAGCAGCCAAAACAGCACCAACTCCAACCTCGGCAGCAGCACCAACCCCGGCAGCGAAAACATCAGCGCCGGCACCAAGTCCAGCAACGAAAGTACCAGCGCCCAGTTCCTCTACATCTTCCGAGTCCTCTCAACCTCGGCAGGGGAAAACCGCTGCTACGGCTTCTTCTTCCCAGCAAGCCAAAGGCAAGAAGACTCAAGACGCTGCCAAGCCCAGCACTGCCGAGCCTAGGCAACGTACCCTTGAGTCTATGCTCCCCAAGAAGGCACCAGCGGCAAAGGACGCGCCTGCCGAGCCAACCGAAGCTCAGCAGTTGGTTCTGCACACCAGCCCCGCCCTTGCCTTGGTGGAGAGGAAGGAGGCACATGCTAAAGGTTTGGTGATGCCACATATGCCCACAGGTGAACGGTACCCCCCAAGCCTGATGGAGTTCGTCATGAACTGGAACAAGGCCGAGGTAATCCACGAATCTGATCAAGTGAATACCACCACCAAGGCCATTAACCTCGCTGGACGGATGATGGAGGTACGTCGTTTCTCCTTTGCAAATTGTAGATAATAACCATTAGTCCCCGAGCCTCCGGGGGAGTAACTTGTTACTCGGCCGGATGCTCTTTTATAGAACTAACGTAGCTCCATGATAACTTCGAACATGCACACACCTAGAGCCAGGTTAAGTTCCACTTGGCCCGGATTTTAGTACACTTCGAACATGCACACACCTAGAGCCGGGTTAAGTTCCACTTGGCCCGGATTTTAGTACACTTCGAACATGCACACACCTAGAGCCGGATTAAGTTCCACTTGGCCCGGATTTTAGTACACTTCAAACATGCACACACCTAGAGCCAGGTTAAGTTCCACTTGGCCCGGATTTTAGTACACTTCAAACATGCACCCACCTAGAGCCGGGTTAAGTTCCACTTGGCCCGGATTTTAGTACACTTCGAACATGCACACACCCAGAGCCGGGTTAAGTTCCACTTGGCCCGGATTTTAGTACACTTCGAACATGCACACACCTAGAGCCGAGTTAAGTTCCACTTGGCCCGGATTTTAGTACACTTCGAACATGCACACACCTAGAGCCGGGTTAAGTTCCACTTGGCCCGGATTTTAGTACACTTCGAACATGCACACACCTAGAGCCGGGTTAAGTTCCACTTGGCCCGGGTTTTAGTACACTTCGAACATGCACCCACCTAGAGCCGGGTTAAGTTCCACTTGGCCCAGATTTTAGTACACTTTGAACATGCACACACCTAGAGCCGGGTTAAGTTCCACTTGGCCCGGATTTTAGTGCACTTTGAACATGCACTAGGCTGACTTAAGTTTCTGTATCTTTTTTAGGTGACCACCAACTGCCGAAGTGCCGAATTCCAGCGCTTGTTGGATACGCACAAAAATCTTCACACGAAACAGGCTGCACTCATCGCTGAGTACGAGAAAAGGGGTAAATTTATTTCTCATTCCTTTCCTCATTTTGCTTCCACTTCGCTTGCCGAACTAATCTGATTGTTCGGTTTCCGCAGCTAGGGTGGAAGCTGAAAACAAAATAATGCGAAAGAACTAGGAGCAGATCAAGGGTACGTCCTTCTTATCTGTTCTTATTGTGTTTCTCATCATTTTACCTCCTTGGCTCGGCAAACATTCATACCTCGGCTCTGCCGGGCCAACACACGGTTTCAGCATTGCTTGAAGAAAGTGTGCATGTGCCTAACATGATGCTGCATTTTCTCGAACAAGCAGGACAGCACCAAGCCGAGCTGAAGAAGAAAGATGATGAGCTCGCCCTCCTCCGGACCAAAGATGATGACTTAGCCAAGCTCAAAGCTGAAATGGCTAAGATGAAAGCGCAGCACCAAACCGAGCTGAAAAGGGTTGGCCAGGATTACACCGAAGAACGCGAGCGCCTCAAACTCCAAAGTGCTAAGAATCGTGAGCTTCTTCAGGAAGCCGAGGTCAAACTTGGGTCGGCAAATGCTGAGCTCGAGCAGCTTCGGAAAAGGCGTGATGCTTGCATCAAGGAGTTGACCCGGATTCACAGTCACATCTCTCGTAACTTCTTTTCCTTTATCTGCCTTACCTCTCCGGGTTTTTTCATATGTCTTATTTTCTCAACTTTGTCCTTTGCCTTGTTTCCCAGGCCACTTTCCAGAGGGTACTGCCATTGCAAGTGCTGCTGTTGCCAATTTCCGCCGAGAAAGAGGTACCCCGGTCACTGCTGAGGGTGAGAGCATTCCCTTTGACATGGAGGACCTGTTGGTCAGCCTGTCATCTCGCGTGGAAATTATCAAGAACTACGGCCGGGACCTCCTCGATGTTTCAGTCCGGGTCTTCAACGCCTTCTGGCCCACCGATGACGCTCCGGAGAGAGTCACGCAGCTCGCTGAAAGGCTTTCGGAAGTTGAGACCCAGCTTGACCTCTGGCAAGAATCCGCTGGCCGCGCTGCTGCCAATACCGTCCTTCACCACGTTTTGACGTGGTACGAAAAGATAGATCTCAGCCTCCTCACACGGCTGCGCACCGGGTCCAAATGGACAGATGACCCGGAGTGGGTAGCTCGGCGCCAGGCTTGCGCCCACAGCCTCATTGAATATGCCCCCATTCATGAATGGACTGAGGGTCCGAGCTTCCTAGAAGTCGCAGGCGAAGAGGAAGTTGAGAACATTGAAGATGACTCGGGTGAAGACGAGGAGGACACTGCCTCGGATATCGAAGACGGCGACGATGATGTCGAACTTCCTCTTGCTGCTCCTAAGTAAAAACACTTGAAAATTCATGAGATCCCCGGTATGCCGGGTGGAATTGTATTCCAAATACATGTGATATTTTGCTACTGAGTACTTATGCCGGATTAACTTGGGCGTAGTCCCCGAGTTTCTTTTTCTTGTTCGTTCAATTTTTGGCTCGGATCGTGTCTACCTTGATTCGGTTTTACAACTTTCGAATCCGAGCCTGAAAAATTCTCTTAACAATACTAGGAAACTTTTAGACTTAGCTCAAAAATAGATACGGGGTTAGTCCGAAAAACAAACGTCGGCTTGATTAAGTTTATTTCCTTAGTCGTTTTTCATCTGCTATGCAATTCCAAACTTGTTCTCTTGCTTGCCATGAAGCCAATTCTTGTTGGACAGCAGCAAGTCAAAGAGTTGGGCTTTTGGTGCTCACACACTACTAATTCGAGCTAAGTAGAATAACCTATTCTAGCCGACGCACAAATAACAAAAGACAACAAATATTATTAAGGCAGTCCCCGAGTTACTGCTTGAGGTGCCCACATTTCATTGATAAGCTCATTGCCGACATACATACCGACATATGAGATAACCCGGATACATACACCTCTTCGCTAAGTGTAGAAAGGACGAAGGAGAGCTACATTCCATGGACGTTTAGATTCCTCACCGGACCTGTCCGCCTTGTTCTTTTCCTGTGGCTTTGCATCTATAAGATAGTAAGAATCATTGTGCAATGCTTTGCTCACGATGAATGGCCCTTCCCATGGGGGGACAATTTATGCATTCCAGTAGTACGTTGTACCATCCGGAGCACCAGATCGCCTTCCCGGAAGACCCGGGGGCACACTTTCCGGCTATGATAGCGTCGGAGATTTTGCTGATATATGGCGGATCTGGACAATGCCAGTTCTCTCGCTTCTTCCAGCAGATCAACATCATTTTGCCGGGCTTCTTGCACTTCGGCTTCTGTGTATTGGGTGACCCTAGGTGAATCATGCTCTATGTCGGCTGGTAATACAGCTTCTGCCCCATATACCAGAAAAAACGGCGTATAGCCTGTTGATCGATTCGGAGTTGTTCTTAAACTCCACAGTACCGCTGGTAGTTATTCTATCCAGCAACCCGCTGATCTTTGCAGCGGCTCAATGAGCCGGGGTTTTATCCCGGATAATACTAATCCGTTGGATCTCTCCACTTGCCCGTTCGATGCGGGGTGGGCTACCGAAGCTATGTCAAGTCGGATCCTCTTATCTCGGCAGAAACGAGCAAATGCTCCTTCCGCAAAATTTGTGCCATTATCAGTTATGATACTGTGTGGATAACGGTACCTCAAGATGATATCTTTGAGAAACGTTACGGCCGTAGCTCCATCACATTTTCTTATAGGCTTTACTTCAATCCACTTGGTAAACTTGTCCACCATTACCAAAATGTGAGTCATGTTCCCTCTTCCTGGTTTGAACGGGCCCACCATATCTAAGCACCATACGGCAAATGGCCAAGTGATCGGGATGGTCTTGAGCTCCGACATTGGCATATGCGTCTTTCGAGCGTACCTCTGACAACCATTACATTTTCTCACCAGATCTTCTGCTTGCTTTAAGGCGTTTGGCCAGTAGAATCCGTGTCGGAAAGCTTTTGCTACCAAGGCTCGGGATGAGGCGTGATGCTCGCATTCCCCCTGATGTATATCTCGGATGATTTCAAGCCCTTCGTCCGGGTCAAAACATCGCTGGAGGACATTGGTCACACTTCTTTTGTATAACTCGGAATTGATGATCGTGTAGGACTTTGCCCTCCTCTGTGTTTTCCTGGATAGCACCTCCTCAGTGGGTAACGTTCCATCTTTCAGGAATTGAAATATAGGCAGTGCCCAAGTCGGTATTAGCCGCACGGGGAACACATCCTCGTTTATCTCCATCTGATCCACCGGCATAACTTCAACCGGACCATGCTGAGCAGTCCCCGGGTCTTGCGAAGCAGTCCCCGGGTTTGCCGAAGCAGTCCCCGGGTTTTGCGCACCACTTCCCGTGTCAACGTCCATGGGCGCAGCTCCGGACTCTGTGTCCTCCGGGACGTAGATGGACTCGGACTCCGGGGATGGCCTGATGGATGGTTTCTTAAGGTGCTCTAAAGCTATACCTGGTGGAATTGCCTGTCTGGTTGACCCGAGCTTCGACAGCATGTCGGTAGCCTCATTTTCCACCCGGGGTACATGATGAAATTCGCATCCCTCAAAGTAACCAGAAATCTTCTGCACATGAAATCTGTATAGTGCCATGTTTGGATCAAGGGCGTCCCACACTCCGGACACTTGCTGCACCACTAAATCCAAGTCGCCAAAGCATATAATCCGACGTATACCAATTTCCTTTGCTACCTTGAGCCCATGCACAAGTGCTTCATACTCAGCGACATTATTTGATGCGGTGAAGTGGATCTGCAGCACATATTTCAACTGGTCCTTCTTTGGCGACGTGAGTACAACTCCGGCACCTAGCCCGGTTGTGGTTTTTGATCCGTCAAAGTGCATCCTCCAATAGTTCGGATCCGGAAGTGGTGGTTCGTACTGTACCTCGGCCCAGTCCACGAAAAAGTCCGCCACAGCCTGAGACTTGATGGCTTCTCTCCGGTCATGTTGCGGAGCGTAAGGAGCTAGCTCAATTGCCCATTTTGCAATTCTGCCGCCTGCATCCTTGTTACTCATTATCTCGGATATAGGGGCCTCACATATGACCCGGATGGGATGCTCTTCAAAGTAGTGCTTCAATTTCTTGGCGGCCATGTACACGCCATACGCCACTTTTTGATAATGTGGGTAGTTCTGGTTTGAGGTTGACAACACTTCACTCAAATAATACACCGGCCTTTGCACTGACTTACCTTCCTCATCGCGCTCCACCACTATCACTGCACTTACAACCCAGTTGGTTGCGGCTATATGGAGCAACATTGGCTCCTTTGATAGTGGTGAGGCTAGCACTGGCGCCGTGGCTAACATTTTCTTTAAGTGGGTAAAGGCTTCATCAGCCTGCGGCGTCCAAATGAATTTATCCGACTTTTTCATGAGTTGGTACAGAGGTAAAGCTTTCTCTCCCAACCGACATACAAACCGACTTAACGAGGCCAGGAAACCTGTAAACTTCTGGACATCATTAAGACACTTCAGCAGTTCCATTCGTTCGATGGCCCGGATTTTGGTTGGATTTACTTCGATACCTCGGCTGGAAACCAGAAAGCCAAGCAATTTTCCAGCCGGGACACCGAAGGTGCATTTTTCTGGGTTAAGTTTCATCCGGAACCTCCTTAGGTTTGCGAACGTTTGTCTGATATCGTCAAGGAGCGTTTTGCTTTCCTTGGTCTTGATAACTACATCATCCACATACACCTGTACATTTTGACCTATTTGGTCGTGCAAACATTTTTGCATACATCTCTGGTACGTTGCCCCTGCATTACGTAAACCAAACGGCATGGTGCGATAGCAATAAGCCCCATACGGGGTAATAAATGCAGTCTTTATTTGATCATCCGGATTCAGAGGTATCTGGTGGAAACCAGAATAAGCATCGATGAATGACAATAGTTCACATCCAGCAGTTGAGTCTATGACCTGATCTATTCTTGGCAGCGGGAATGGATCTTTCGGACACGCCTTGTTCAGGTTCGTGTAGTCGATACACATGCGCCAAACTACTGCCACATTCGGATTAGACAGCCAATCGGGGTAGAGGACTTCCATGATAAATCCTGCAGCTAGCAACCAAGCTATCTCATCCCCAATGACTTTCCTCCTATCTTCGGCGAAGCGGCGGAGAGGTTGCTTCACCGGCTTAGCTCCGGGTCTCACATTTAAAGAGTGCTCGGCCAACTCCCTCGGAACACCTTGCAAGTCCTGTGTGGACCAAGCAAAAATGTCCCGATTCTCACGGAGGAAGTTGACGAGCTTGCTTTCCTATTTATCACTTAGCCCGGCACCAATTGTTATGGTGCGCTCTGGGAACATGTCATCAACAGGAACCTTCTTGGTATCTTTTGTGGCCTGGAAGGAGACAGTTCCATGCGGGTTACTCAGCGCCGGCATATACTGTTGCGCGGACTGAGCCAACGCAGCCACCTCTTGAATTTTCCTTTTTTCCTGCGCGATCACCAGTGACTCGGCTAAGTTTGATCCGGCCGACGCACACTCCATCGAAAGTCGGAAGTCCCCAGCAATTGTAATTACTCCATTTGGTCCGGGCAATTTCATTTTCAAATAGCTGATATGACAACTTGCCATGAACTTGTTCAGCGCTGGCCTTCCGAGCAATGCATGATACGCGCTTTCTAAGTTCACCACTTCGAACTCCAGATTTTCAGTTCGGCAATTGTCCCTCATGCCGAACAAGACGTCGACCCGGACCTTGCCTACGGGCTCACAAGAAATGCCATGGAAAGTTGTCCTCGTGGCCTGGAGCATGTTCTCCGAGATACCCAACTTGCGCATTGTGTCCGCGTACATGATATTTATGCTACTGCCGTTGTCGATCAGTACCTTTGAGAATCTTACGTTAATGCTAGGCCCAATCAATGCAGGATCTAGCACCAACGCATACGAACCAGGGCTCGGCATGAGCTTGGGGTGATCCCTAACGCTCCAAGTGATTTCCTGATCGGACCAAGGCATGTACCTCGTCACTGCCGGCATTACCGCATTCACCTCCATATGCCTACGCTGCAAGCTTTTTCTATCAGTTTCCTCTGTGGTAAATACATAGTAGCTCTGGTGATGCTCCCTGTACTCGTTTCTCCCCTCATTTCCGGGGTGCCTCTGATCCGGCTAATGCTGATTTTCCACTTGATGCACTGCATCCCTACTTTCATTGTTATCATACCTCGGTGGAGGGGGAGGCAAGATCAGCTGTTGCGTGTTCGCCCCGGAGAGCAATTGCTGCCGGGGTAACTCCTGCCAAGGCTGATCATTCCGGGGTGCCTGAGCATTCCCCGAACCACCTTGCTCGATCTTGCGCATCCACTCGCATTGCCTCGTCATATGACCCGCTAGGTTGTTCGGATTTGGCGTGTGAAACTTACACGGCTGGTCCAACATCGACTCGTAAGTATACCTCAGACGGTCTTTCCTTTCTTGCCATTGCTTCTTTTGCTCCGGCGTCCAAGTTTTCTTCCCATCGTTCCTTGGGGTCCATTGACCTCCAGTTTTCTGGCGCTGACTACCCCCTACTCTGGGATGATCTTGATTCACGGCTGCTACTTGGTGCGAACCGTACCGATGGTCCGGTCGATCATCTCTTCTTTTTCCTCTGTAATCATTTCTCCGGGATGATCCGGATCCATCCCTCTGATAGTACTCATCGCTTGACTCGTTTGAGGCGAGCCTTGGTTGGGTCGGGTCACCCAACGCATACGAATCTGCGATCCGGATCATCTCTGCCAACGTTGCCTGCATTTTCCGTTGCAATTTCATCCACAACTCGCTTCCATACCTGCACCCCTGTGCAAACCATGTTATGGCCTGTGATTCTATCACGCCCTCGCATGAATTTCTCACGGTACACCACCGGGTCAAAAACTCCCGGTCCGTCTCATTGGGTCGCTGTTTGCACATAGCTAGGGTCTGTGGCCTATTTGGCCTTTGATACGTACTCGAAAAATTGCTAATGAACATCTCCTCGAAATCTATCCAGCAGTTGATGCTTCCTGGTGGAAAATTGTTTAACCACACCCTTGTCGGGCCTTCCAACATCTGGGGTACATATCGTACGGCCCATCTCAGGTTGCCTGTGGCAATTTTTACAGCTGTAGCATAGTTTATCAGCCAATCCTCTAGCTTGGTACCACCGTCATAGGTCTTGGTGCCCCTAGGCAACTGAAAGTTCGGGACTGGTGGCTCTTTCATGATCCGGGGTCCAAAACATGCTGGACCCGGTGGGCCTTGACATTCTATCTGTTCTGACCTATATAGTCGATCCAGTTTCAACCTTGCATTGTCCGGCATCAAATCCCTGCTTCCCGGTCTCGACCCTCTCACATGATAGTCCGGTCTCGGGTATCCCGCATTTGCCATCTCCGAATCACCGTCTTTATACCGGTTTTGTTCCTGCGGCGCACCTTTCTGTTGCATACCTCGGCCGGCACTGTGCTCTTGCCTCGGCATGTTCCGCCACTGCGGTTGTCTTGCCCCAGCTGAATTTTGTTGCCCGGCATTACCGTTGACAACATTCCTTTGACCGGCATTGCCTTGGTCACGGTTACCTTGGCCAGCTTCGCCTCGGCTCACACTTTGTCGATCATAATTTTTCTGCGCTTCTTTTTCTTTCCCTGCTCGTGTCGGGTCATACGGGACAATCTGTTTGTTCCGTCTGGCCGAGGTTACCACCTCCTCTCTCCTTGGTCCGCCATGAGGGGACGACGCGGCTCCAGCGGATTTCTCCGGGTTACCCATCGCCGAATGGACGATCTTGGAGGCCCCAGCTCTCTCCGGGTTGGCCCTGAGCAGTTCCTCGTTTTGCCTATTCGCAATTCGAACCAGCTCGTTAACCCGGTTTTGCTGCCTTTGCCGGGCTTCACCCGTCAGTCCCTCTAACTCGGATGCTGCTGCATCCGCCGCTTTGAGGTTCTTGGCCGGGGTACTATACCTTGGCAGTCCCACGGAAAGACAGTTTTCTGATTCCTCGATTTCGACATCATCTTCTCTGTTCATCTCGCTCATGAGATTTCTCCCTTTAACTTTTACAGTGTCAACTCTGTTCGCCTTAGCGTACTCACGCAGCGTCATGTTCAACGACTGCTGGGCTGCGGCTATTTTCTTTGCGCCCTCAAGTATTTTCTGCCTAGTTTCTTCCAGCTCGGCCTGTGCATGAGCCGGGTCTACCGCCGATACTACAGGGTTTTAAATACTTTTACTTCTCAATAAATCCGGGGAAAATTCTCCAACATGTGATATGGTATTTGGGGCCATCTCAAACCAAAAACCTACCTGGTCAAATTCAAAAATCTCAAATGCACAGATTAAAACCATTTCAGCACTTTTTGAATAGTTGGTATAAAAGGGACCAAAAATGATCAGAAAAATCCAGAACAATTTCCTAGGGAATATTGTCGTGGTGGTGTCACGGCAGATGCCTTGTATAGGCTGAAGGTGGGGACTAATACACGCTAGGGGAATCCAGGGAGGGATAGTGAAGTGATTCTCCACACAAGAACTTGTATTGATTTCCTTCCAAGGTTACAAGTGTTCCTAGAGCTGTATAGGCGAGAGGAGGAAGAAGAAGCTCTCTTATTCTCACCCACAGATCTCCCCTGAAACCTTAGACCTTAACAGAATTGTCTAGAGAATAAACAGCCAACCCCCTCTACTGAAGCCCTAGCCCCCCTTTTATAGTGGAGGCTCGGTTTCAGCCTAGGGCATACGTGGAGGCATATTCCTAAGAATATGCCTCCTCCCAAAGTGGTAAGCCGACCGGGGTGCTTTTTCCCCCGCGTCACCTATGCTTTAGCTACGTGAGCCATTGCGGCGCCCTCGTCAGCTGACACGGGTGTCGTCACGCTTGTCGGCCACGCCCCGGTGGTCCTGTCCTTGCTCGCTTCGCTCAGGCAGTGCGTACCGGGGCTCCTTTTGACCAGCGAGATTCCTTCCTTCTCCTAGAAGGTTGCTGCGACCCGGACGATGGTTCATCCGGCCACCCCCTTTTCCTGCACACAGGTTAGACATACACTTCTGACTTACCGCTTAAGTCGGATGAGGGCTAGTTAGGCGAACGCCCCCAGGTCCGGATTACCCCGTGGTTCGGCCTGCCTCGAGGTGACCCGGCCAGCATCTGCTTTGGCCTTGCCGAACCTCGGCTAACTCGGCCTTTATACCACGACGTGACCCTACCCGGGGGTATCCCCCCAACAAATACCTTGACCATAGCCACCTACCAGCATCATGACCTCATCTTGCCAAGATCAAAAATAAGAAGTTCTCTATGATCATCAACTATGGAAAATTTGGAGTTTGATCAAAATCATGAGCTATACCATCATCAAACCATTAGCAATCACCACCCATAACCACCATAGCATCCATAAACCTCTCTAGTCGTCTACCACTATAGATCTATAGTACCCATCCTTTTCCCTTGTCCTCTAATGCTTGGAAGAGAAGAGGATAGAGGGACTTGCAAATCTATTGTGATCTTTTATTTCAATGCTTCTTAGCAGCACCACCCCTTCTCTCACTCATCTGGTCAAACACAGTGCCTTAAATCACCGCTCTGCACCACAGGATGACAACCCTAGCTATTCCTACACACCTCCCTCTCCATTTCTTTCTCTTGGCTGAATGCATGTGATAGCAACAATTGTAGTACAATGCTCTCTCTGCCCCACCTCTGCAACCTTACAACCCCACATGACCACCACATCCCTCCCAGGCCAATACCATGCCCTGGCATCCTTACCTTGCTCACACATGTACTAAGTCCACAGCACACCCTCGCCTCAGGTTTGTAAGGCCTCCACCCACCCAACTCCTCTCTACGGGCTCATTTCCCTCCTCTGTCTCCCCACTCTCCTCTCCCACTCACCCTAGTTCTCTCTCCCTCTTTGCAGCCACGGAGGAGAAGATCTCCCTGTCGGAGATGCATTCTCCCGAGCAAGGTTACCACCAACCTTTACCACCCATGCTCTCTATCTTTGACTTCATATGCTACCCTCCCTCGGATTTGCATACCCATACCTTGCTTTTGCTGCAGGAGCGCTGACAACCAACCCTGGTGGTGGTCGCCTAGGCACCTTCACGTGAGCTAGCAACCGAGGTTGATCATGTCGTTGTCGCCCCTCTTTATGCTCATCGTGGAACACAGCCTCCCCTCCACCACCTCCCTATCGCTGGCAAGGCCCTATGTGAGCACCCATAGACCCCTCCGACACGCTAGGGTTCCGCCGCCGGACCCTCTGTCTATTTGAAGATGATGACCCAGAATCATTGATCCTATCTTACGCCAACCACTTAGATTCGCCTGTACCCTTTCGGGCCCCTCGTCTCGCTGACTCGTGGGCTCCACCCTGGCATTTCAAACCATGTTCCCCGCATGTTGCTCTAGTCGGGTGGGCCGAATCCAGGAATCATGGCCCAGTTTTTTGTACCTCGACCCTCCCTCTCTACTTCTTTTAATCTTTTCCACAAAAGATTTAAATTTGCAGCTAGGTTAAATTTCCAAACAAAATGGAAAATAGTCAAAATTGAATAGATGAAAATTTTATCTTGTTATGTATTGTTTTCTCAAACATGTAGATCAAACCCTAGGCCCAAAATTATGGTCATTATTTTATGGCAAAAATCTACTAAAAGTGTCTTTTTCAATCAATAAATCCCTCGGGGATTTCCACATCTTCGAATGGGGTGAATCAAACTTCATCTTGTAGCATATGAGCATACCTATATTTTTACCTTTGTCTCATGCTAAGTGGAATTATATTTTTCCTATAGCAAAAATGACAAAAACAATTCAATTTTTCCTTTAGAAATTTCCCTAGGTTAAAGTATGACTTGTTTTCATAGAATTCCAACTATCTGCTGTAACACCCCAGTTTTAGTTAATCCTTAATTAGGGTTGTTTGTGCATTCATGAGCATCATCTTTTAAATTGCATGCAAAAGAAATAAAGCTAGAGCCTCCAGGCCATGCAGCCCAGCCGGCCCATCCCCCTTCTCGCTCTCAGCCGCCCACACGCGCAAGCCAACTGGCCTAGCCGCGGCCCACTCCGGCCCACATACCCCTTCGCTCCATTTCTTCTTTCTTCTTCCTCCGCCAGAAGGATGCCGAGGAAGTTGTTGCGTGTCCCGTCGCTGGCCATCGATCTTCTGTGTGTTATGATGCCCGTCGCCACCCTAGAGCCAAGGATAAGAATGTCGATGCTCCGTGTCCGTGTATTTCAGTTCCTCGTGTCCTCGCACATCGAATGGAGCCCACAACACCACCACGTGTGCTCTTCGGTGCCAATACTGTGCTCATCTGAGGCGTGGACGTCGCGCTGACGTAACCCCGACGTCGTGCTGATGTCGCGTCGACGTGGCATGTGGGCCGCGCTGACTCTTTGACCGTCAGCGTCTCTTTCTGACGTGGCACATGGCCCACCCGTCAGTCACTACGGGTAGCCTCTGGCCGTGTGGAAAACAGCCCCAACCCTGTGTGACTGTAGCCTTCATCTGTGCTGATGCAAAAATCCAATTTAAATTGGTTTAATAATTTCATAAAAATGATAAATCTAATAAATTCGATAAGTATTTATTTATAAGTCAAAAAAATATGTATGATATATCAAAATGTTCAGAATAATGAGATCTATCTTATAGAATCAAAATCATGCATTGTTCAACAACTTTAACAACAAGTTTAATTCAAAGAACTAAATGAACCCCCATAGGTGATTTCGGGGTCTCTCCTGTATTAGGGTTTGCACCCCTCGGACGCTACTTAATTTGCCAAGCATGTTTTAGGTTTCACTTCAACACAATTTAACTTGTCATATCATCATCCTTTCTTGAGCATTTCATCGATGCCATGTGTTGATTGTTTCCCTTTCTTTCCGGTACTTGCTTCTTCCTGGTAGAATACGATATCGAGATCAACACCATCGAAGATCGACGAATAACACTTGACCAACTGTAATCAAGTCAAGCACAAGGCTTCCGGAGATCTATATCTGGGTATCAACAAACAAGGCAAGCATAGCCCCACCATTATACAATCCTATGGTTTCGAAAGTATTTCATTCTTGCCATGAAGCATACGATTCTACTGTGCTCTTTTATCGATAGATAGAGTATCATACCTATTGCATTACTCCCTTTGAGCTTATATTACCTAATCCGCTGTTCCTAGCATAACTAGGTTTGGCTTGTGTGCACTGCTAGAGCTTATATCTGTGTCTTGCTTAGCCATGCGTAGCTGCCAGTTCTGGTTCATCCAAATGATGTATCAGATGCAGAGAATCTAGTATGACAAGAGAATGAGGTATACTGATGAGTTAAGATCAGTGGTAAAGATTAAACATGCTAAGGCTTGTATGGGAGGCCACAGTGGAATGTGGTTTTTGTAGTCCCATGCTCGCCACTACTAGGACCCGAGTTCTTGCCTTTAGAACCGAGACGAGCATACAGCCACACGGGGCTTGGAAAACCTCATGAGTAACTAACTTGCCTAGTAGATTCCATGAGTCACATAGTTTGGCATTCCATTCGACATATGCATAGAAAACTTTTTGAAATATTTGGCGGGTGAAGGTGCATCATAACAGGTAGGTAAGCGTGGACGGGGTTGCTTGGGGTCGATGGAGCCCCTAGTAAACCAACCTCGCTCACATCTCTAGGGACCGGCTTCGGGATTTGACCCGTTACAACGGAACCCTCCTTAGGGCGTGACTCATGGTCTCAGCGAAAGCAAGGTAAAGGTCGTGTCTAACCAACGTCTGCCGGCCTTCCAAGGAAGAGGGCTATTACTAGTGGCATTAAGAGTCGGTTGGTACATGTGGGTAAAGTTTTACACCCCTACAGGGTTAAATCTTTTTGAAAAGTTGTGTTCACGGTTACGAACGCTTGGTGACCGAATTCTAAGATCATAGAGAACGATAATATAATCGTAAAACTTGGTAGTTCAACATGTGCTTAAGGATGCTTCCTCATGGGTACGAGGGGGTGATCCTAGTCATGAGATGAGGGTTACTTTGGTGGATATCAAGATGATGATCAATTCTTCGGAGATGACGCTCTCTTATCTCCTTTTAAAATATTCTGATTAGTCGAGCTTCTTCTCCCTCTTGTTTTATAAACAAAGATGGCTTTATGCAAAATAACCCCACCAGCCATAAGTCTTGCGGAGTACACCCTATACTCACCCTTGCTTTGTTGATACTTTTGTAGTAGAGTAACTGTTCTCCTGAAGATGAGTTTTGTATGACTTCGACACCGACAAGTAGCTTGGGGTTCCTGGCCGGCAGCCTGGAATCTATGGGCTAGGACGTCATCATTATGCTTCAAGCCTCTTAGGCCATTTGTTAAGTTTGCTATACTTAATAGCATAATTTGCCTTCCGTTGTTTGATGTTTGTGGTCAGTGACATCTGCTTGTAATATTTTGGTTCTTTGCTCGGTTATGAGCTCGCTGTAATAATTTTTGTGTCGCAGGGTTACTTTTGTGTTACCAATTTCTCACTGAATATCCTTGAGCTCTAGGTTAAACTTATGCCAGGCTAAGGTCTGGAATTTGTTTAACCCTGATCCCGGGGGTGTTATAGTTTTTGGTATCAGAGCAGTACCGATCGTAGGAAAACCTTGCTATTGGTCGATGTTGAGTCTAGTGCTTATGAAAACTATTTAAAAGTTGAAAAGTATTTCCGAAAACTTTGGTATGCTTCTTTTTCTCCTTATCTAGTTTCGCTCTAACTCTGGGTCATCTTACCTTGTGTTGATTTTGAAAAGTTCTGACATCTCTTCTAGTCTTTCAAAGCTTAGGTACCTTTTGGTCATGTCGTTTCTCAGCTAGTTGACCTAGTGTAGAGTTCTCTAGAGTTGTGTGTGTTGTGAATTCCTCGTGTACCCTTTGCTCTGCTTCAGCTGAGAGATTCGTTTCCATCATGATCTCTCTACCTTACGGTCCCACAATATTATATTGAAGGATTCATTGTGTTTGGTTCTAGGCTTCGAGGTTTCCTTTCGCCTCGTATGTCTCCTTTTTATTTGTCTGGGTTCTTCAGAAGTTCTTTCTTCTTTTGGAAGTTACCTCATTATTCCTATCTTGAAGTGTACTCTATGTCACTCAAGTAATAGTTACTTGTTCTCTCAGGTTTTAACCCTTGGACTTGAACCGAAGATCCCGGATTGTGCTGGATTCTAGTGTTGAGAGTCTTGTACATGAAGCTGCTCTTTAACCCAAGGTACATTCCATTGACCCCTGATGCTAATGTTCATACATTACCTCAGGATGGCTAGTACTACAATTCTTGCCTTCAAGATTGTGGTTTTTGTCGCTATTGAGTAGTGACAATTAAGGACTTCCCTACCACATGCTATGGCAGATGTTCTTTAATGGAACCAAATAGGTCACTACAAGAGTATTCCTCGTGAGTCTCGTATCTATACTCGTGACTCTACCACACCCTTCCTTCTATGCATTGGTTTTCGGAAGATTGATAAACTATGCATCCACATCTCGGGACTCAATCCTGAGCATGTTCCTTTTCCCCTTGTTTTTTCTGACCTTTGTCTATCAGTTGGTAGCCAAGTAGTAATGTGCATTGGTGCCTTCCGATGCACGATACTCTTGTGGTCCGTCAAGACAAACCATTTCGAGATGTCAGGAGAAACACTCTCCGGTACCTCGTCATATCTAGGACTAGGTCAAAGTGTTATAATTCGCAGAGTAAGAGGCAATGATTAGCTTCTATTATGGTATACCTTAAAGTATCACACTTTTATATAATAAGCGATTGGGTTGAGTTTCATGACCCCTTAATGAAGTGATGCTCTTATACATCTTTACCCACCCTTCCTTCGAGTTTTCGCGCTCGTGAATGATAAATGTGCGTAATAATGTGGCCATCTGAGATTTTTAGCAATCTTTATTGCTTTGAACCCTAAGGACATTTGATTCATTCTTAGTGTGATTGGTTAATCCTATCACTAAGCGAAGGATGGTTGTGCTACCAAGTCCGCTACTCTGGTACACTCTCCTTGGTCAAAGAGTTAGGTTTGTGCCAAAGCTCTAAGACTCTGTCTCCTTGCCTTACCAAGCAAGTTTCCTCTTGAAGTAAGTGACATATCGGTGGTTCATGATATTATAGATGTCTCTCTAGAAGTATCGCCATGTTGCCACATGATCGTGTTGTCAAGTTCTTGAGCAAGCAAGTTCTCTGAACTGATCCTTTCTCCAAGGATCTGTATTGGATACCCCTAGATGGTTGAGCTTAAACAACAACTTGGAGAGTTGTAAGACAAAAGTTCTATCTGACTTAGTTCATCTTAAAGGGTTGGCTAGTTTAGTTTGTTATGAAGAAAGATAGTATTTCCTTCGTGGATATGTTATCTTCCCCTACATTTGATTTGATTTGGGTTATCGTCAAATCAAACTTAGTTCCAAAGACTATCTTGATGATGTTGCTACTGGTGATGTTTCACTTGAGTACATCCTCATGTTCGTTGGTTTGACCAGTATTTCTGCCTTGATTATACAACATATGAGTTCATCTTCTTGGAGTATCTCGATAAGTTTGTTGTTGAGCCCATCGACAATATCCGTATCTTCTCCATGCTATATTAGATTCATATGGAACCTTTGGCATTAATATTGGAAAACTTTCTGACAACTGTCTTCAGGTCATCTCGAAGTATGTGCTCTGGATGTTCGAAGTGATCTCCTCCGGTCACGGGTAATTGTCGAAAGATGTCACTGTGAATTTGAGTGGGGTTAATCTTGTTCCTTAAGGACACAGTTGTATTTCGTTGCAAGTACTTCATGTAGGTGTAGTTGTCTTTCGACTAGTTGCTAATACATGGGTCTACCAATCTAGCTCAGTCTATTGGAGCTTAACATTGAAGTCCATGTCTTGGGAATCTAGTGACTTTACCTCTTTGGTAAATGTTACACACTTTCTATTTCGGACATGCTGAGTCTGACGTATCATTCCACCTAACCAGAGTTGAATCTAAAGCAGCAACGATGGTTGGTGTTCTTCAAGGTTTTGACATAGGTTTATTTGTCAACCCGGCAAGATTGATGTAATGGTTGACACAATTAGTTAGAAGGCATATCATCAAATTCTCTTGAATCAGCAATAACAACCACTCTTCATGAGGCTTCTTCTATGATTTATAATAGGTGTTACGCTTATGGTTTCCTTTGTATCTGAAGTCTGACCTTTACTTGATGTCTTCCTCAAACGTCAAGGAGAACATTTAAAGTAGTGTTGCTAAATGTCTCTCGGTCGATCCTCCAGACCCTTTATGTTGGCAAGCTTCTTGTTGTGCCAAGTAATTGAAGTCTGAGAATGAAGTTTATTTTTCCTCGCGCCATCAGGAACCTTCTTACTTAATCATCCTGGTGGTGAAAACTGATATCACGATCTTCAGCAAAGATTTTGATAATCACGGATGAATAAAGACTTTCCTTCGTTCCTCTAACATGTTCGAAGAGTGACGATGATTTTAGTAATCAGAAGTTTCTCTTGTTACATGTTCCTTGTGACTCTTACAAGTCCTCGCCACAAAACAACCTTTCTATCTTGATCTTCTGTTGAAAGAAAGAGTGACCCTTCTGTATCAAAAGTAGTTCAACAACTTGTTCATCTGTATCTCTGTATCCCTGGAATCTCTACTTAAGCTGTCTAGTAGAGTTTCATATCTCACGAAGTCTATAGTCATGTTGTTTCTGTTGTAAGCTTTCCTTTTCAGAAGCTTAAATCCTTCTAAAACTTCATGGTCTCAATCCTTATGAAGACTAGCTATCTAAAAACTTGAAACCATGTCCTCTTGTTTCCTCCGTTACCTTGGCGTGTTTCATGTTGTCATCTCAGGGTTGTTTATGAACACTCCTTCATGAATTGACCATGAGATACCATGTGTGTTGTTTAGTGTGTTTCCCTCTTATCCTTAGAGGTGACCTTGTTTCTCTTCCTTCTTCCTACCTGCGGAATCTTAGGTCGAGATTCTCATAATGGGGATAGAGCTGTAACACCCCAGTTTTAGTTAATCCTTAATTAGGGTTGTTTGTGCATTCATGAGCATCATCTTTTAAATTGCATGCAAAAGAAATAAAGCCAGAGCCTCCAGGCCGCGCAGCCTAGCCGGCCCATCTCCCCTTCTCCCTCTCTGTCGCCCATGCGCGCAAGCCAACTGGCCTAGCCGCATCCCACTCCGGCCCACGTACCCCTTCGCTCCCTTTCTTCTTTCTTCTTCCTCCGCCAGAAGGACGCCGAGGAAGCTGCTGCATGTCCCGTCGCCGGCCATCGATCTTCTGTGCGTTATGATGCCCGCTGCCGCCCCTGGAGCCAACGATAAGAATGCTGACGCTCCCCTCTCTCTCCCCATACCCTTATTCCTTTTCCTATGTGACGTCAGCCTTCATCTGTGTTGATGCAATAATCCAATTTAAATTGGTTTAATAATTTCAGAAAAAGGATAAATCTTATAAATTCAGTAAGTAATTATTTATAAGTCAAAAAAATATGTATAATATATCAAAATGTTCAGGAAAATGAGATCTATCTTATAGAATCAAATCATGCATTGTTCAACAACTTTAACTACAAGTTTAATTAGAAGAACTAAATGAACCCCCGCAGGTGATTTCGGGGTCTCTCTTGTATTAGGGTTTGCACCCCTCGGACGCCGCTTAATTTTCCAAGCATGTTTTAGGGTTTCCCTTCAACACAATTTAAATTTTCATATCATCATCCTTTCTTGAGCATTGCATCGATGCCATGTGTTTATTGTTTCCCTTTCTTTCTGGTATTTGCTTCTTCCCGGTAGAATACAATATGGATATCGAGATCGAAGACCGAGATCAACACCATCGAAGATCGACGAATAACACTTGACCAATTGTAATCAAGTCAAGCACAAGGCTTCCGAAGATCTATATCTGGGTATCAACATACAATGCAAGCATAGCCCCACCATTATACAATCCTATGGTTTCGAAAGTATTTCATTCTTGCCATGATGCATACGATTCTACTATGGTCTTTTATCGATAGATAAAGTATCCTACCTATTGCATTACTCCCTTTGAGCTTATATTACCTGATCCACTGCTCCTAGCATAACTAGATTTGGCTTGTGTGCACTTCTAGACCTTATATTTGTGTCTTGCTTAGCCATGCATAGCGGTCAGTTCTGGTTCATCCAAATGATGTATTAGATGTAGAGAATCTAGTATGATAGGAGAATGAGGTATGATGATGAGGTAATATCAATGGTAAAGATTAAACATGCTAAGGATTGTATGGGAGGCCACGATGGGATGTGGTTTTTGTAGTCGCATGCTCGCCTCTACTAGGACTTGAGTTCTTGCCTTTGGAACCGAGACGAGCATACAGCCACACGGGGCCTGGAAAACCTCATGAGTAACTAACTTTTCTAGTAGATTCCATGAGTCACATAGTTCGGCGTTCCATTCGACATATGCATAGAAAACTTTTTGAAAGATTTGGTGGGTGAAGGTGCATCATAATAGGTAGGTAAGCGTGGACGGGGTTGCTTGGGGTCGATGGAGCCCCTGATAAACCAACCTTGCCTCACATCTCTAGGGACCGGCTTCGGGATTGGACCCGTTACGACGGAACCCTCCTGAGGGCGTGACTCATGGTCTCGGTGAAAGCAAGGTAAAGGTCGTGTGTAACCACCCTACCAGCCTTCCAAGGAAGAGGGCTATTACTAGTAGCATTAAGAGTCGGTTGGTACGTGTGGGTAAAGTTGTACACCCCTGCAGGGTTAAATATTTTCGAAAAGCCGTGTTCACGGTTACGAACGATTGGGGACCGAATTCTAAGATCATAGAGAACGACAACCTAATCGTAAAACTTGGTAGTTCAATGTGTGCTTAAGGATGCTTCATCATGGGTATGAGGGTGTGATCCTAGCCATGAGATGAGGATTACTTTGGTGGATATCAAGATGATGATCAATTCTTCGAAGATGTCGCTCTCTTATCCCCTTTTAAAATATTCTGATTAGTCGAGCATCTTCTCCCTCTTGTTTTATAAACAAAGATGGCTTTATGCAAAATAACACCACCAACCATAAGTCTTGCGGAGTACACCCTGTACTCACCCTTGCTTTGTTGATACTTTTGTAGCAGAGTAAGTGTTCCCCTGAAGACAAGTTTTGTACGACATCGACACCGACAAGTAGCTTGGGGTTCCAGGCCGGTAGCCTGGAATCTATGGGCTGGGACATCATCGTTATGCTTCATGCCTGTTAGGCCATTTGTTAAGTTTGCTATACTTAATAGTATAATTTACCTTCCAATTTTTGATGTTTGTGCTCAGTGACCTCTGCTTGTAATATTTTGGTTCTTTGCTCAGTTATGAGCTCGCTGTAATAATTTTTGTGTCGCAGGGTTACTGTTGTGTTACCCATTTCTCATTGAATATCCTCGAGCTCTAGGTTATTCTTATGTCAGGCTAAGGTCTAGGATTTGTTTAACCCTGATACCGGTGGTGTTACATCCGCACACTTGAATTGCAATATCTATCAAATCCCAGGAGCTCATAATTATTTGAGAAACTAAAGAATTTTAGTGAATTAAACCCTTTGCATGTGGTTATTTCACTAGATAAATATTTAAAGGAGTTCTACAACTCCAAAAATTGATGAATCCAATTTCTACAGAAAGGTATTTCAAATACCTACCATGTATCTTTGGATTCACATCAATAGAGTCTGTAGAATAAATCTAGTGAAAAAGGTAAATTGCCAGCAGAACTGACTTTAGGATTTTCCCAAGTGCATTCTGGTAATTATTTTGGGGTGAAACCAACTCTCTACAACACCCCTGAGGACAAACTTATTTGACTTCTAGATATTTTCTGGTGTTTTTTTCACCAAAACAAGTGTTTATCCCACTAGAAAAATCTGTAACTAGTTAAAGACAATGAATAAAAATATGAAACCACTTCTGGTGGTTTTGTTATCTCAATATCTACATACTGATACCAAATTCGCATGTTGTTATCCTACAGAACTTGGCCTTGGCATAAAACCCATTTTTAGAAGGTTTTGCTAATTAATTTATTAAGATAAGTCCAATAAAAGCTTTTGAGGTATTTCTAGTTACCATGTTTTGGAAAAAAACCTCTCATAGAGCCCTCCTACTACCATAGCCATATTACATATAATTTTATTATTATTCTCCTTAGGTGGTTTGCAAGTACATTCAAAGTACTGACTGGCATTATCCCTGGCTATTTACTTGGTCAGACTTCGAGAAGGAAGGTGAAGATAAGGTGACGTTGATGACTATGCGAGCTAGGACGTTTCCCCTAGTCAGCTTCCTATAGGGTTAAGGCATGGCTTGGGCTTGATGTTGTACTAAAGTTCCACTTATGATGATCGATGTATCCATAATGGCATTAAAAGGTATGACTTGTACCCGTTTAAGCATTGGATGTTTACTTTGATACTTGTAGGTTATGTGCCACGATAGACTGATCATGGGATCGTGGCAATATGCATAACAAGGATTCTTGGACGACTAATCTGGAGGCCCCCACACAAGCCCCAGTATTGGCTCTCCCTGATTTCACGAAGCCGTTCATTGTGGAAACTGATGCATGTCAATACGGGATCAGTGATGTCCTGATGTAGAATGGGCACCTTGTTGCTTACCTGAGCAGAGCGCTGAGTTCTCGCAATCGAGCGCTCTCCGCGTATGAGAAGGAGTTCATTGCAATCCTCATGGAAGTTGATAAGTGGCACTCCTACCTGAAGCATCAAGAGTTTGTCATCTGCATAGAGCAAAAAAGTTTGCTTCACCTCACGGAGCAGCGGCTGGGCACTGGCATTCAGCATAAAGCTTTTTTCAAGATCATGGGGTTGCATTATACGATTGAGTATAGGAAATTCATCACAAATGCAGCAGTTGAATCTTTGTCTCGCCGTCCTATCGAAGAGGAATTCATGGCCATTTCCATCGTTGGACCTTCCTGGCTGGACAAATTGGTAGTGGCCTATGCTCATGACGCTACCACCAAGAAGCTCTAGGCTGAACTTAGTATTTTAGGTATGAATGTTGATGGGTTTTCTCTAACAGAAGGCATTATTCCTAAACACGGCAAGGTTTCGGTGGGAGGCAATACAATTTTGCAGCAACATATTACCCAAGCACTACATGATAGTGGGATCGGTGGACACTTGGGCACCTTGGCTACATACCGCCGCATCAAGAAGATGTTTACCTGGCCAAACCTCAAACAAACTGTGCAAGTTTTTGGCCAGCCTATTGCAACCGCTGATAGTCTGTGAGCAATCCTGGCACACAATTAGCCTAGATTTCATGGAAGGGCTACCCAAATCTAATGACCACGACGTGATTCTGGTGGTCATCGGACCACTTCCTCCCTCTCAAGAACCTGTTCACGGTGCTGCCAATGGCGATAGTGTTCGTCGATAACATTTACAAGCTTCATGGCCTTCCCCAATGCATCATCTCGGATCATGATAAAATCTTCACCAGCAACCTATGGCAGGAGCTCTTCCGCCTCACTCACATCTAGCTGATTATGAGCTCTGCATATCACCTACAAACTGACAGGTAGACCGAGCATCTGAATTAGTGCTTGGAGGCGTTCTTGTAGTGCACTGTCCATGCCTACCCCACAAAATGGTTCTACTGCCTATACTTAGCGGAGTTCTTGTACAACACCAGCTTCCATTCATCTCTAGGTAGGTTGCCATTCGAAGCTCTCTACGACCACCTTCCTCGCCATTTCGGCATCTCTGCAGCGGTGGTATGTGCGGTCCCAGATCTAGACTACTGGCTTCAAGAGCGTGAGGCAATGATAGCTCCTCCTCTAGCAGTTGATTCGTGCCCAACAATGCATGAAGAAGAAAGCCAACAAGTACAGGGTGGAGCGTTCATTTGAAGTGGGTGATTTCATCTTCCTCAATCTCCAACCATACGTGCAGACCTCCCTAGTGTCGTGCAGCAGTCAAAATCTTGCGTTCAAGTTTTTCAGGTCGTACAAGATCCTGGCTCATGTCAGAGAAGTGGCCTACAAATTAGACCTTACGGCGAACATCAAGATTCACAATGTGGTGCACGTGTCTCAACTGAAGAAGTGAGCTCGATCAGCTCACCCGGTAAGCGATGCCACTGACTTGATCACCATTGATGATTTCATTGTCCTTCAACTCTGTAGTCATGGAGCATCGCACCATTCAGCGCGACGGCAACCTAGTGCCTCTCATCCTTGTCTATTGGTTGGGACTTGCTCCGTCAGCAGTCACCTAGGAAGATGAAGCTACCATGGCGCATTGGTTTCCTTCGGCACTGTCTTGGGGTCAAGCCAGTTCACAAGGAGAGGGTGATGCCACGACCTGGCACACTACTAATGGCACCAAGACCTAGGAATCTAGTCCATCAACGACAACAGCGTGAGCAAGATAACGAGACCTACTTAGATTGTCGTCATCCTTCGTCCCTCTCTGAAGAATATAGAACATTGTTCTACTTCCATCTTGTAACTCATATCTCAGAGGGATATTAGTGTGTCGAACCTTGTATCAGATCAAGGAACCCTAGTGTGTGTGTAACATATTCAAACTGGTCCACGTGGCCACACACGAACACTAGTTAGGTTTAGTGTAAGATTCTATAACATGTTTGGTAGGGACTTGAACCTATAATCCTAGTCCTTTATAAACCAGATATGCGAGAGTTTTTAGGACAATGGATAACCTCACATATGAATCATACAATCTCTGTTACCCGGTGTGTTACTATTATAATGATTGGAAGCAGGAGTAGGATTCAGCCACCGTTGTAAGATCTAAACCTAGGTAAGTTGTGTTACCTCGTACCTGCCAACTCATCGCCTTACCTCACATCTCTCTAAACATGTTATGAGGATTACCCTATGGCGTACTTATACCTTCGATCCGGATTACGAATGTAGTATAACTCTTTTTCCCTAGTAGACCTAGGTTTATCGAATCCTCGGGAAGCAGAAGCGTAGTGAAGTTACTTTAACGGACCTTCAGGAGTTTTAGAATTCCGTTTGTGTTTTCACCGGACAAGAGTTTTCTATCTTTTGTTGTTGTCGATGATGGAGAGAGAGGGCCTAGGGCATTCGGTTTCACCTGTAGCTATGCAAAACATCTTATGGGAATAAAAGATAATAATAAAGAATGCATCCACAATTTCTATTGCCTCCGCAATCACTTATAGCAATAACCTACTAGTCTCATCCATAGAAGAAAGAGAACTAATGATATGCATAGTGACGTCACCGTTGATCCCAAGTAAATCCCTCACATACAGCCGTACTACCCCTTTTGTCACTGGGGTTCCCAACCTAAAGATTAGTCATTACTCATACTCCCTATACCTGGCTTAATCCTTGGGGTCTTGGGTACCTCACAAGTCCTTAGATTGAGGCAAGATAGGACACAATAATCATCATGTCATACAAACTAATACATGATCCCATCTATGATAAATAACATGCACAAAAGCTACATGGCTAGGCCGAAGCCCTTAGCCCAAGGAGAATTTCTCACACATAGAGATGAGATCAACAATCATAAACATTGCAATGGAAATCATTAGATTGATAGAAAATAGTCTTACAATTTTGCCAATCAAAGATGAGATCTACTATTACAAGTGGTGGAATATGGCTATGGTGATGGAGAAGGGTTTGGAGATTAGATCTAAGTCTATTCCTCTGGTGGCTCTTCGGTGTTGTGGATGGAGATCTGGGGGCAGCTGGTGATCAGAAAGAGCTCTCATTTCTCATCGCCCGAGGCCGCTTTATATAGGGGTCCCTTCACGAAAGTTGTTCTATTTGACCTAGCAGTGTCGGCGGCAACTATACGACCACAACTATACGACCGGAATTTTATTCCCACCACCTCACGACTCCTGGTTTCTTCGGGTTGTTGGAAATATCATATCTTTGAATTTAATGTTGTGATTCCCACCATCAAACGCCATTATTTGTGCAGGGAAAATAGAAAGAAAGGATTGCATACCCCTTCGATCATTCCGTATTAGTGACAGGGTTTAGAGAGACATTTCATCAAAAATATGAATAATATCCAGTTTAAATGTGGACGTAGATGGCTATATTTCAGAGCCATCAATGTCACCAAGCTTAAACTTGATTGTCCTCGATCAAGAAAACGAAAATCAAAAAGGAACTCAGCATTTAAACTGAAATAACAAGATGTTGATCTTACTCATGATTAGTAGTATCATGTTTCCTCCACTTTATTAATCTGAAAAACTCAGCATAGATAGAGTAATGGAAAGCATATCATACGGTTTTTATGCATCCTTATAGCGCAACAAAATTATTATTAACATGGATGATTCAAATGAGTAAACTTTATTCCATGTCATGTAATCAACTCATAGGCTTGCCTTTGAACAATAAAGTATAATCATGTAAAATTGAGACTACGAGAGTTTTCATGAAAAGCATATACACTAGAGTATCTCAATTCTCCCACATCAATAAATCAAGATTTTTCAAGCACTACTTTGCCATTCATTGTCCTTCAAGAATTTCAATTCTTAAGTAATTGAGAGCATTCCAAAAAATAGTTTATCGGGCTGTGATGGACACTCGTGGCATCACCAAGGTTTTTGTTCCTTTTGCACAATGATTACTCATATCAGCCAGAGGAGTGATTCCATCAAGAACACAGCTACCCAGGAGTGCCAAGAATCTTACCCATGATAGCATTGCTGCTACATATGTTTAATCAACTCATAGCCAAAATCTAGGAGTTTCCTCCATGAAGATCGTTTGTAGACTAGCGGAGTTGTTGGCATCCCATGAAGTTTGACACGCATAAAGCTATATCATTCTTATGATTCACAAGTCAAACTTTAGCATGGTCACAAAAACCGCTAAACGTCAATTCAATTGGACAAATCCTTTTAAAGAGAGCTATCAAGTCAATCATTATTTTCTATGGTGTTGAGTGTCTCTAGAAATAAGCCTTCAAGACTAAACACTACAACACCCAAGCCTTCAATTGTGAGATGTTTTCTTATTACAATTGTTTAGCAAATTTCTAGGCAAGACTTGGTTAACTACAAGAGCTGGAACAAAACGTAACCAACTAAATACCCATGCAAAAAAAATTTTACTACAATATAGAGACTCACTCCACCAATATAACATCTTAACATTTACTACTAACTAGCATGGGTTTCTCGAACTTCAAAAGTGGGGAGTCATAAGGCATACCTCTCATGTTTGGTTCCATTTCTCTCTTCCCTTTTGATTTGCTTCTTGGAAACTCAAAGTCGATCACTCTTCCTACAAATATATGAGAACCTCGAGACGAAAAGAAAAGAAAGAGGGAAATAAAGATAAATGGAGAAATATTTTGTTGTTTTAAGAGAGGGAATTAAAGAATATAAAATTGGTGGCAAAGCTCGGCTAGAAAATCTTGAAACCAAATAAAAGTAACTAAATATAAAGTGTTCGGGAAACCAACACGAGTGCTTATAAACTCGAACTAAAAACATAACCTCGAAAATAAAAATAAATGAACGCCAAATAAAGATAATGAGGAAACTTCCCCAAGCTTAGGCTTTTGCAAGCCCTTCAAATCATTGTGGTGGCGGGAAAAAGTCGGAACTCCAGTTTGCAAATTGTGTCGATAAATTACTAGTTGTTCCTCGGAGGTTCAAGGAGAGGCTATGCATACTTTCCATAGTCCCTCCAAGTTCTTGGAAGTCTTGGTATGTGGCGAACCGGGTTGGTGGTTGCTCCTCTTGATGAGGAACTTCTTGATCCTCATCCTCATCGGGAATCTTCTCCTCGGGTTGGTGTTTCTCAACCTGCAAGTCATATAGCAAACATCCTTCCTTGATAGAGAAAAGACCATTAGGCAAAGGAGCAGGATAGAGACGCCCAGCTCCAGCAATAGGCAAGTAATAAACACCACCTCTCCTAGTGAGCATTCCACAAGCCTTTAAAGTAGACAAACCAACACGTCGCTCACCTTGCACATGTTGCAACTCACCTAGGTCGATGCCTAGGGCAATGGCAAGCACAGTGATGACGCATCCACCTATGATTGGTCCTTGGCTTTGGGAGGATTAGTGCACAAGAATTGCGCTCAAGTTGAGCGACAAGTCACAACTGTTGTAAGCAGATTTTGCAAGGACTAAGATGTCCTCCTCATTGAGTCTTGTGAACTCATTCCGTGCCCGCAAGGTGTTAGCAATAACATAGAACAAATAGTGTATTGCGGGATGTTGAATATTCTTCCCCTTGCTAACTCTAGAAGTGAATCTCATTCCATTATAATAATGTTCCGGGGAAGGGTCTAAGCGAGTAAAGGATGCGCACAAGTCATTATCATTATTGTTTGGGAAATTAAAATATGCGCATCATGCATCTAGTTATAAAGCATAATTGTTGTTCATAAGTCGGAAATAAATCATGTCCTCTCCATTCCATGCTTTAACGGTGCTTTGCAAAGAACCTAGAAATTCAAGAGTTAATCAGCGATAAGTAGGCACATCATTGAATACAAAGTTTTGCAAGCCAACCCTATTGCAAAGTAAATTGAAGTTATTAGAAATACCGAGTTCGTTCAATATAATGGGGCAAGCCCACTTGGTTGCCTTCACTTCTCGGTTCTTGATCTTGTTGAAGCGATCACGTTGGAGCTCATTCCTGAACCGTATCCCCATGCGTTCTTGAGCGGCAGCCCGAGAAGCGCTAGCGGCGGCACGAGCACGAGTTTGGCTCCTTGTGTTCATCATCTAAAATAATAAATAAATACAAAAATAAAACATTTTGATCCAATAATAATAAGCATAACATATTCCTCATCATAGCACACTAAAGAATCCCCTCACAATAATAATCTAGACAAGAGAATCATGGCAATTAGTTCATAGCAGGTCTCACCCTAGATTGATAATGACAATAGATCGAAGATGAATTTGCAAAAAATAATTGGAGGATCGGAGGAGAAACATACCGTAGATCACTTGTGTTTGAGGAAATCGAACGAAATTGAGTAGAGATGAAGATCTCTTGAGATTTTGAGAGAGTTTGGAGGTAGAAGAGAGAGAAAAGGATTGAAGTTTTGGGGTTGGAGGTACCTCATGTGGTGATTTTTGTGGTCGGACGCAACTATACGGATAAACTATACAGCCGAAACAATGTGTTCTCGCCGTATAGTTGGCCTGCTGTCAAAATTTTAGGGTTTCCACCTAGTGGCTAGAACTATACGGCCAGAACTATACGACCGGAACAATTTGTTCCTGCCGTATAGTTGGTCGTCAAACCTTCTATGTCTAGAAAAGAAATTGTACGGAAGCATCGATATCTATATGACAGGAACTATACAGGCGGAATTTATATTCCCACTGTATAGTTGGTCGTTAAACCTTCAGTACTTATGAAAGAAAAATTGTCGATGCTAAAAATATCTATACGACCGGAACTACATGGCCGAAATTTTTATTCCCGCTGTATAGTTGGTCGTTAAACCTTCTGTAGACATCAAAAAAATTCTATTTCTTCGAGAATTCTTTCTCATCCCGAAACTTAGCGAAACACCTTTTTTGACAGAAAAATGACAGTAAACATTGTCGACCAACATCAACATGTATAAAAATGGATTTTTAGTACTAGTGAACTTCTTCTCCTCAACTAGAGCTTTCTAGCAATCTTTATTAAACATAAAACTTAACTAAAACTTAAAAACTTTACTCAAACCTTTATTCACATGGTTTTCCTCCCATGAAGCACTCTTTTATGGTCAATATCTTGACCTTGATGTTGCTCACTTAGGCCAGATGAGTGTAACACCCACTCCAAAATAGTTGGCCTTCAAAGTGATGGCCTCCTTTTCATCATGCTTGGCTTTTTTCTTCCTGGGAAAATGAATAACAAAAGGATCCTGTGAGGGCAATTAAAGCTTCACGTTCCCTTCATGTAGATTAATCAAAGCCTTAATATTTCTTAAGAATGGACAGCCTAATATAATAGGAGCAGTAGCATATTCAACATGTCAACAATAACAAAATAAATAAGAGCAGGACAGCTTTTAATGTATACTAAAGTATTCTCCTTAATTCCTATAGCTTGTTTGTAGGTAGAATCTGCTAGATGCAATTTTAACTCGGTGATTTCAAAAGAGCCAAGATTTAACTTATTAAAAATACTTTTTGGAATTGTTGAGACGCTTGCACCTAGATCACAAAATGCAGCTATCTCATTGGTCCCAATTTTAATCTTAATAGTAGGCTCAAATATTTCATCAAGCTTCATAGGAAATTTTTCAGCAATTTTCTTTTATTCTTCCTCAAGCTTATGTACCTTTATTGCTACTTGATTTACGAAGTGTTGATACATAGCTTCCTCATTTCCTTCACTTACCGGAATCTTGATGTTGATCATTTTTACAAGATCTTCAACGGTGTAACTTGGTGAAGGAGCATTACTATAATCAAGTTCTTCAGGATCCTCCCTTTGTATTCTCATCATCTTGAGGTCTTCAACAGGATTGGGCTCGGCTTTACCTGCAAATTTAGCTAGAATGAGAGTTTGACTCTCGGTTATCTTACCTAGTTGTGCCTCAACAATCCTCGTTCTTTCTTGGAGGGCCTGCAAATCATTCCTCAAACTTACAGCTTTGTTAGATAATTTACCAAGCATAGCGTCATGGTTCTCTGTTATTTTAACAAGAATATTGTTTTGCTCATTTTGTGAGTCTATAAAGGACTTAAGTTTTTCTTGGAGACTACCATTACTTGTTCCCATATTATTATTAGAGTTACCTATAGGGCTAGAATAATGTTTCTGAAAAATAGGATTATAATTCTTCTTCCAAGAAGGGTTATAATCATTACGAGCTATGAAGTCTATTTCTTCAATATTTGATTCTGGGATAGCTCTTACCTGGTTTTCCTTACATTTTACAGCTAATATGAGCTCATCCAGCTTAGCATTGAGTTCTTCATTTTCTTATGGTGAGACGGAGTTCACCTTCTTCGTGTTTGATCTATCCACATGCCACTGGGCATGGTTGTCTTGCATATTGTCTAGTTGCTTCTTTTCTTTGGTAATATGTTTACCCATAAATGTTCCTCGAGCTGCAGTATCAAGAATAGACTTAAACACAGGGTTAAGAGCATTATAAAACAAATGGAGAATGAACCAATCTTGCATCCCATGATTGGGACAGTTTCTCACTTTCATCCTCTCCCATGCAAGCGCTAGTGGCTCATGCTCTTCTTGTCTAAAACCAGTAATATTAGATCTTAGTTGCATAGTCTTTGCAGGTGGGAAAAATTAATCATACATAAAGAAGTACATTCCACCCATGATGTAATATTATTTCTAGGCAAAGATAGCAACCATTCTTTTGCTCTTCCTCTAACAGGGAAAGGGAATAAGCGCAATTTGACTGCATCAGGGTCAACATCTTTTATGCGCATCATATCACATATTTCAGTGAAAGTATTTAAGTGCATACCTAAGTCCTCAACAGAAGAGCCTCCAAATTGATTATGTTGACCCACACTTAAATAATGGGGCTTAATTTCATAATCATCAGCAGCAATTACTGGTTGAGTAATAGGAGTACGCAAATAATCATTCTTGGGAGTTGCAAACTCCCCAAGCTTTTTTTAGCCATGTTTCCTATGTTTTTGGGTTTTCTTAAACAAAGACTTATGATAATAAAAACAAGGAATTAAAGACTGTTTACTTTTTTTGGTTTTTCAAATAAAGACTGAAATTAAACTAACAAAATTGAAAACAAGAATTAAAACTAGCAAGGTTCCTACTAACCTCACCAGGGTAGCTATTGCTTCCCCAGCAACGATGCTAGAAAAAAGGGTTGATACCTTCGATCCAGATTACGAATGTAGTATAGCTCTTTTTCCCTAGTAAACCTAGGTTTATCGAATCCTCGAGAAGTAGAAGTGCAGTGAAGTTACTTTAATGGACCTTTGGGAGTTTTAGAATTCCTTTTGTGTTTTTACTGGACCAAGAGTTTGCTATCTTTTATTGTTGTCGATGATGGAGAGAGAGGGCGTAGGGCATTCGGTTTCACCTGTAGCTATGCAAAACATCTTATGGGAATAAAAGATAATAAATATGCATGTCATTGTTATAGCACGATAATTATATGTGGGCAGTGCATCTATAATTGATATTGCCTCCGCAACCGCTTATAGCAATAACCTACTAGTCTCATCCATAGAAGAAAGCAAACTAATGATATGCCTAGTGACATCACCGTTGATCCTAGGTAAATCCCTCACATACAGCCGTACTACCCCTTCTATCACTAGGGTTCCCAACCTGCAGATTAGTCATTACTCATACTCCCTATATGGCTCAATCCTTGGGGTCTTGGGTACCTGACAAGTCCTTAGATTGAGGCAAGAGAGGATACAATAATAATCATGTCAAAAAAACTAATACATGATCCCATCTGTGATAAATAACATCCACAAAAGCTACATGGCTAGGCTGAATACCTTAGCCCAAAGAGAATTACTCACACATAGAGATGAGATCAACAATCATGAACATTGTAGTGGAAATCATTAGATTGATAGCAAATAGTCTTACAATGTTGCCAATCAAAGATGAGATCTACTATTACAAGTGGTGGAATATGGATATGGTGATGGAGAAGGGTTTAGAGATTAGATCTATGTCTATTCCTCCGACGGCTCTTCGGTGTTGTGGATGGAGATCTGGGGGCGGTTGGTGATTATAAAGATATCACATTTCTTGTCGCTCGAGGCCTCTTTATATAGGGGTCCCTTCATGAAAGTTGTTCTTCTTAACCTACCGGTGTCGGCGGCAACTATACGACCGCAACTATATGGCTAGAATTTTATTCCCGCTGTATAGTTGGTCGTTAAAGCGTATGTCTCCACTTCAGGACTCCTGGTTTCTTCGGGTTGATGGAAATCTCATATCTTTGACTTTAATGTTGTGACTCCCATCATGAAACGTCATTATCTACGCAGGGAAAAATAGAAAGAAAGGATTGCATACCCCTTTGATCATTAGGCATTAGTGGCAGGGTTTAGAGAGATATTTCATCAAAAATATGAATAATATCCAGTTTAAATGTGGACGTAGATGGCTATATTTCAGAGCCATCATGTACTCATTGAGAATACCATGATAGTTGGTGCCCACTATGGGGGAAAAGGTGCTTCGAGCTCTACACCGGACAAGGACCAATCTCTTTGCGGGATTCAACGACACCATCGCCATCAGGCGTGTTCCCTTTCTGGCAATGTTCTGATCTTCCCTTCGTACGAGTTCTGGATCTCGGTGAAAAGAAACCCTATCTGCTACACCATCTTCCCTATCAAGGACATCCACATCTTCATCGGCGAACCCGGCACAGGATCCAACTCCGAGGAAGTTGGCCAAGCATCAAGGCTCACATGGAGCGCCTTCGGGATGGATACGATCGCGGAAGAATGATTAGGCTCTTATCTCTCTTTGGAGTTTGTTGCCTTAGATCTAGAAAATTTAAGGGCCACCCAAACCGCTGATGTGCAGGAGATAACAGTGGAGGACCAAAGAAAATCCGCTTGGATTACCCAAGCATTACATAAGAAGAGGTCACACTTTGTGGGTGTCCTTAACATCATAGATCTGTCGCGTTGCGTTCAGATGCCGGATGAAACCTCTGGAAAGTTTCTAGCCAGATGGCTTAAGTTGAGAAACTCCATTGATAGAATCTCTGAGTAGGCCGCTCTGCACTTTTTCATCAAAGGACTCACAAAGGGAAAGCTATTGCAGCACACGCTCAGGCGACGTGAGGCCATAAGCAACCTTAGTTCTGACGAAGTGATTGCAACTGTTTGCAGTTTCTCCGACGTTGATGATGAGGGACAAGCCGTTTTAAATGCTGCCAATAGAAAGTATCATTTCATTAGCTACGCTGCTTTAGGTTTTGAATCTAGCTTTGAGCCAGCCGGCAAAAAATCTGAGTCAATCTTGGACATGCTCTATGCCGACATCAGCAACATGGAGTGCGGAAGCGACGTAGACAACTTGGAGGAATTCAACGCAGCAATGAAGGAACTAGAGGCGGACCTCGACCTCGAGGAACAAAATGAGCAACCTCCCACTTATCGACAGGTTTTTGGGGACATCGAGAATGTGGTAGAAGATCAAGAGAACCCAGGATCCGAAGCATCTCTGCCAGGAACTGGAGGGCCATGGTTGCAGGTAAGGACATTGTAGATCCTAAGGTCACAGCAAAGGACATGCCCCCTCTGGCTATCCCCCAACAGCAGGTGCATGAACTAGATTCCGGTCCTAGGGTAAAAACTAAACAAACAAGGATCTGCCTCCACCACCACCATCAACATCGAAGGCGAGCGATGTCTTTATTACTCCTACGGACAAGGTCATCTTCAGACAAACTCTCATAGAGCACGTGAACCTGGATCATATCCAGAATGTCACTGAGTTTTACGAGAAGTGCAAAGAGTCCTTGAAGAGGCCAAATGCATCATGGAGCAGAGCGCATGGTTCAACAGCAATCTAGTCAAGGTGAAGGATACCATGAAGACGGCAAAAGCCATGGAAACTAAGTACAAGAAACTACTTGCTCAGGAGCATGCATGTGTTCCTACACATGTGATTCAAGATCCAGGTGTTAGGAGAAACCTAGGATGGGCCTCGGACAAGGCAAATAAACCATAAGCTACCCCTTATTACGATAAGCAGGGAAAGCAAATCATGCAAACTCTATCCCTGAACATGGACCTTGCCAAGACATTCCTGGAACAAGATAGATCTCTCAAAGTGGTGTACCTAAGGCCCTCAAGCAAAAGGAAAAGGCCACCCCTTCATAGAGGCTTGCGACCCATCCAGAGCTTTGCTAGTAAAGTATGCACGACCACCGCAGGGATAGGTCCCTAGCACAACAAGTAAACAGCCCCCTCATGATGCCAGATCCCGCAGAGGTTCTACATAATGAAGACGAAGGGATGAATGCAACAGGACCGGTGCATTATGATCTCCTATGAACACGGAGGTAAGGACCAGCCTCAGCGATCCCCTGTGCCCCCCTAATATTCTCGACATCACAAGGAAGCTCAGCCACGTAACTACACCAGCATGCCGCCTCTGAGTCAACCACAGGGTGGCATGATTCTACGTGGTAACCGAGTGCAACAAGGGCACCCTGAAGATGGTCGTAACAACAACGATGGATGAAGGAGCAACAATTAGCAAGGTGCTCAATGTTCGCCAAGCAATTGCGACAAGCATAGCGGCTCCCAAGTCGGAGAAAGCAAGAAGTGAAACTCTCCGCCGCCACCACCACCGCCCTCGCCCCCAAGAAGCCACCATGGTGAGGGAGGAAATGCCCCACAAAAATCTCATAACTCGTGGCACAACCCCCTACCCCATGGCGGCAACACATAGAAAGATCAGCATGCGCCTTATGACGCACGCGGCCATATTGATAGGATCTAGGAGGCCCAGGAAGAACCCTATCTAGGGCCAAGATGCTTCGGTCTAGTTTTCGAGCAACAAAATACCCTGTAGGACTCTGGATTGACAATTCTAACAAAGCTTACAATGGATCCACCAAGCTAGCTACGTGGTTGCAGGACTATTATGTTTCGATCAAAATCGAGGCGGAAATCCCAACATAGCATTAAAGTACCTCCTATTGATGCTCACTGGAATGACCTAATAATGGATCGATGACTTGCCGTAGAAATCTATCGGCAATTGGTTGGACACGCATGAAGCATTCACCAAAAACTTTGAGGGTACACACAAGCGTTCCTATACTATTGGTGAATTATAGCGATGTGTACAATAAAAGTATGAAACATCCAAGAAATACCTTTCCTGCTGGCTTGACATGAAAAAATCCTACCCAGGAGTACACAATCAAACCACGATGGACGACTTCATCAGAGGGTTGCTGCTCTGGCATACGCTGAAGCGCGATAAGGACAAGGGGAAGCTTGATCTCACCTCGATGATCTCCACCGCTAGCAAATTTGCAGTGGCTCATGATGATGCTCATTGTGATCTTCTTGCAATAGCTAATACAAACCAGTCCAAGAAAAGCAACAATAACAAGCGAAAAACTCCACCTAGAGAAAAACTAGTTGCCGACATGGTTGCAATGGTGTCCACTATAAGAGGCGATGGCGGACAACATGGGCGTGGCCGAGGAGCAGGTCATGGGCATCAGTGTAGTAGTGAAACTACGCCTGGGACACCCCGTGTTCCTCAGACATATGAGTTATACCGGGATATGCCATGTTTTTCTCACCTAGATGCGAACAGAAAATCCACCCACACCAACCACAATTTCAAGTTTCTCAACAACCTCAAGGAAGACCTTGAGTCGGGATGCAAGCGAAGCCAGAAGAACAGACCCCGCGGGAAAGGCAAAGGGAAAAGGAGTCCAAGGATATTGGCGACATGGATGAAGATGATGAACCTAAGCCGTCTGACAAGGGCGATGGTGGAGGAAAAAGCAAAAATCCATTGAGAAGAAGAATCCCGTCTATCACACTTTCTTTGGTACTCCAACAGTCAGAGCACAGAAAACCTCCCTGAGGATACTGCTTGCTACCCTTCCCAAGGTTCCTCGGTATGTGAAGTGGTCGGAAGTTCCGGTGACATGGGACAGAGGGGACCACCTAGAACTCATCTCGGAAGATAATCAGTATGCCATGGTCATCAACCCACTGATAGCTATGAATTGACCAAGTGCCTCGTGGATAGGGGAAGAAGCATCAACATCATGTACATCAACACACTCCATAATATGAACTTGTCCTAGATCCAGCTCAAGTGTAGCAACACCATATTCCATGGTGTGGTTCCTAGTCTACAATCGTAGTCCCTTGGAAGTATCACCCTGATGGTAGCTTTGGTTGACGTTAATAATTACCGCCAAGAAGCCATGACCTTTGAAGTGGTACCTTTCAAAAGTGTGTATCATGTCATATTTGGATGCTCCATCTTCCATGTTTTCCCCACAAGGCCATGTTACATCTACAACTAGCTCAAGATGTTGGGCCCAAAGGGCATCATCAGCGTCATAGGAAGTTTCAAAAAGGCATGTGAATGTGAGCTTGGAGAAGCCGCCTACGCAGAAGCCATCCTCTACAGTGAAGAGTTCAAAGAGATCAAGAGTCAGGTCAATGCCTCAGAGATATCGGCTTTGAAGAAGCAGATTTCTGACTCCAAACCCACCTTCAAGGCCTCCATTGAGACCAAGCTAGTGGAACTTGTGGTAGGCGATGCCTCCAAGACCACTGCTGTTAGTACATCTCTAGATCCCAAATATGAAAGCACGCTCGTTAAGTTTCTCCATTCTAAGAAAGACATCTTCGCTTAGCAACCTACCAACATGAAGAGTGTACCTAGGGAACTCGCCGAGAATAGCTTAAACATTTATCCCGGAGAAAAACCGATGAAGCAACCTCTACGATGCTCTAGAGGCAAAAACGATGCGCCATTGGCAAGGAGTTAGCTAGGCTACTCAAGGCTAATTTCATCCGAGAATTGATCTACACCAAATGGGTGGCCAATCCTATACTTGTACCCAAGAAAGAGACGAAATTTTTAAGGATGTGTGTTGATTACACTGGCTTAAACAAATTGTCCCTGAAGGATTTGTTTGCCTTGCCTCTCATTGACCAAGTCATTGACTTTAAGGCTGGCTCAGAAATTTTGTGTTTCTTGGATGCTTATTCCGGATACCACCAGATCAAGATGTACGAGTTGTACCAATTGGCCACTTCATTCATCACTCCCTACGGCACGTATTGCTACGTCATGATGTTGGTTGGGCTGAAAAATGTTGGTGCAACTTATGGATGGATGATGCAACATTTCCTCCATGATCAAATTGGTTGAAACATTCATGCTTACATGGATGACATCACAGTGATGTTAAAAAATGAAATGATCTCATCGATGACTTGCAAGAGACCTTTGATAACCTCCGAAATTCAACATCATGCTTAACCCTAAGAAGTGTGTCTTTAGGGTACCAGCCAGCAAACTATTGGGCTTCATCATTTTGCACTTCACAATTGAAGTTAACTTGGAAAAGATCAAAGCTATTGTCAACATCAAAAGGCCCATGTGCCTGAAGAACATTGAACAACTCATAGGTTGCATTTTAGTTGTAAGCAGGTTCATTAGCTAGCTTGGAGACAAGGCCATGTCGCTCTACAAGTTTTTCAAAAGGAGGATAAATTTGTATGGACGGATGAAGCATATATCATGCTGCAAGAGTTGAAAAGGGTACTATCCTCTACGCCAATTCTCACAACACCGGAGTCAATGGAACCCATGTTAATATACATGGCAGAAACCAACCGAGTCATCGGCATCGTCGTCGTGGTGGAGTGTCAAGAATCAAAGCATGAATACAAAGTTTAGCGACTAGTTTACTATGTAAGCGAGGTATTGACGGAATCCAATCAGCTCTACCCACACTACCAAAATCTAGCTTATGGAGTTTCCCTTGCTTCTCAGAAGCTAAGCCACTATTTCCAGGAGCACCCTATCATAGTAGTGAGTGAAGATCCTCTTTATGACATCATCAACAATGGCGAAGCTACAGAAAGGGTGGCGAAGTGGGCATAGAACTTGCCGCCTTCAGAATCACCTACAAGAAACATGATGCTATCAAATCTCAAGACTTGGCATATTTTATTGCAGATTGGATGAAAACCCTAGCTGACACTCCCGTTCTAGAGCTAGGGTTTTGGGTTATTTATTTTGAAGAATCCAAGATGCTCAATGGCTTGGGGTTAGTGTACTATAATCACCAACAGGGGAGAAGCTTCAGTATGTCCTACAGATCGACATTGATTAAGGGGAATACATCTTGGTGATTGCGGGCATCATGCCACTCCCAAATAGTTGGTCTCCAAAGATTTTAGGCAAGTATTTTACTAGCTTAACGTCAAGGTGGACATAGATAAGCTAGTTGAGACATGCCTTGGATGTTAGTACTATGCAAGGCAACCACATGTACCAGTTGACGAGTTGCAAACTATACCAATCATGGCCATTTGCAGTCTGGGATTGACATGGTTGGACCCTTGAATATGGCACTGATGGCCCAAAATATATCGAGCGGGTTGGGGAACCCCAAGAGGAAGGTATGATGAGCACAGTAGCAAGTTTTCCCTCAGTACGAAACCAAGGTTATCAATCCAGTAGGAGCAAGGAAACACCCCAAAGGTGTAGCTAGCTGAACGTTGGCAGGGCGCACTACCGGTGCCAGCAACAACGTGGAGACCTGCACAACACAACCACAGAACTCTGTCCCCAACTTCCGGTGAGGTTGTCAATCTCACCGGTTTTGCTGAAAACAAAGGATTAAACGTATCGAATGGAAGGAAGTAATAGTTTGTAGAAAGTAAACACAAAGAAGTAAACAGTTTATAGATTGTATGTAAAAGAAAGGCCCGGGATCCATAGTTCACTAGAGGTGGCTCTCCTTAAGATAGATAACATGCTGGGTGAACAAATTACAGCGGGGCAATTGACAAAAATCAAGAAAGCAACACATGCATATACTAATCATCTTGACTCCTTTGGAACTTGATTGGGCATTACAACATTATCCATAGACCGCCATCTAACTGCATCTATGACTAATAATCCACCTTCAGGTTATCATCTGAACCCCCTCCAGTATTAAGTTGCAAGCAACAGAATATTGCTTTACGAATTGCGTGTAATGTAAACAATACGATTGTTCTATGAACAAAGGATTGTTGTTTTCTCCCTAGTAGCAACAGCACATCTAGTACCTTAGAGATTTATGTCACTTCCCCAGATTACCAGAGGCATGAACCCACTATCGACCATAAATACTAACTCTTGGAGTTGCTAGCATCTACTTGGCCAAGATAGCTACTAACAACGGAAAGCATGCAAGATCACAAATAACAAAGACATGATAGAATCAATAATAAATATGAAATAGCATCTCAATATCCATCGGATCCCAGCAAACACAACATTTGGAATTACAAATAGATGATCTTGATCATGAACGGAGCTCACAAGATCTAAACATGAAAGCACAAAGGAGGAGAACCAGCCATCTAGCTACTACATGGATCCGTAGTCCAAACATGAACTACTCACGCATCACACCGGTGGCTTGCATGATGATGAAGAAGGCCTCCAGGGTGAATTCCCCTCTCCGGCAGGGTGCCGGGAAGAGCTTCAGATCCCTCTTGATCTAGGGATGGAGATGACGATGGCTACAGACTCTTTCGTGGATTTTTGATCGGGTACTTAGGGTTTTTGTCCCGAGGGCATCTTATAGGCAGAAGGAGAGGCCGAGGGGGTGTTGGGGTCGGCCAGACCACCCCCTGGCGTGGGCCAGGCCTGGCCGCGCGGCCAGGTGGTGTTGCCGGCCCCTATCCCTTCTCCGTCTCGTATTCTGGCATCTGATGACTTCCGGAAAAATAGGCACTTTGGCTTTTGTCCCGTCCAATTCCGAGAATATTCATTTTCTGACTTTCATGCAACCAAAAACAGCAGAAAACAGGCAGCTGGCACTGTGGCTCTTGTTAATAGGTTAGTCCAAGAAATCATATGAAAAGTACTCCAAAGTGTGGACAAAACACAAGAAAGTGGATAAAACGAAGCATGGAACATCAAAAATTATAGATACATTTGCAATGTATCAACATCCCCAAGCTTAACTCCTGCTCGTCCTCGAGTAGGTAAGTGATAAAAAGAAAGAATAATTTTTAGGGTGACATGCACCATCAAAGACTTGATCAAAGTATTTGCAAAACATTCAAAGCTGGGATCATAGTACTTCAATCATAACATGAAAGACAAAGTTCTAGCAATAAGACAAAGAAACTATGATGCAATATGAAATGGCACAAACAAAAGATTCATGAATAACAATGCTTTGCAAGACGTTTGTTTGTTTCACATAAAGAAAACATAGCATAATAGTATTCAGCTTGTCCCTCATAGAGTAGCAAATATAATTGCATAGGACACCTTCAAAGTTCATAAGAGTGACTAGATACAAATAGTTTAAAACAAGCAATATCAAGATATGCATCAATCAACTAGTCTTGGGACAATGCACATAGAACTAAGAATGGACACTATGCTCTCAAAGTAAGTGCATAAAGGTAGAAGGTGGAGACTCAATATATAATGGTGGAAGAAAGGCCTTCATAGAAGGAAGTAGGGATTCAAGTCTCATAAAGAGCTTCCAAAAATTATGGTACTTATAGCTTTCAGCTCTCATTTCCCCTATCATAAGCATCTTGAAGGTGATTAAGGTTAAAGTGACACAACTAAGAGGATATGCTTGACAAGTTATAAACCGAAATCTCATGCCCCTTACTTATGATGATCGAACCTCATGCTACTCAACTTTAGTCACAAGTAAGCTCTTGTCATTGTAAGTACATGTGTATCATAAAGAACCGCTAACGGGGTACCCCTTGCACATGATACAGGAGCTATCCCATAATCAAAATGACAAGGCAAGTAGACAATGAGCATCTCAGCGATCTTTTTATTTGCTATTTGCATAGGTTTTTATTGAGGATGCTTCATAGAGTGCTCATTATGGTGACGCTACAAGTTTCCACCATGATTAGGCATGGCTTAGGCTAGTGGCCCAAGCGTTTCTCTAACACACATACAAACTCCATGATCTTACAAGTTCCACTTTTATTTCACACCCCCAGGATCCATAAGCAAAAGAACATGATATCAACGGGGTACAAAGTACAAGTGCAATGTTGAAAGCGTTCCCCATGATACATGGTTCTGCTAATTTCAACTTATAAAGTGCAAGGATATATGCAACAAAGAAGGACCCAATGGTTCAAGTTTATTAGATGCAAAAAAATTAAATTGTGCCATCAAGTTCATGAGAGCTTTAATCACTAGTTTGATCAAAACAAGTTTAATTCGGAAGGTAAACAAAAGCATGAATATACTTGGAATAGCATAAGATAGTAGGTAGGTATGGTGGACTCTTTGGAATAACTTGGTTTAGGGAGTTGGATGCATGAGTGGAACTCATACTTGATTGTGGAGGCTAGCAAAAGACTGGGAGCAACAAACTAAGAGAGCAACAATGGCCATCATCATGCAGAGCGACAAAACATCATTGATCAAAGCATAAAGTGATACTACAAGTTGAAAACTAAAGGATCATAAAGGCTTATGGTGACTTGATATAGTCATAACATGGTGTGACCATGCGCCAAGTCAACCCAAATAAAGCATCAAAGGATAATATCACTATACTATGCTTTAATATGCTAAAACAACGCATGATTCATCCAAGGCACATTAAGCAATCTCAGTTGTTTATAACAAGTCATGCTACAGCAAATAATACTAAGCATAAAGCCAAAACAATATCAAGCATGGCATGACAAAGCATAGGCCATAGTCAAAAACAAGCTCTTTTTACCACATAAGCATGAACTTTCCTACTCTTTTCCAAACCAAACCAAAATATTTGCAAACCAATGTATGAAAGAGGGGGTCCAACCAATTTATTTAGCAAACTAAGCAAATAAAAGCAAACGAAAAATAAAAAGAAGACGCTCCAAGAACAACACAACTGTGCATGTAACAATAAAAATGAAGGGTTTGGAAGAAACCTGGGATTTTTATTGATGAAGAAGGGGATGCCTTGGGCATCCCCAAGCTTTGACGCTTGTACTTCTTGGATATTTCTTGGGGTGACACGCATGGCATCCCCAAGCTTGAGCTTTAGTCCATCCTTCATCTCATTACTCATTTCTTCCATAGACCTGAAATTTTTCCTTCATACAAAACTTCACACAATCTTTATTAGAAACATTAGTACACTCAAGATAATAGGTCTTAAGGTTCAGGTCTAACACCAAATAAACTTCCATTAGAACACTATCTACTGAAGCACTTCCCTAAAAAAGCTCATTTCCCCAAAAGAACTCAAAAAGGAACCAACAAGAAGCAAATGCAAATAATGGGAGAAATCTGTCAAAACAGACCAGCAGGTAAAGACGAATTTTTTCTAAGACCTTCTGTTGCTCAAAACAAAAAGTGTTGAACTAACGAAAGTTAGATAACAAACTGGGGAAGAAGCACAAAAATTCACGCCGCAAAAAGACGTACAGAGATTTTACACGAATTTTTACGGTGAAGCACAGAAATCTGTTTCGGGACAGCAACTTTCCCAATCATTACTTCTCTCTCATTAGAGGTTACTCTTGGCACAAAAAGCAAATAAAAAGGATAAGGAGCGGTTATTACAGAGGTAATAACTTCCAAGACTCATCTAAAACTTTTGGGTTATCTCCCAATAAGTACTTTTCTTAATGCCTTTAAGTTAGGCATGATAGTTTGAGAAATATGAATTGAAGTAAAAGAGAGCATCAAGAAGCAAATTCAAAGCACATTTAAGTCTAACCCACTTCCTATGCATAAAAATCTTGTAAAGAAACAAGTCATGAAAGCACAAAGCAACAAGCATAGGAAAGCAAAACAAGTGCAACTTCAAGACTTTCAACATAAAGAGGGGAAACTTAATATTATGGAGATGCATACAACCATGTTTCCCTCTCTCATAATAACTTTCAGTAGTATCATGAATAAAATTAACAATATAACAATCACATGAAACATTCTTATCATGAGCCACATGCATAAAAGAATTAATACTCCCCACATAAACATAGTCATTCTTATTAATTGTAGTGGGAGCAAATTCAACAAAATAGCTATCATTATTATTCTCATCACCATAATCATCAAATATAGGAGGCATATTGTAATCATAATTAATTTCCTCCTCAATAGTAGGTGGACTGAGAATATCATATTCATCATTGTAATCATCATATATTGGAGGTTTGGTATCATCATAAGCAATAGAATAGCTATCTTCCAAAGCTAGGGAACTAAAAAGATCATTTTCATTAAAACTAGCTTCCCCAAGCTTAGACTTTTCCATAGCATTAGCAATAATGGTGTCCAAAGAATTCATACTAACAACATTGCTATTAGCATGCAAATAAAGTTCCATAGGTTTTTTAATTTTCTCATCAAACACTTCATGTCCAAACTCAAGATAAATACTATAAAGCTCTCGAATTTTGTTGTTGTTTTCCATTAAGCCTAACTAGTGAAAACAAAAAACAAAAAGATAAAATTGCAGAATCTAAAGGAAATAACTTCGAGCACTCACAACGGAGGATGTGAGTACCTTTTACCTTACCTCCCCGGCAACAGCGCCAGAAAATATGCTTGATGGCTCAAAATATATCAAGATCGTTGGGGGTACCCCAAGAGGAAGGTATGATGAGCACAGCAGCAGGTTTTCCCTCAGTACGAAACCAAGGTTATCAATCTAGTAGGAGCAAGGAAACACCCCAAAGGTGTAGCTAGCTGAACGTTGGCAGGGCGCACTACCGGTGCCAGCAACAACGTGGAGACCTGCACAACACAACCACAGAACTCTGTCCCCAACTTCCGGTGAGGTTGTCAATCTCACCGGTTTTGCTGAAAACAAAGGATTAAACGTATCGAATGGAAGGAAGTAATAGTTTGTAGAAAGTAAACACAAAGAAGTAAACAGTTTATAGATTGTATGTAAAAGAAAGGCCCGGGATCCATAGTTCACTAGAGGTGGCTCTCCTTAAGATAGATAACATGTTGGGTGAACAGATTATAGCGGGGCAATTGACAAACATCGAGAAAGCAATACATGCATATACTAATCATCTTGACTCCTTTGGAACTTGGTTGGGCATTACAACATTATACATAGACCGCCATCCAACTGCATCTATGACTAATAATCCACCTTCAGGTTATCATCCGAACCCCCTCTAGTATTAACTTGCAAGCAACAGAATATTGCTTTATGAATTGTGTGTAATGTAAACAATACGATTGTTCTATGAACAAAGGATTGTTGTTTTCTCCCTAGTAGCAACTTCACATCTAGTACCTCACCAGATTACCAAGGCATGAACCAACTATCGAGCATAAATACTAACTCTTAGAGTTGCTAGCATCTACTTGGCCAAGATAGCTACTAACAACGGAAAGCATGCAGGATCACAAATAACAAAGACATGATAGAATCAATAATGAATCTAAAATAGCATCTCAATATCCATCGGTTCCCGGCAAACACAACATGCAGAATTACAAATAGATGATCTTGATGATGAACGGAGCTCACAAAATCTAAACATGAAATCACAAAGGAGGATAACCAGCCATCTAGCTACTACATGGATCTGTAGTCCAAAGATGAACTACTCACGCATCACACCGGAGGCTTGCATGATGATGAAAAAGGCCTCCAGGGTGAATTCCCCTCTCCGGCAGGGTGTTGGGAAGAGCTTCAGATCCCTCCCGATCTAGGGATGGAGATGACGGCGGCTACAGACTCTTTCGTGGATTTTTGATCGGGTACTTAGGGTTTTCGTCCCGAGGGCATCTTATAGGCGGAAGGAGAGGCCGAGGCGGTGCTGAGGTCGGCCAGACCACCCCCTAGCGCGGGCTAGGCCGCACGGCCAGGTTGTGTGGCTGGCCCCCAGCCCTTCTCCATCTCGTATTCTGGCATCTAATGACTTCCGGAAAAATAGGCACTTTAGCTTTTGTCCCGTCCAATTCCGAGAATATTCATTTTCTGACTTCCCTGGAACCAAAAATAGCAGAAAATGGGCAGCTGGCACTGTGGCTCTTGTTAATAGGTCAGTACAAGAAATCATATGAAAAGTACTCCAAAATGTGGACAAAACACAAGAAAGTGGATAAAACCAAGCATGGAACATCAAAAATTATAGATACATTTTCAATGTATCAAGCACCTATGGATTTACTCATCTGCTAGTAGTAGTTGATAAATTCACAAAATGGATTGAAGCTAAACCCATTAGAAATCTCGATGGGGCAACTGCCCTAAAATTTGTTCGGGATCTAGTGGTGAAATTTAGTCTCCCACGCTACATTATCACAGACAACGGTAGCAACTTCTCGCTTGAAGAATTAGAGGCCCATTATCACTCCAAAGGAATCCGCCTTGAATTAGCAACTATAGCACATCCACAATCTGTTGTTCAAGTTGAACAGGTCAATGGACTAATTCTGCAGGGAATCAAGTCACACCTAGAGGCACTGCTGCAACATGCTTCTGGGGCCTGAGCGGAAGAATTACCACCTATGTTGTGGAGCTTGAGAACAACTCCAAATAGATCTACTAGCTATACCCCTTTCTTCATGGTTTATGGAGCAGAAGCGGTCCTACCAACCTTCTCCATGATTCACCATGAGTCACCGCCTATGATGAAGATGATGCTGAAGAGTCCATGCAACTATATGTGGACCTACTCGAGGAAGAATATGTCCTAGCAACCCAAAGATCCACTATCTACTATTAGAAGCTAGGAATCTACCATAGTCGTCGCGTCCGGCATCGCTTGTTTAAAGAAGGTGATCTAGTGCTTCGCCTCAAGCAGAACAGAACCCACAAACTACCCCCCTTGGGAAGGACCATTTTTCATAATCAAAGCGTTTCTCAATGGTTCATATTACCTTGTTGATATTTGCGAGTTGAAAAATAGGCTAGGAAACGATCACAAACGTAAGCGATGTTACCCCCGATGATCACTATCTGAAGACTGATTGGCCATGGAACATAGCACATATACGTCCTTTTTATACTTGGCATATTTTCTTGATGTAATATGTATATGATTGATTAAATAAAGCATTTGGTTGACTCATATCCTGAGTCTTTTACCTCCTTTAGTTGTTCACTTTTGGATCATATAAAATCCAATATGCACAAGTTCACATTTGCACTTGTGAAAACTCCGCCTTCGCGCATTAGCTTAAGTTTTCTAGTCTACATGTTTGTTGTTGTTTTTTGTGGATTCTAGAGTAGTGTCATTTCACCACTCAAAGGCAGTAGTTTTGCTCCCAGGGTTTTGGACGGTGCTATTAAGCATCATCACCAATGGATAAAGGTCTATGCTAAGAGTTTTCCGTCTCATGAAAAGTCAAGCATAAGAACCAGAATAATGGATAATTCAATACTTGCTTAAAAATATACACAAAATACATGCTAGAGTAGAAGGAGGCTTGTCACCCAAGTTTTCCGCCTTACACATCAAGTTTTCAGCATACAAAATATTTACGGAGACATGTTTAATACAACATTTTTATGCCTTTGGTGTAGGGGATTTGATGCAGCATTCTTAGTAGTAGTAGAGCTAGCGCCATATTGATTCTTGTCTGACAAGCCAAATGAAGAATTAGTGGCAGTAGGAGAGGCATCAAGGATTGCTTCAGCAGGGACAAAGACATACGCCATGACATTGTTAGCCACCAAGTTGATGTAGCCAGCAAGAGAGTTCCAGATGGCTTCGCCATCAATCTCCTCACCATTTTTGTCAACAACTGGCATGTTGGAGGTGATCAACTTGATGTTAGCCATTTCATAATGTGTGTTGGTCATTTCCAGTGCCATACATGCCCCTGCACAGATGGAAGAATACTTCCATCTATTTATCTTCTCAAGGGATCACTACAGGATCTCAGAGAACTTGGCAGTGAAGTCTACTTACTTGATAGCAATGTCCAGAGCCTTTTATATCTCCTTGGTCTGCATGATGATGGTGTTAAAAAATGTTCCAGCCAATAACATCCGGCTTTTGAGATTTGATGATCCTAGTCCTATCTTGGTTAAGCCAATGGGAGATGAAGACGCAAACAAGCAAGAGTTACAAGTTTATAAATATACAAATCTTCTGACTTGTAGATATAAGAGAAGATACATGTTACCAAGCACATTTATCTCACTCGTCTTGCAAGCTATCGCCAAAATATCATGCTCCTTTTGGAGTTTCTTGAAGGATCCGAGGCTCCTACGATTTTTCTCCCCGACATCATTGTTCTTTAACCTCAGCTCTTCAATATCTGCCTTGAGTTTCTTGATCTTAGTGTTGGCATATTCTTGCATGGCCTTGATGGTTTCATCATGGCCTTCACTTCATCTTCCTGGTCCTTATTAAGTATGTTGTTCTCTCTCTCAAGCTCTTGGATATGTTCGGATTTCTCCACAATTTCCTTGGCTTTGGCGAGAACAACTGCAAAATGGATGAAAATAAGCGTATAAGTATGTACACAAAGTAAAGGTGTCGAATGACGAAAAAATATCAACTGAGGGATGAAGACAGACTCTTGCCCTTCGTGATCTACTCCTTGAGGAACTTACAAGCATCCTTTTCCTTGCGTAAGGCAGCCTCGGCATATTTATTATCTTTCTTTAGCTAGGAAATCTCTGCCTATGCCGCCTCGTTCCGAGCATGCTCGTTCTGACAAAATAAAAAAATTAGTTACTCTAGAGCATCTAGTTGGAAAATTTACATTTTTGGACTAAATTCTCGAGGCTACGGTACAGGAATTTGAAAGCTACTCTAGATTTTCTAGTCGGAATTTCCAATTAAAACTAGACACACGGGGAATACACTATGCAAATTTCACTTGGTTTCTCTAAGAGCACCTAGGCCAAATACTTATGGTTTTCCGCCTAGGCGCTCGGGGGCAACAGTGGGATGTCATAAGTAAATTGACAAGTACCAAAGACTTACCGTTGCAATGAGCTTCAAATTATTGGCGGCCTACAGAGTATTATCATAGGTGATCTTTGCATTCATGCTCATGATATCTGCCTGCTTGAAGAGGTCGTTTGCACAAGGTGTCTGAGGATTTGGGGAACTAGACACAGCAGCAACTCGAGGAGTTGGAGAGGCCATGGCCATCACTTGACCTGAAGGGGTATGTGATGGCTTTGGAATCATCGACTTGCTAGTTGTTGTCTTGCATGTCGCTACCACCATTGGCTCTTTCCCCTTTGGTACAACATCCTTAGCCAGAGCTTCAGTCATATTAACAATAGATGCACTCTCTAGCATCACCTAGGGGATCAGAGGAGGGACTCAATACCAGCAGAACCAGAAGCATCAATGATAGGGATGATATATGTATCCATGGTGGAGGGCTCTAGTGCTGTAGTGGATGAAGTTCCTCCTGGGATGGCAGGAACAATGGTAGCGGGAGTGAAGGGAGCAGTGGCTGGAGATGACTTTGGGAAAATCTCCCATATTTCCTTGGAGGTGGGCTTCAAGGTACCAGTGTTCTTCTTCTTGAAACGTACAATTCAAAGTATACGTATTAGAAGAACAAAGGCAAATAAATTCGGATGAATGAGACGCTTACATTGTGATGGGAATTTTTGTCAACGATATGTCGGCGGTGTTTCTTCTCTTATTTTCCTCCAAAGATGCGGTGGACTTCTTGGAGATCCCACTTTCCATCTTCTTTTTCTTCTTTCCTGTGGCAGCAACATCATAGGCAGGAACTCTACGCTTTCGCGATGTCGGGGCAGGATGATCCTTGGTAGAATCATCATCTGGAAGGACCAACATGTCCTTGAGATTCGGGTTGTACACCTAATGAGCCATGTCCTCCTCGGGCAAACTGATAAGCTAGCAAAGTCAAGTCTAAGTCAGTAGTGCAAATGGTAATACCAAGACAGACACTTTGGGGTAAAAATGATAAAATATAATCATTACGTCATGACACTTTCCTTTCACAAACATGTCAAAGGTGATCTTCAAGATGTGCTTCTTGTCCTTCACCTTTATCATGTCCTTCATTCGATCATTGATGGTATCATTGGAGAAGTTGTCGGGAGAAATCCTTAGAGGACCCCCTCCCCTCAACTTTGTGTACTTGTGCATCAAGGCGGTGTAGTGCTACAGAGGCTAGATCCGCCTTGTGAATCTTCACATGGACAGGTCCAGGACCGTTAACCCCATATCCATGAGCTGCTCGATCTGCCTTATGGTGCGAGACGCCTCTAGGTCAGAGGGAAGAAGGCCCTTGGACCACCGCCAGTTGGAGAACTCAGCATCAACTCCATGCATGAAGTTAGGATAAGTGGTTGTTCGCCCTCAAGATTAATGTCCGGCCCATACAAGTATGATCTCTGCCAGTTCTTGATAGATTCATGCCCAACTATGTTGGGGAACTTCCGTTTGAAGATGATGGTTCTGTAGTTAGCCAACTCATTCTTGGCGATTGTTGACTCTCTCTTGATGGTACAAAATAGGTGAAGATGTCAAACCTAGGTTTGATTTCTAGGTATCCCTCAAAGAGTTCTACATAATTGGTAAGCACTAGGATGATGTTAGGTTGCAGATTATGGGGGAGGACCTAGAAGTGATCAAAAACCTCTAAGAGGAAGTCGGAGACTCGGTGGGATACTCCATGGATCACCTCAACCTTAAGGTAAACTTTTTCTCTAGCTTGAGGATTGGCAGTTACCTCGTCATTCGGTGCCAAGCGCCATTCCAAAACCTTTATCGACGGGATTCACCCCTCGCTAACGAGTTCACTCAGCTCTGATGGCTTGAGAATAGTGCCCCTCCATAGGCCATTGTATGAATCCACCTCCAGATCTTCTTCTTCATCAAAGGCATCGGGCACCTCCACTTTATGGTCGCCGCCGGTGGTTTCTTCCACCATGGTAGTGAACGAAGGAATCTCCACTTTTGGTGGTGGCGTGACCACCAGGGAGGGCTCGATTGGATCCTTACACAACGCCGATTTTTTTGGGCTGTTTGGGTTGTCCATTGGAGGAGGAGAGTGCTGATGGGAGACTGAAGGTATAGGTCTTTCCTTGGGAGCTTTAAGCTGTGTCTGGCACAAGGAAGGAGACTAAGTGGGGGAGAAGATGAGTAAATGACAAAGATTAACTTCCACATTTATTTATAAGACTAGGCTTTAAGATTTGTGTGATGTGAATCAAACGAAGTAAAGAATATAATTAATGCAGAAAATATAAAAGACAATAGAAGTAATGGAAGGTTGTTTCTTATAATAAAAAGTGGACCGGGGTTCATGGGTTCACTTGTCTATTATCTCGTAAGGTGTAATGGACATAAAACAATTCATAAGCAATATAATATTGATGAAACTTCACTATGTGTATGGTAAGCATTCATATGGCACCATGTCCTATTTTAAAGATTATGCAACATATCTCACTTATACTCCTCTGGAAAGGGGAAACTCCATGCAATCCAGAATTGAGAATAAGAAGAGCATAGACTTTCGTACTTTGACATGATGTTGGAATAACAAATGTGCTACCTTGAACAAATAAGATCATCTTGATTGTCACTAGATGATATTATAGCACATGCATTCACTTAATCCCTAGTGAGGTAACAAAATAAAGGTAAAAACCAAAGTGGATATCTAATTTCGTTGTCACTATCCAATCACCACCACCATGTTACTCCAACTAATACACACATTCTCCCACACACTCCCTCTCATACATGTTGGATCAAAACAAGTACTTAAGAATGGGGTACATAATATGCATCTACCAATACATCTTACACATAATAGAATTCCAATCTCAAATATCAACCCATAGAATAAATATCCACCACATAGGAATTACATAAATGACCATAATCATGTTCGGCAACTCATATGGTACTAAAAACATGATAGCACAAGAGATAAATAGATCAAGCTAGTACCACAATTTCATAGTACAGAGGTGGACTACTCCCTTTTCATCATGGTGATGATTCTGGAGTGAAGGAGATATGCCCTAGAGGAAAATAATAAAGTGTGTTTATATGATATCTCATTAGTTCATAATAGTTTTATACTATGTTATAATTGTGTCAATCAGAAACATTGATACACATGTGGTATGTAAACAAATCAAAAGTCTCTAGTAGCCTCTATTCAACTAGTTCATTGGGCAATTGATGATCAAGGTTTCCTGATCATGGAGCATTTATGCCAATTGATAATGAGGCCATATCATTAGTGAATGATATGATGGTCATTACCCAACATAAGTATTGCAACATGATCAAGTAACAAAGTTCACCATTGCAATAATTAGAAATGAAGTATTCTACTCCTTAGACCATGAGATCATATTTAATCACTATCAACCGAGGCTGCTTAGATTGCATCAATTGTCACACTGTAATGGGGTAATCATAAAGGTGTATATTTGGTATTCCAGAGGGATATGTTGAGGCATTTATGACCGCAAGTGCAATGATCGATTGTAGCTAGTTTTGAAATAAGAGTATTGAACCCACAAAGAGCTATTTGGTTAAGGTCTCTATGCCCCTTGTCACTATCTGCCTAAGGATACTTGTAAGCTACCTTTGATATCAAGCAAAGGGTGTTAAAAAGGTTTTTGTATTTGTATGCAAGAAAGTAATAAAATAAAATAAAGAAAACAAGTAACAAAAGCATTGGAAATGGTCTTGGAACTCAATAAGGCTAAAATGTTCTCACGGATGTATGATACACCACTAGCCTATGAAAATTATTCATGATTAGGATAATCTATGTCTTTCGTCATGACATGTGTGGAGATAGCTCCATAATAAGATGTTCACTACAAGTCTCGCGAGCAACCGCTTCTACAAGTAAAGTTTTGAGGTCATCTCTAAATAACCAACGCGATTCCTGCAAGCAAATCACTTCTACAGACCACCACAATTAAGGGTTTTCCATGGATATCGTATGAGCTATGTGAATCTCCCTTAGTTCCCCCTTTGACCGAATAGTTTATAAGCCAATGCTTGCAGTCAAAAAGTAGCACCGGACATACTCCCATACACGCCCAAAGGGTATTTCCCTCTCTCTAGTCCCGAAGGTAGATGCTATGTGGTTGACTTCACATACCATCTAGAGAGAGATTTCTAACACAATATCATAAATCAACAGATCAAAGACCAAAGTTGTAGAGCATCTTTATTTCACTTCATAATAATGCTAGGGTTTCTTTCTCCCCAAGAACAAGGGAAACTACTCACACATGGAAGCAATCAACAACATCATCATATTCATATGGGTGGATTGAAAGTGAAATCAAGTGCAAACCACAATTGTACTAGAATTACAACAAGATCTAATGAACGAAAGTTGGAGGAAATGGTGTTAATGGAGATGTAGCGGTTGATGATGAAGGGGATGGCGCGATGTCCTCCAATGATCCGTGAAGCAGCAAGGATTTGCTCTTCTCCAAGTTCCTCCTCTAGATCCCTTTATAGTGTGGTGTTTCAAGGCTAGAAGTTTTTGTGAATGTCGGATCTCAGATCCGTCTTCGCATGGTGGGAGTATTTGACTAGGAAGATGTCCTAATAGGTCGTACGGGTGGACGATACGGGTGGGCTCTACTCATACCGCGGGTCGTTAAACCTTATGTACCTTCCCCTCGCATCCCATCTTCTCCCAAGTGTGTGGAAAATCATTAAAATGACATTTATCACTTAGAAATATCATATTATTGTATAACATGATAGTCCCAATTGATATGTTCACAAAAGACTTAATAATTCAGGATCCTATTGAAACAAGTACAAAAGGTGTGTGCAAACACTGGAAATACAAAATCCTAAGTCTACTTATGCAAAAACACAAGATAAATATGCTTCAAAAATGGACTCATCAACTTCCCTAAGCTAGACTCTTGCTTGTCCCCGAGCAAGATGGTGGCTTATGGAAAACGCCGTCATGTTCATGAGGCACAAGTCATTACAATAAATGAAGCAATTGAAGCATAATTCCAATATCAGATACAGAACTGCATCGTGAGTTATATCACACTCTCACACATCACATGACTTAGACGCTTCCACACCTTTTGTATCAATAATTTATATGAAATTCAAAGACTAAGGATATTATGCAATCATCAAGTTCATATAAACAAGCACTTGATTGAGTAAGAAATGTTTTATGATCATTGCTTGAGTACCTTTTGTCAACTTGCACCTTTCTCTCACTTTTTTTAATTTTTTAGCATAGCACCATTTTTATTTTTGTTTCACCAATCAATATTATCGTGGTATTGCCGATGAGTATGCCATGGAGGGGTTCTCACAGTGCATGTTTAGAGGCGTGGGGTAAGGCGAAGAGTTGGCGGGTACGAGGTAACACAGCTTACCCAGGTTCAAGTCCCACAACGGTGGCAGAACCCTACTCCTGCTATAAATCACTATAATGGCAATACGCCGAGTTACACAGATTGGTTCGTTGTGCGAGGGTGTTATGAATTGTTGCCCTAAAGGCTCTCGTTGGTCAGCTTATAAAGGCGCCAAGATCTAGGGTTTATAGGGAAAGATCCTTGCCGGACAAGGTAAAGAGTCCTACACTAATACAAACTAGTCTTTGGTGTCTTGTACTCCAAGGCTCCGAGTATGTCGGTGACTCCTGCATAGCCTTCCTTTATCCTGCATGGGCCTCCCTTCAGGATCCGTCTAACTGGGCTGCCCAGCAGGCCATAGGCCTCGCTACCAACTATGGGCCACCCGGGTTAGGCGGATTGGTGACATGCTATGAGGATACCCATATAGCATATCCCCAATAGTAGCCCCCGCAGGACTTTGAAATCTTGCGCCGTCTTGCTCGTTGGTCTCCGAATATCCCGTCTAAGTGATGCCGGCAATTCGTCAAGCAATATCTCAAAGGTCTCCCAAAGAACCCTGCAATCCTCTCCGGCTTCGCAATGTTGCGGAGATTCCTTGAGTCTTCGTTTCCAGAGTCGGGTAATCTCCACCTTTGATGGAATCTTAGGATGTGACCCTTCACTGCAATTGTCAAGAGGATGATGCTGGGTACAGCCTACGTTACTTTGAAACTCACAGAAACAGAGAATTAATCATCAGCTATTTTCATGCACGTGAAATCTGAAATGGTGGAGCGGCAAAACACGGAGGACATGGCGAAATTACCACGCATGTTCACTTCCACTTTGGCAACATTCCATCAATCAGATCTCTTTGCACGAATCTCAATGCGAGGCTTATATTTCCACCACAATCAATTTATTTCTCTTTTACCCGCATTCGCTTTCTAGTCTTCGTCTTAATCCAGCCGCGCGACCTTTCGAGCTCTTCTACAAAAAACCCTAACTAGAGCCCTTCTCTTCTCCACCTTCTCCCTGTCGTAATGGCCTCCAGCATCTCTGATCCTTCCACGACGGCGATTCCCGAGGCTACACTGGAGCCATCCAATGGGAGTGACCGTCCAGCCGGAGGGGGTGGTCGTTCCTGTCTCCGTCGTGATGGAGTCCATCGGCGATGACCAAGAACGAGTGACGCCCGAAGCCGCGGAAGAAGAAAATGACTCCCACAAGGGGGTATGGAGAGGCTCTGATCTCTCCGCCGAAGATCTGCAGGAGCTGGTCGCCGAGGGGTATCTCCCCGCGGTGGAGAAGTTAGTCTGGCGGGCGGCGCCGACTGGCAAGGTAGTCCCTTCTCCCCAACCCAGGGAGAAGGTGTACCTCAAATTTCAGCTGGTACGTGGTGTAAGCCTTCCAGTCTCTGACTTCTTCTTCGATGTCCTCCGGCACTTCAGGGTACTTCCCCACAATCTCTCTCCCAACAGCATTCTAGTCCTTAAGCAACTTTGTAGCTCTCTGCAAAGGATTTCTAGGAATCAAGCCTAGATTAGATATGTTTGTATATTTTTTCACCGTCAAGAGAGAGTCTGTAGAGGCCAAGGACGAACTGCGGATCTGCAGAACCATTAGCTTTAAGATCCGGCCTAGTCGGTGCTTCCCCGACATTGTTGGGCATGAGTCATGCAAGAATTGGCAGTGCACGTACTTTTATGGGCCAGATATCCCTCTGCCTAACCGCCTTGAGACCTACCCCAACTTTGTCGATGGAGCTGCCACAGAGGTGACCGCATGGCGGACTCCAGCCTCCCTTCCCTCCGACGATGAAGCCAATCACGCCATAAGGAGGATTGAGTGGCTCGTAGATGGAGGTCTGACAGGCCTGGACCTTACCATGTGTTGGTACGTTAGGCGGATCCAGCCTCTACAGCACCGCGCTGAGTTGATGTGCAAGTACACTCAAGACAAGAGGGATCCCATGCAAATTTCGCAGGATAACTTCTCTATTGACTCTATCAAGCTCTGGCTTAAGGACATCATCAAGGTGAAGGACAAGAAGCGAGGCTTCAAGATCACCTACGACATGTTTGATTGCGGTACATTCCTAGAGGTAGCTTCTGTTTCCTTTGTTGCTCGTTACATGCTCTAAGGTTTTTCCGACTTGAAGTTGTCCATCTAACACTCCTCTGTATCCTAGCTAGCGACCTTGGCAGCGGATCAAATGGCCTCCCAGGTCTATGATCCAAAGTTGAAGGATATCCAATTGGTGTTTGACGATGATGCCCCCAAGAATCAACCAGCTCCGGCAGCGCGAAAGCGGAAGAGCTCCACCTCTAACACTGCTGCCGAGGCCAAGAAAAAGAAATTGGAGAGTGGAGTATCCAAACGTTCCACTGCTGCCTTAGAGGCGGAGAATAAGAAGAAGCCTACCGGCATTCCCCTCACCAAGGCTCTTGCCGTGGAGTAAGTACTTTCATTCTCCGGCTTGTATTTTTCAGTTTACACCTTTTTCAACTCTTGTACTTATACTTTGTACGTTTCAGGAGGAAAGTCGGTGTTAGTTAGAAGCGATCCTCCAGAGATGCTGGAGGGTCAAAAAACATTTGTGACATGCTGACCAGGGACATGGCCGCCAAGCCCTCTCCCGCTACTGCTCCCCCTACTCCTGCCGCCAAGCCTTCTGCTGGCCCCGCTAGGCCATCATCCCCCGTCATCCCTGAGACCTCCGCCATGGAGACATATGTCAATCCAATTCTTGATGTCTCAGGCTCCGTCGAGGTATATGTTGCTCCCTGCGGCTAGGTGACGCAGGAGAGAACTTCCTCTAAAGTGGTTGAAGCTCCGGCTAAGGATGCCATCGAGAAAGGGAAGGAAATAGTGGAAGAGGTGGACATGGAAGCAACGATCGAGGCAGGAGCCTCTGAGCCATCATCTGCCTTGAAGGCGCAAGATACGGCTAGGGCTTCATCCAGGCCTCCGACTTCAACCTCTCCATTGGCTACGACTCCTCCGACGTTGAGCCTGGATGATCTCATCAAGCAGGCTGATGCAATCTATAAGAATGCCCGGACCTTCCATGATTCCTAAGCTCATCTGGCCAACAATCTTAGGATCATTGCCATCGTAAGTCTTTTGAACTTCACTTATTTTACTTTGTGTAGTATATCCCACTATAGCCCCCGATCTCTTAGGCAGATAATCCAATAGTTATTGGCCTGAGTGCTCCAAAGAACTAAGTGTAGAACTTGTCTGTGTAGCCCTCGATCATTTAGTTGAAACTGGATAGTTCTGACTAGATGCTCTAGAGAAACTAGTTTACTTTAAAATCATGTACTGTAGCCCCCGAGCATTTAGTTGAAACTTGAATAGTTCCGACTAGATGCTCTAGAGAAACTAAGCATGTTAACATCTTGGTGCATAATGTGAATAAACGGAGGATAGCTGCCAATGAGAGGTTTGCTGCTCTTCGGAAGGAACTAGACCTTGAACAGGGTAAAACCAAATTCCTGATGGAACAGATCAAAAATAGCCAGAATCTGTTTCCTACAACAACTCCTTGCTTTTTCATTGAATTATTTCTTCCATCTTCTCATAGCACTTTCTGATTTCCGTCTTACAGAAGCCATTGCCAAGGCCAAGAGCATCATCGAGCAATCCAAGCATATCTAGGAGCTCGATGATGAAAATAAAATTCTGAAGAAGGACCTAGCCGAGGCCGTCAAGGGCCATGAGGCAATGATGAAGGTGCTGCAAGAATCTGCCGACTCCGAGATGCAACGCCTGAAAGGCGAGATTGCCTAGCTCAAGGAACATAACCAAGCTGCCAAAGAGCGGAATGCTAGGAACCTTGAGGTGTACAAGACCGTCTAGAAGGAGCGGGATGCATTGGCGGAGTCATGTTCTCAAGCAGAGACGAGCATCTTTGGTAACCTTTCTCCGTCTTGGTCATTTCTATATTGTAGACGATTCTTTGATTGGTTTGTGCTCATGGTCCTTGTTTCTTTTGAAAACCATAGCCCCTATTGGCTTAGCCAATTTGGGAGAAGGTGCTCTAGACCTCAAGGAACACATGATTCTTGTCGGCAACTTCTTCAGCACTGCCATTGCCCAAGCCAAGGAGATAGCTCAACCTCTGGGCATCAATATCAAGGCGACAGACTCAGCGGCCAAGTTCACAGAAATCCTACGCCGAGCCCCCGAGAAGGTCAAGGACTGGAAGGCCTCTTGCATCCGGAATAGCGCTAGGATGTCGCTATCTCTGGTCAAGGCGCATTACGACAACACCGACATCGACTTGGTGACCTCTGGTTTTCCTAAGCTAGATGAGGAAGGGAGGGAAATCGATAGCGATGCTATTTGTAATTCCCTTGCCGGCTTCGACACCAGGGTCATCAGGATGGTCAACGCAGATGTCTTCGTGCCTGCCGAGATCCTTGACGAAGACATGGCATCGTCTGAGTCTAGCCCATCTCCCTCCGAGTTTGACGAGCTCTCCCGGCCTGGCTCTCTTGATGATGACAGTACGAAGCCCCCTACAGCAGAGCCATGAAAAATAATGTATGTATTAAATGTATCTCTGCAATGTGTATGCGGAAAAAACTTATGTTTTGCTAAGGCAGAAAATCTTGTATTCAAGTTTTCCTGCTGCTTATCTGCTTCCTGCATGTGTATATATTTTTGTAAGCAAGTGTTGGCTTATCCATTATTCTAGTTCGTATGCTTGACCTTTCGTGAGACGGAAGACTCGCAGCACAAAACTATGCTCCCAGGCGATGATGCTTAACAACACCGTCGAGAACCCAAGAACAAAATCGCCGGCTTTGAGTGCCGAAAAGTCACTACTCCGAAATCCACATAAAAACTTCAGAAAACATGTCGACCAGAAAACTTAAGCTAACGCCCGTAGGCGGAATTTTCACAAGGGCAAATGCCACCTTGCGCATAAAGTGTTTATATGATCCAAAAATGAACAACTAAAGGAGGTAAAAGACTCGGAGAATATGAGTGAACCAAATGCTTTATTTCATTGATCACATAAGAAACTTATTGCATAATATAAATATGCTAAGTGTAAAAGGGACGTAGCTGTGCTATGTTCCATGGCCGATCTGTCTCTAGGTAATCATCATCGGAGTCACGTTGCTTGCGCACGTAGCTGTGCTATGTTCCATGGCCGATCTGTCTCTAGGTAATCATCATCGGAGTCACGTTGCTTGCGCTTGTGATTTTTTAGCCTATCTTTCAACTCGCAAATATCTACGAGGTAATAGGAACCATTGAGCAATGCTTTGCTTATGATGAACGGTCCTTCCCAAGGCGGGGATAGTTTGTGTGATTTCTCCTGCTTGAGTCAAAGCACCAGATCTCCCTCTTTAAACAAGCGATGCTTTACGTGGCGACTATGGTAGCCACGCAGCTTCTGCTTGTAGATGGCAGATCTCTGGCATGCCAGTACGTGCTCTTCTTCAAGTAGGTCCACAGATAGTCATCTTGATTCTTCAGCGTCATCCTCCTTGTAGGTGGAAACTCTTGGTCCATCGTGGAGGATGTCGGATGGGAGGACTACTTGTGCTCCATAAACCATGAAGCAAGGAGTTAAGCCGGTGGATATGTTGGGTGTTGTTCGTAGACTCCACAAGACAGATCGTAGTTCCTCTGCCCAGGCTCCAGCTGCTCTACGTAGCGGTGCCTCTAAGTGTGGCTTGATTCCGTGCAGAATTAGTCCATTGGCCCTTTCAACTTGCCCATTTGACTGTGGATGTGCCATAGATGCTATTAAGGCGGATGCTTTTCTCATGACAGTATTCCTCAACTTCTCCGAGAGATAGATTTCTGCCATTGTTGGTGATGATGCTATGCGGGAGAACAAATCTCACCACTAGATCCCGGACAAATTTTAGGGTTGTTGCCCCATCAAGCTTTCTAATGGGTTTAGCTTCAATCCATTTTGTGAACTTATCCACTGCTACTAGCAAGTGTGTGAATCCATAGGGTGATGTCTGCAAAGGCCCCACCATGTCCAGCCCCAGACTTCAAACGGCCAAGATATTGGTATTGTTTGCAATTCTTCAGATAAAACACTTGGATGTCTTGCATAGAACTGACACCCAAGGCATGCTTGTACCAACTTGCCGGTGTCCGCCTTGGCAGTTATCTAGTAGAATCCTTGTCAGAAGGCCTTAGCCACCAATGATCGGGGAGTGGCGTGATGCCCGCAATCTCCGAGATGTATTTCTCTAAGGATTTCAACACCTTGCTGCTAGGAGACGCATCGAAGGAAAACTCCTATGGTACTTCTCTTATATACCTAGCCATCAATGATGACATAGCCTTTTGCTCTGTGTACTATTTGTCGGCTTTCGACTTTGTCGGCGGGCAAAGTTCCTTCTTGTAGATAATCCATGAACGGCTTCGTCCAAGCCGGAGAGGTCACTATTACTGTGTTAACAAATGAATCCACTCTATCCGGGTTGTCGGGGTATGATCCCTTCACGGATGGAGTCCGTAAATGCTCCAGGAAAACGCCTGGAGGAATTGGTCAACGAGCTGATCCAAGCTTTGAAAGCAGATATGCCGCCTCATTCTCCTCCCTTTTTACATACTTGACTTTGTAGCCGTCGAAGCACTTGGCTATTTTGTCTACTTCGTCTTGATATGCTGCCATCATAGGGTTCCACGCATTCCAGGTGCCAGCTACTTGTTGGGCAACCAAGTCGGAATCTCCACAACAAACTATGCGCTTGATGCCAATATCTTTGGCTACGTGAAGTCCATGAATGTGGGCCTCATACTCCGCCATGTTATTGGTAGTGTTGAAGTGGATCTGCAGGACGTATTGTAACTTCTCTCCTATTGGTGATTGTAATAATACACCAGCCCCCGAGCCATTGAGTAACTTCGATCTGTCAAAGTGCATGACCCAATACTCTGGCTCTGGTACAGGAGTATCTTCTGGCAGTTCTGTCCAATCTGCAAGATAATCCGCCAATGCTTGTGATTTGATAGCGTCGCGTCATTTGTAGGTGATGTCGAAGGCGGCAAGTTCAATGCCCCGCTTTGCCACTCTCCCCGTAGCGTCATTGTTGTTGATGATGTCGGACAGCAGAGCTTTGCTCACTACTGTGATAGGGTGCTCTTGGAAGTAATGCCTTAACTTACGTGAAGCAAGGAAAACTCCATAATCTATCTTCTGGTAGTGCGGGTAACGCTGCTTGGATTCCATCAAGACCTCGCTTACATAGCAAACGGGTCATTGAAATCCGTATTCATGTGTTGGTTCCTTGCGCTCCACCATGATGACGATGTTGATTACTAGGTTGGTTGCCGCCATGTAAACTAACATAGGTTCCCTTGGCACCGATGCTGCAAGTATAGGTGGGGAGGAGAGTATTCTCTTCAACTCCTAAAGTGTTGCGTCAGCCTCGTCCGTCCATGTGAATTTGTCCGCCTTCTTGAGCAACTTGTAGAGCGGCGTATCCTTCTCACCAAGTCGGCTGATGAACCGGCTTACTGCTACAACGCAACATGTGAGCCTTTGTATGTCCTTCAGGCATGTCGGGTGTTTGATGTCGAGGATGGCCTTGATTTTCTCCGGGTTAACCTCGATTCCACGATGCAAAACGATGAAGCCCAATAGTTTGTTGGATGGTACCACGAAGATGCACTTCTTTGGGTTCAGCATCATGTTGTATTTCCAGAGATTGTCGAAGGTTTCCTGCAAGTCAGCGATAAGATCATTTGATTTCTTTGACATTACCGCGATGTCGTCCATGTAAGCGTGTATGTTGCGACCTATTTGGTCATGCAGGCAACATCGTCCGCTGGTACGTAGCACCAGCGTTTTTCAACCCAAAGGGCAGCGTGACGTAGCAATACGTGTCGTAGGGTGTGGTGAACGAAGTGGCAAATTGGTCCGACTTTCGCATCCGGATCTGGTGGTATCCTGAATAGTCATCGAGAAAACACAAAAGTTCCGAGCCAGCCGTCGAATCAATGACTTGGTCAATGCGAGGCAAAGCAAACAGATCCTTCGGACACGCTTTGTTCAAGCCGGTGTAATCAACGCACATTCTTAATTCATTGGTTCCCTTTTGGGGACAAGTAAGGATTTTCCACCCATCGGGTGTGAATAACTTCTTGGATAAAGCTAGCCTTAAGTAACCTAGCTATTTGTTTGCCTATAGCCCTTCGTCTCTCATCACCAAAGCATCGTAGAGGTTGCTTCACCGGTTTGGCATTAGGATCAATATTCAAGCTGTGCTCGGCAAGCTCCCTAGGTACACCTTTCATGTCGGCAGGTTGCCAGGAAAATATGTCCCTATTCTCATGGAGAACTCGACGAGCATGCTTTCCTATTTGGGATCCAGGTCCGTGCCAATGGAGGTGTTCTTGGAGGAATCACTGTCTACAAGCTCCACCTGCTTGGTCTTGATGGAGGCCTTGAAGGTGGGTTCGGTAGCAGTAATCTGCTTCTTCAAAGCCGGCATATCCGTGGCATCGACCTGGTTATGGATCTCCTTGAACTCTTCACCATAGAGGACTGCTTCGGCGAAGGCAGCATCACTGAGCTCACACTCCCGTGCCTTGGTGAAGCTTCCGTAAATGGTGATGACGCCATTTGGTCCAAGAATCTTGAGTTTGTTGTAGACAAAGCATGGCCTTGCGAGGAAGGAGTGGAAGATGTCGCATCCAAAGATGATGTGGTACACGCTCTTGAAGGGCACCACTTTGAAGGTCATGCGCTCTTGGCGGTAATTATTGACATCGCCAAAAGCGACCGAAAGGGTGATGTAAACCAGGGAATTTGCTTGTCGGCTAGGGACAACCCCATGGAACACGGTGTTGCTCTTCCTTAGCTGGGTCTCTGTCAAGTTCATCTTGTGCAGTGTATCCAGGTACATGATGTTGATGCTGCTTCCACTGTCCATGAGGCACTTGGTGAACTCTGTGCCGTCAATCAAAGGATTGATGACCATGGCATACTGGTTCTCTGTTGGGATAACTTCTAGGTGATCCTTCCTATCCCAAGTAATTGGAATTTCTGACCACCTGATGTACGGGGGTACCGAAGGGAGGGTAGCCATCAGTATCCTCAAAGAGGTTTTCTGGGCCCGGGCGGTGGGGGTGCCAAGGAAGGTATGGTAACATGGAGCCTTTTTTCAAAGGATTTTTCCCTTTATCCTCTCCCTTGTCGGAAGATTTTGGGTCCACGTCTTCATCCATGTCACTTGATTCCTTGGGCTCTTCCTCCTTCTTCCCTTTGCCCTTTCCGCGAGGTCTGTTCTTCCGACTTCGCTTGTAGCTGGACTCAGGGTCCTCCTTGAGATCCTTGACAAACTTGCATTGGCGGTTGGTGTGGGTGGATTTTCTGTTAGCGTCGAGATGAACGAAACACGGCATATCGCGGTACTGTTCGTATGTTTGGGGAACACGGGGCGTTGAGGGTGTAGTGTCACTCCTCTGCTGGCCACTACTAGCCCCCCGACCACGTCCATGCTGTCCGCTGTTGCCTCTGCCAGTGAACATTGCGGCGACCATGATGGCTACTTGCTTTTCTTCGGGCGGGCTCTTCCGCTTGTTATTGTTGTTCTTCTTGGCCTGGGTAGGGACTACTATTATCGGCAACGATCCACGTGCGTCATCGTCAGTAGGGGAAAACTCGCTAGCCATGGCGATCATTGTGTTGAGGTTGAGCTCATTGTTGTCTTGCTTGCGCTTCAACGTATGCTGGAGCAAAGTTTCCTTTTCCAGACCATCAATGAAGCTGGCCATAGTGGTGTGTTCGTGTACCCCTGCGTAGGAATTTTTCATATCCAGCCAGCGAGAGAGGTAGGCATGAGAGGTTTCATCATTTTCTTGCACACACCGCTGTAGGTCTCCGACAGTGCAGGGACGTTTGTACGTACCCTCGAAATTCTTGGTGAACGCTTCATGCATGTCCAACCAATTGCATATTGATTTCTCCGGTAAGTCGTCGATCCATTGACGGGTGGTGCCGGTCAACATGAGTGGGAGGTACTTGACGGCGACATTGGGGTTTCCCCCTGCGATGTGGATCGCTTCGCTGTAGTCCTGCAACCACGTTGCTGGCCTGGCAGTGTTGTTGTATGGCTTGATGGTCTTGTCTATCCGGAGGCCCTTGGGGTAAGTTGTGGCCCATATCACTGGTCCAAAACAACGTGGCCCAAGGTATGGGAGCCCCCGAGCTTCTTGGATCTTGTCAAGCTGTGTACGTGCATCGTATGGCTCTAGATGCTTCTCTTTTCTATCATGGGGAGGGGAATTGTGGCGTGATCTATGAGATCCATCGTGTCCTCCGCCATGATGGATGCTAGGTGGCGATGGCGGCGATGGAGGCAGTGGGTTAGCTCTCTTGTTGTGCCCCTCCTGCGATTCCTCACGCCTGTCACGGTTACTTGTTGGACGTGGCGGCTCCTTGTGGGACCTGCTTCTATGTCCTTCATTGCTGCTGCGCTCTCCGACATGTTGAGGCTGCTCGCCCTGATCACATATAATGACATCGGGATGGGGCCACCTTGGAGGTGGCATGCTTGTGGGGTGCCACGGCTCTGGTTCCTCGTGGCGTCGAGATGGTGGTGGAAGTGGTGACCGGCAGGGACGAGCCTTTTCTCCGTGATCGAAGGATATGGGGATGGCGTCGGTCCTGTTGCGTGCCTCTCTCCGTCTTCGCTCTGTGGAGCATGTGTGGGATCCCTCGTCACGGGGAGATTTCGGCCTTCTGCGGCTGTTTAGGGTTGACCGGCAAAGCTCCGGGTTGGACTCAAGCCTTTGTGAGGCAGCCTTTTCATGTTGCTTGCATGCCTTAGCGACAAGGTCGTACACCAGAGCAACTGCTTCTGGCGACCTGTCCTACTCCAGGAGGGTCTTGGCGACGGCAATGTTGATGGCGGGAGTTGGCATGACCTGCCTCCCCTCTAAATCTATGTAAGGGGTGGATTCTGTCGGCTTAGATCCATTATATCCCAAGCTTCGCCGAACACCAGGATCTTCAACGACGTGAGCTGGTACTTTCTTTGTCTTTTGCTTTAACAGCAATTGCTTGTATTCGGCCTCCATAGCTCTTGCCACCTTGATGGATTGTTGTGCCTTAGCCATGTCTTCGGCCAGCTTAGCTCCTTGCTCCGCGATGCACTTGGCCTCCGCCAAGATTTCTGCACGCTTCTCATCGAGCTCCGTGATGCTCCGGATATGGGCGACAGTGATTGGTTCAACAATAAGTGGGTTGTAGATTGCTTTGTCAGCAGGAATGGCCAGTGGGTTGCCAGCAGCAAACATTGATGGTGGCATTGGCGGCTGATTTGATTGTCGGGCCATACTAGGGGTCGTGGTGAGTTCCTGCGCTGGTAGCAGGTAGATAACCAGAGGAGGCATAGCTTTGGCCGGAGCCGAAGGCTCGGCGGCTTTCTTAGTTGTTGCTGCTCTAGTGACCGCTGGCGTGGGCGGAGCTCTCTCGCATTGTGGTTCATGTCCATCTTCTTCCATCACGCTCCCAATGGCGACTAGCACCTGGTGGGAAGTGTTGGTCTTCTCGGCACACTCCTCCTTCTTGATTTCCCTCATAACTGTGTTGTATTCCTCCAAGTTAGCATCTGAGCCACCGGCATCCGTACTGATGTCGACGTAAAGCGCATCAAGGATGGAGTCGGAGTTGGCTTCGGTGTTGGTGATGGCGGATGTGGAGGGTGATGGAGGCGGGCCGTTGTTGTTGTTTCCTCCTCCAGCTACGACGGCGGTTTCCACCATGGCCTCTTCATTGGCATTTGCGTACTCGTTGACGATGGCAACCATCTCACCAAGGGTGAGAGGGCCTGCGGCCTGCCACCTTCGGAGGGTATGTCGAAGGAGTGTTCCAGGCGTGAGCCCTTCCACGAAGTGGTATACGAGCTCGTCAGTGCGGTCGCCCTCTAGGATTTCCCTCACCCGCATCCATCTAGCGAGGTATTCGCGGGGAGGTTCTCCCTCCCTTTGAACACATCTGGCTAGATCGAAGATGGTGACAACGCCGACAAAGTGTGACATGCGCATCTCTAACGCTCGGGGAAGCCAAGCGGATTTGCGGGGTCCTTCCACCTTTATATCCTGCATAGGGGCGGTTTGGGTGGGCCTTGAAATTTCTTGATCCAAGCCACCATACTCCAAGGAGAGGTATGGCCTAGATCCTTCCGCGAACGTGTCCTGCTAATAGGCAATCTGTGTGGAGCTTGACGAGTTTCCGATTCCTAGGAGCTAGGACCCGAGTCAGTTTCACCGATGAAGATGTGGATGTCTCCGAAGGGGATGACGGAGCAGTGATGACCCACAAGTATAGGGGGTGTATCGCAGTATTTTCGAGGGAAGTGAAACCCAATTTATTGATTTGACACAAGGGGAGCCAAAGAATATTTATAAGCCTTAACAACTGAGTTATCAATTCAGCTGCACCTAGAAACAATCTTGCTCACAGCAGTTTATCAGTAGCGACAGTTTTGTAATAGCAATAGCAAAGTAATAGCAGTAGTAGAAGTAAAGACAGTAGTAACAATTGCAGTAAATAGTAGGATTAAAGCGCGGTGGGCATAGGGATGGATGGACGGGCGTTGCATGGACAAGACAAGTCATATAGCAATCAAGACATAAGGCATTTGCAGATAAATAAGATAAATCATCCAAGTACTAACTAATCATAGGCATGTGTTCCATATATAGTCATACGTGCTCGCAATGAGAACTTGCACAACATCTTTTGTCCTGCCAGCCCGTTTGCAGCGAGGCCTCGAGGGAACTACTGGCAATTAAGGTGGTCCTTTTAATAGAGCACCGGAGCAAAGCATTAACACTCTGTGAACACATGTGATCCTCACATCAAAGCCATTCCCTCCGGTTATCCCGATTATTGTCACTTCGGGGCCTTTGGTTCCGGACAATAATATGTGTATACAACTTGCAGGTAAGACCATAAACAATACTATCATCATGAATCAATAACATGTTCAAATCTGAAATCATGGCACTCGGGCCCTAGTGACAAGCATTAAGCATAACAAGTTGCAACAAAGTCAAAAAGCACTAATAATAGATACTAAGCACCATGCCCTAACAATCTGATGCCATTACATGAACGATCTCATCCAATCCCTACCATCCCCATAGCCTACAGCCGGGGATTACTCACTCATAGATGGGGGAATCATGGATGGTCGATGGAGAAGCGATGGTGACGATGATGGTGATGATCTCCTCCAATTCCCCATCCCGGCAGGGTGCCAGAATGGAGTTTCTGGTTCTGATTAGCGGAATCTAGTGGTGACGGCGTAGCGGAACTCTTTCTGGAAAAACGTCAAACCCCCCTTGGTTTTTAGGTCAAGAGGCATCTTATAGGCGAAGAGGGAGGCCGAGGGGGTAATCGAGGCGGCCACACCACCCCTTGGCACGGCCAGGCCTGGCCCCCACGGCCACGTGTTGTGGGCCCCTCGTGGCCCTCCTCCGTCTCGTCTTCTCGCTCCGTCAGTCTTCTGGTGAAATAGGATTTTTGTCATATTTTCCGGGATTTTTCCTGATAGTTGATTTTCTGCACAAAAACTAGACACCAAGGCAATTCTGCTGAAAACAGCGCCAGTCCGTGTTAGTTGTATCCAAATCACACAAGTTTAGAGGAGAAACAATAGCAAAAGTGTTTGGGAAAGTAGATATGTTTTGGACGTATCAACTCCCCCAAGCTTAGCATATTGCTTGTCCTGAAGCAATTCAGTTGAAATCTAAATGCGATAAAAGAAACTTTCACGAATACATTTGCTTCATAAGATGTATATATTCTCAGCATATGATCAAGTACTTGGACAATTCATAATAAGGAGTATGCAAATAAGGTTACTTAATAGTCATTGCAAGCTATGAAGAGATTCCAACTCAAAAATAATAATTAGCATGAAACATAAACATAAGCAACATTGCAATGCTCATAAAAAGGTATGATAGAGTGGTATCTCGCTTGCCTTTGATTGTAGAGCAAACATAAATGACAAGGCACCTCTGAAGTTCAAGTGAAGACTAGAAGTAAAGATATCAGAGATACAAGCATCAAAGTCATGACACAATTAGCCAAGTTTTGAAACAAGCACATTACACTAAGAATGACAACTATGCTCTCAAGGAAGTGCTCATAGAATAAGTGGTGACTCAACAAGGAAGTGAAAAGGTTTTGAAAAGTTTGAAAGGCTTCCAAATGCTGAAAGTATGGTACTCATTAGCTTTGAGATTTCATTGCCCCTATCATAAGCATCTTTAAATGGTTAAGGTGAAAGTGAGGTCCAATACGAGTTATATGCTTGATAGACCATAAACTAGAAATCTCATGTCCCTTGAGTACGAGGGCCGCTCCTCATGCTACTCAACTTTAGTTACTAGTAAGTTCTTGTCATAGTAAGTACATGTGTATCATAGAGAACCGCCAACGGGGTACCCCTTGCCCGATGATATGGAAGAATCCCCATATCAAAATGACAAGGCAAGCAGACAATGAGCATCTCAACAATCTTCGTATTTACCATGGGAAAATGGTGCTTTTTTCTCTCTTTCCTCTTTTCCCATCTCTATGTTTTCTTTTTTCTCAATCTCTATCTCTTTTTTATAAGAAGAATGCTTCATAGATTGCTAATTATGGTTATGCTGCAGGTTTCCACCATGATTAGGCATGGATTAGACTAGCCGCCTAGGCGTTTCTCTAACACACATACATAACTCCACGGACTTACAAGCTCCCCTTTTATTTCACACCGACGACATCCATAAACAAAAGAGCATGATATCAACTGGGTATATATTTACAGGTGTTGAAAGTGTTCCCCGTGATAGCACGGTTCTGCTAATTCCCAGCCTATAATTTGCAAGCATATAACTTTCATGGACAGTCACAATAGTTCAGGTTTATTAGGTGCAAGAAATAAAGTGTGCCATCAAGTTCGTGAGAGCTTTACTAACTAACTTTCTCATAACAAGCAAACATTTTATTCGAAGAAAACAGAGCATAATAAATATGCGAGTAGCAAATGTTGCTAATAGGTAGGTATGGTGGACACTTTCGGCAATATTGGTTTTTGGGAGTTGGAAACACGAGTAGAGCTCATACTCAGTGCACATGAAGGCTTAGCAATAGTAAGGGAGCGACAAATAAGAGAGCAATAACTGTCATAATCATGCTTGCAACAAAATAGGACTAATCATGGCATGAAAGTGATTCAAGAACCCTGAGGCAAAATAATTCATCGGGGCTTAACTAATTGTATCAGTCATATGCATGCGTGAGCATGTGCCAAGTCAATTCAAGTGAAACATTCAGAGGAGGATACCACAGTGTCATACCAAGTTATGAATAGAACAATGCAAGCAAACATTCATATGGCATGCTACAAACTATTAGCAAGCTGGAGCTGATCATAAGAGAGCAAGAACTACTAAGCATCCATAAATAACATACACCTTACATGAACAGACTAAGCATGCCCACAATGATGAGTATATGTACAAAAATGAAAAGAAATAGAGTTCGTTACTAGCCTCTTACCATACCTCAAGATGTCATTAATATTCATTATTGCCCTTCACTTGTGTGGCTTGAATAATCACATGAAACCAAATTCACCGAGGACTGCTGAACCCTGCAACGAACTTCACAAAAGCAAAGAAGAACAACAAATATTTTTGGGTTTTCGATTTTTAAAGGCAAGAACCAAAAGGAAGAACAAGCAAAGTGAAATCTTTTTGGGTTTTTCGAATAATCAAAACAAAACTAAAAGGAAAAAGGCAAACCAAGGCAAAAAGAAAAAGAAGCAAACAAAGAGAAACAACAAAAATATTTTTGGTATTTTTGTGTTTTGAAAAGCAGAAACAAAGCAAGAACAAAAGGTAAAAAGAAAGCAAAACATGGATATACAAAGTGCCGACTGAACATGATATGTAGATGAGTGTAATGTCGGCGTACCTCCCCCCAAGCTTAGGCTTTTGGCCTAAGTGGGTATCAACCCCAACGCGGGTAAGGATTCCAAGCCGGCGGGTCATCATAAGAATGATCGTAGTTACGTCCTTGGGAGGAAGAAGAAGCTCCCCAGTCATAGGTAGGCTGCTGGTACGAGGACTCCCCCTCATTCAAGGGCTGGACCGAATCATCTATAGCCTCCGTTCCAGTATCTTGCTCCTGCTGGGAGAGCTCCCCCTAGATACGCATCGACCTCTTCCTCAGTGAGTGACCATCCTACCCTGGTATCAAGATTAAAAAAAACAGGCGCAGGCAGAAGAACAACACACTCTGACTTACCCCTTCTCTAACCTGCCATAAGAAAGGTTATTTCATAAGACAAATCACTCAAATTAGCCCATGAAGAAATTAATTTATGTGGTATCATGGAATTAAGGTCAAGCCTCTCAATGGGAAACTATAGGTCTAAATGATGAGGCACTAAACCATGCAAAGCTAATAGACGAGAGGCGATGAGGCCTCCACAAATTCCACCTTTCTCGTGATTAGCAGCAAGACGAAAAGCTATCAAGGCACCCAAATTATAAGTCCTATTTCGTTTTAAGGCAGCTAAAATGAATGCTAGATCATATGAGGATAATTTATTAGCAGTTTTCCTAGCGAGAACACACTTGGCAATAAAGTAGGCAAAGTAGCGAATAGACGGGAGATGAATATTACGAATTTTACCACTCTCCTTTGAGAAGCTGCTCCCTTGGCAAATCTCCGCATACAAGTCCATGAGTGGTGTAGGTCGCTCTCTAATCCTTTCACACGATCCCCACTAGGGTACTTTAATAGCTGCACAAAAATCATCAAAAGGAAGGTCGACAGCTATATTGTAAAAAAAATGTAGTGAACCATGGGGTAAGGAAAAGAGCAACTAAATCGAAAGTCCTACACCATAGACATAGTTAGCTTCACAAATTGGTAGGGTTCGTCTCCCACAAAATGCTCCAATCCTGCATTAGCAATTAAAGTATGGAAATCTTGAGCAATCCCTGCAGCCCACATGAATTCGGGGCATGGATAGATAGAAGGAAAAACTTCCTCCTCACGGTGAACCTTCATAACCGCAGGCACCCTTAATTCATGTTGGTTGATTTGGTGTTCATCCATCCTCTTTTCTGAAATTTTTAGACAACCATCATACAAGTGATTGCAAAGTGATTACATAATGAAAGGAACTACTTATAGAGACTTGTAAGAGGCCTAAACATGCATCAAAACAATTTTCTAAGCATTGAACAAGCTTACAGGCTCATATAACCTGTCACCTATAGTAGCAAAATACTCAAGATATATTCCACTAAAAACAAATCTACTTGGACAAGTGGAGGAGTCACATACTGGAGAACAAATGCTCCAAATCTCAGCAGCAAAGATGGGCTGAGCAAGGAGATCAAAAATCGCGAGCAAGAACAGTAGGAACGCGAGTTTGAGAAATGAACTGGTGTTTTCTTGGGAGAGAGAAAGAAGTGGCAAGTGAGAGAGTAAGTGGAGGGCCAGGGGTGGCCCACACCATGGCCAGGCGCGCCCCTAGGGTGGACGCGCCACCAGGTGGTGTGCCTGCCTGGTGGGCCCGGTCACTCCAGGTACTCCTCTGCCCCTTTTTAGAAAGATGCAAATTCAAAACAAAACTAAAACTTCAGAAGTTCTAAGACACTCTAATATGCAAGCAACAAGCAATAGAAAAGTAAACTAAGCGAAAGGAAAAACTAAAAAGGATAAGATAAAAGTAAGCAAAGATAATCATGGTGAAAACATTGTTTTGTTCATTAAAATCCCTTTGTTAACAAGGTTGATCAGGTCTTGTTACCAAAACAATTTTATATGAAACAAAACTTTGTATTCCACTCAATGATCATGTTACCTCAACCTTGATAGCAATGGTCCCAATCATAATAATTTCATATTTTCTCTTGGTATGGGACAATATATTTCTCCAACTTGAATGCCCTCAATATTTTCAATTGAATTTAAGCCACAATTCCTATCAATCTTCTTGGGGAAATAGACAGTATGCTCCTTGTCATTAACATTAAAATTTACCTTTCCTTGATTGCAATTAATAACAGCCCCTGTAGTATTAAGAAGAGGTCTCCCAAGAATAATAGACGTATTGTCATCTTCAGGCATTTCAAGCACAACAAAGTCAGTTAATATCAAGAAATTATGAGCCACTTGAACAGGAACATCCTCACACATACCAACGGGAATAGTAGTAGATTTGTCACCCATTTGCAAAGATATACCAGTTGGTATTAATTTTTCCAATTGAAGTCTCTTGTAGAGAGAAAAAAGCATAACACTAACTCCTGCTCCTAAATCACACAAGGCAGTTCTAACATAATTGTTAATAGAGCACGGAATGGTTGGAATCCTAGGGTCTCCAAGTTTCTTTGGAACTTTACCATTAAAGGAATAATTAGCAAGCAAAGTAGAAATTTCCTCATTAGGGATCTTCCTTTTATTAGAGATCATATCCTTCATATATTTTGAATAAGGAGGCAATTTAATATCATCAATCAAAGGAATTTGCAAAAATAAAGGTTTCATCCACTCACAAAACTTATTATAGTGTTCATCTTCCTTTGACTTGTGTTTCTTATCAGGGAAATGCATAGGTTTTTGGACCCAAGGCTCTCTTTCACTACCATGTTTCTTAGCAACAAAATCTTCTTCAGTGTATTTAGTATTCTTAGTGTGCCTTTCAGGTTCTTCTTCAATTTTTTCTTTATCCTGAGCATCATTTTCCTCATTACCACTTTCAGTTTCAGCATCAGAGACAGATATACTATTAGGATCTTTAGCAGGTTCAGAAGATTCTACAATAATTTTATGTTTCTTTTTCCTTTTCTTAGGATAAGCACCACTATTTTCAATTTGTTGAGAATCTTGCTCAATTCTTTTAGGATGCCCCTCATGATATAGAGGATCCCGGGTGGCAGCACCACTTCTAGTTCTAATTTCATAAGCATGTTTTTCTTTAGTAGCATTAACTAGCAAGTCTTTTTGTACTTTAATAAGCTGATCAATTTGAGTTTGAACCATTTGGAAATGTTTAACTAGCATTTTTAACATCACTAGAGGTTCTTTCCTCAATATCTTTTAACTCAATAATAGATCTAGAGTTTTCCATTAGATGATTTTGCACCCTTTTATTAAAATTATCTTGCTTAACAATAAAAACATCAAATTCTTCCAAGCATTGATCAGGAGGTTTAGAGTAAGGAATATCACCTTCATCAAAATGTTGGAGAGAGTGAACCTCAATAGTGGATGAGTGGGAGATTGGCTTACATAATTCTTCTATAGGAGGTAAATTCTTCACGTCTTTAGCTTTAATACCTTTCTCCTTAAGACATTTCTTAGCTTCCTTCATCACTTCATCATTTAGTTCAATAACTGCCCTCTTCTTTAACGTTGGTGTCGGCTCAGGCACAGTTAACTCAGGTGTAGCTGTCTCAGGCGTAATTGGCTCAAGGGGAGTCCAGTCATCATAATTCTTGCTTATTTTAGCCATTAATTCCTCAGCTTCTTTGGGAGTTCTATTCCTGAAAACACAATCAGCACAGCTATCTAGGTATGTCTTAGATTCTTCAGTTAGTCCATTATAATATATATCAAGAAGCTCATCTTAGGTAATGGACATCCAGCCTGTGCATGAATCAAAACATAAAACCTTGCCCAAGATTCAGGCAATACCTCTTTTTCTCCCTGTTTAAAATCAAAAAGTTCATGCAAAATGGCATGTCTAGCACTAGGAGGGAAATATTTCTGAAGGAAGGTACTAATCAAGCAATCAGGGCTATCAATAGATCCATGAGGCAAGTTATCAAACCAAGTTTTAGCTTCTCCTTTTAGTGAAAAAGGGAAAAATTTAGCAACAAAGTAGGTGTGCATCTTAATATCATCAGAAAAAAAGGCCACTCATGGTAGAAAGCTCAGTCATATGTGCTACAGCACTTTCATTCTTAGTTCCACAAAAAGGTTCTTTCTCAACAATGGTTATGTAAGATAAATCGAGAGAGAAATCATAATCCTTATCTTTAATGTTTATGGGAGATGTAGCAAACTTATCATTAGGGGATAATTTGGGTTTTATAGTACGCCTCTCAAGGAGACTCTTAATAGCACTTTTACCATGAGTATTTTGACATTCTTTAATAACTTCATCATTCATTTCTATATATCTGTCTTCAATATCATAGCTCTCTATAGACTCGGGTGAACTGACAGGTGTAGTAGTGTCCTCATTAGGAGTTTCAGTATTTCCAGCTATAGTTCTAGCAATTGTAGCATCTAGGAAAGGACCTAATAAACCACTCTTATCAAGCACAGTAGAAGCAGCATCATAAGTATCAGAAGTCTCAGATTCAGCAGTAGTAGCAGTATGTGTAGCATGTGTATGGGTGGTGTAAGGAGCTTACTCATCACATATGGTGAATCAAGAGCAATAGAGGTGTTCAGGACTGTACCTCTCCTTGTAGTGGATGGTAAAATAGGAACCTTGCCATCACGAGACTTACCCATGATGGATGGATGGCAGCGAACAATAGTGATTCCAAGTGAACTCAATAAATAGAGCTATGCTCCCCAGCAACGGCGCCAGAAAATAGTATTGATGACCCACAAGTATAGGGGGTGTATCACAGCATTTTCGAGGGAAGTGAAACCCAATTTATTGATTCGACACAAGGGAGCCAAAGAACATTTATAAGCCTTAACAACTGAGTTGTCAATTCAGCTGCACCTGGAAACAATCTTGCTCACAGCAGTTTATCAGTAGGAACATTTTTGTAATAGCAATTGCAAAGTAATAGCAGTAGTAGAAGTAAAGACAGTATAAACAATTGCAGTAAACAGTAGGATTAAAGCGCAGTAGGCATAGGGATGGATGGACGGGCGTTGCATGGACAAGACAAGTCATATAGCAGTCAAGACATAGGGCATTTGCAGATAAATAAGATAAAGCATCCAAGTACTAAATAATCATAGGCATGTGTTCCATATATAGTCATACGTGCTCGCAGTGAGAACTTGCACAACATCTTTTGTCCTGCCAGCCCGTTTGCAGCGGGGCCTCAAGGGAACTACTAGCAATTAAGGTGCTCCTTTTAATAGAGCACCGGAGCAAAGCATTAACACTCCATGAACACATATGATCCTCACATCAAAGCAATTCCCTCCGGTTATCCCGATTATTGTCACTTCGGGGCCTTTGGTTCCGGACAATAATATGTGTATACAACTTGCAGGTAAGACCATAAACAATACTATCATCATGAATCAATAACATGTTCAGATCTGTAATCATGACACTCGGGCCCCAGTGACAAGCATTAAGCATAACAAGTTGCAACAAAGTCAAAAAGCACTAATAATAGATACTAAGCACCATGCCCTAACAATCTGATGCCATTACATGAACGATCTCATCCAATCCTAGCCATCCCCATAGCCTATAGTTGGGGATTACTCACTTATAGATGGGAGAATCATGGATGGTCGATGGAGAAGCGATGGTGATGATGATGGTGATGATCTCCTCCAATTCCCCGTCCCGGTAGGGTGCCAAAATGGATTTTCTAGTTTTGATTTGCGGAATCTGGTGGTGGCGGCGTAGCGGAACTCTTTCTGGAAAAACGCCAAACCCCCCTTGGTTTTTAGGTCAAGAGGCATCTTATAGGCAAAGAGGGAGGCCGAGGGGGGTAACCGAGGTGGCCACACCACCCCCGGCACGGCCAGGCCTGGCCCGCGCGGCTAGGTGGTGTGGGCCCCTCGTGGCCCTCCTCCGTCTCGTCTTCTGGCTACGTGAGTCTTCTGGTGAAATAGGATTTTTGGCATATTTTCCGGATTTTCCCTGATAGTTGATTTTCTACACAAAAACTAGACACCAAGGAAATTCTGCTGAAAATAGCGTCAGTCCGTGTTAGTCGTATCCAAATCACACAAGTTTAGAGGAGAAACAATAGAAAAAGTGTTCAGGAAAGTAGATACATTTTGGACGTATCAAGCAGTGCAGGGGGTTCATCTTCGCCGGCACCCAGAACTCATCTGGAGGGACGATTGGGACATTGCCGGAGAAGAGAACGTGACGGATGGCTACGGTATCACCGATTCCCGTGAAGATATTGGACCTCTCCCGGTGTAGAGCTCGACTTGCCCCATGGTGGGTGCCAACTATCGTGGTATTGCCGACAAGTACGCCATGGAGGGGTCGTCATAGTGCATGTTTAGAGACGTGGGGTAAGGCGGAGAGTTGGCGGGTACAAGGTAACACAGCTTACCCAGGTTCAAGTCCCACAACAGTGGCGGAACTCTACTCCTGCTATAAATCACTATAATGGCAATACATCGAGTTACAGAGATTGGTTCGTTGTGCAAGGGTGTTATGAATCGTTGCCCTAAAGGCTCTCGCAGGCCGGCTTATAAAGGCACCAAGACCTAGGGTTTACAGGGAAAGGTCCTTGCCAGACAAGGTAAAGAGTCCTACACTAATCTTCCGTTTCTTGTACTCCAAGGCTCCGAGTATGTCGGTGACTCCTGCGTAGCCTTCCTTTATCCGGCATGGGCCTCCCTTCAGGATCCGTCTAACTGGGCTGCCCAGCAGGCCATAGGCCTCGCTACCAACTATGGGCCACCCGGATTAGGCGGATTGGTGACATGATATGAGGATACCCATATAGCATATCCCCAACAAATATAGTATCATGTTAATACTCCTTATGCCTCTTGTTGGTTTAAACCAATGATTATAGCATGCTATCAAATATTTCTTCTCATATTTTATCAATACTTTATTGGTGTGGAAGACCCTAAAATCATAATAGTGGTACAAGTATCATAACAATCATACTAATTCATACATCTAATACAATAATCATAAAACAAAATCACTTAACATATCATAAAGTCTCAAAACTCAATGTATAATTCTTTCCTTGGACCGAGGAAGTTGATAATGCAACTATTGAAAACTCTGGAATTAAAAGCCTAACATGCATGCAAGAAGGTAAACATGCTAAAATTGGAAGATAGATTACAAGGTTCCAATAGGTCCCCCAAGCTTGGAATCAAGCCGGGAGAGATCACATAACTCCTTGTGAGTACCTATTCCTTCTTTGGGGTGAATAAATCATCATCCTCTTCGTCCTCTTCCCTTTTGAGGCTGCAAGCATGGGCAATACACACGAAGCGAGTGGATAGTTCGGCAATGTTAGCTTGTTTCTCTTGTATTAACTAGTAGAGTAGCTTCCTATCATTAGCCATCTCAACAATAATTTTAGTTAAAAATTGAACCCTACCATTGATGTCATCAACCTTCTTCTCAAGGTATTTGCCCATCATCCAGTAGGAATCAATCCCTTCACTAATGGTTTCAACACATGCTTTGGAGATCTTTTCAAGACTTATGATCTTTTCCCTAATCTCATCATGTTTCCCTTTATTTGGGGATGAGGAACCAGGAGGAGATTTGAGAGAGGATCCACAAAGGTTATACCTATAAGGATATGGTGGGTATTCTTTCTTGTTCCTCCATTGGTCCACATGCCTCATCATCTCCAACTTGCGTGGGAACATATCCTCCTAATTGGGAAGTGGCATCACTTCAGCCGGTTCCATAGTTGATGAAGATGACTAACCTCCTTTAGATTACCTCCTCTTAGTTCTTGTTGTGGGTGCCTCTTCCTTCTTCGTAGATCTACTTGATATGAAAAGGATGCATAGCTCTTGGATGATCAAGTGAGATATTGTGCATGAGGATAATGGGGAGATAAAGGGTAGGTTTAGAAGAAAAATCCTATATTTTAGAGGCGAAAGGAAAAAAGCAAAGGAAGAAAAGAAAAAGAAAAGGGAAAACATGCCCAAAATAAGGCAACATCATCGGTGCCGGGTGTCGGTACGGGCGAGATCGCTCCATACTGCGCATGTACCGGCTGCTACCGACCTCTTTAGAGGTGGTAAGTTTTTATCTCTTTCCTTTTTTAGAGAGACCAAACAACAAATGAAAAGAAACAAAACGAAAGTTTACAAAAGGTTTAAGAACCTACCGTACGGGGGAAGTTGGCCATATGGTCTGGTCATACCGTTCCATAGGAAATCAAGCAAAAATATGACGCAAGGTACTAGGTGTTTAAGGACCTGCGGTACGGGCACGTCCGACCTTACGATCTGCACGTACCGAGTCTAAAAACAGTCCAGTTTTATTAGGAAAACAAGAGGGGGTGAAGAAAAGATCCACAAAGATAGAAAGTGTATCAAAAAGTCAAAACGAGCTAAAAATGATTAACATATGTCTCATTCACCATACCTTTGTTTGATGAACTCCTACCTGGCACCTTGACAATCAACACACCACCACCACCACTAGTACCATCTCTGGTAGTGAAAGAGAATGTGGGCCCCGTGTGTAGTTTTGGTAATTAATAACAATATTTATGGACTAATGTGTGTATTAAGTGGCACTTGTAGGAGTTGTCCATTGGCATTGCTTGTAGCATGTTTTGGCTTCAAGGTAGATGAAATGAGGAAGAAGATGCGTTGTGCAAGCTCAATATACGCCATCTCTAGAAGATCTCATGTTTGTTGCTTGCCATCCTCGGTGATAATGGATCGATGAAGACAAGGTCAAAGTATGCTCAAGGCAAAGGTATTCTTGATAGGTTTTCCCTTTTGCCGGTCTCGTGTTGGTAGTTGAGATACCGGGTTTAGGATAGATAGTCATACTATCAAGAGGGGCTCTCGATTGAGTAACTCGATCATATCGTTCGGAGAGAGCTCAAACCATTGCATTCTTAGCATCATCTTTCTTGCTTGTTTGTTGGTCCTATCCATGTGAGGATATAGAGCTTTTGGTTATCTTCATAACAAGCTCTTGTTCATCAAAAACGGATTTGCCTTTTATACCTTGTTGCGTTTTTTATCTCGGGGGGTTTCCGGATGCTCACCGAGTGAGGTATCTCACATTATAATACTTGATACTTTCTCACTTGGTGATATCCAATATTTAACTTTTAGTTGGGTAGCTCTTGTCGTACTCTTTCCAAAAAAATGGTTTCAGGTCAATCGGAGTTCCCTAGCTCAAGTTATCATAGTTTGAATATTTGCCTTTTATTTCGTCAGAAAAAGAAAAAAATGTTTGGGCCGAGCGGTAGTACCGGCTGGTACTACCGCCCGCCCCTGCACGCCACCCGCTTTCCTCTGCTTGGCTCGGCAGCGCTGGACGGTATTACCGGGGCCAAGTGGTTCTATCGTCCAGGCCGGGCGGTACTACCGGGCCTCCCCGCTTAGCCTAGCAAGCTCCAGCACAGCCGTTGCTACTCATCTCCCTCGCTCGGAAGTGCTGACCGTTTGCCCTGCTGGCCCACTCCCGCACAACAACCTCGCACGTGCAGCCACTGTTGCTCGCTCACACGCCAGCAATTACCCGCCTGATCCCTGTAACACCCTCGAATCGGCCCTATGCAAGTTTCAGCGCTTCCCCCCAAACCCGCATAGAAACGATTCAAGGACGCCCACCAGGCACTTTCGTGCGGGTGGAAAATGAAGTAATACCATTACACAATAGTCCACGATGGAACCCACAGAAAAGATATATACAACACGACTCCATGAGTCAAGAATACATATTTACAATACAAAGATCCAAATCACCTTGAAAACAATACAAAGTCCGAGTATAGATAAGATGCAAATGGGGCTAAGAGCCCTGAAGAATAACCAATGGCGTCCATAACCCTGCCCAGGCCAGGCCGGAAGGGTAACCCTGCTAATGACGTCGATCTCAAACCTGCTAAAACAAAAGGGGTGCCTACAAAGGGCAAAGGAAAAAGAGCAGCGTCAGTACTGAGGCTAGTACACGGCGAGGCTACAATTCGGCGGCTCTCGCCTACATAGGTATGGTGGACTGAAGCGGCAGTGCAGCATGCACTAAACAACCTATAGAGACTCGATTCAACTGTCGGCTATTAGAGAAGGATAAGAAAGACCTATTCGGGACCAACCGGATACTAACACCAAACATACCCATCCTGGCATTTCCCCCTCGAGACCAAACGAGGAAGTCAAACCGAGGAACTCACACAGTTGGCATTTTTATTCATTCCATTATAGCTGAAGCACTTACTAGTCAGATATAGATAGCATGAGTCATCCTGATAGCATAAGTAGTGGGCAGTTTTAGTTAACCATTTAGTTGTAGTTGCAGTGCTTACTAGCCAGATACAATTAGCATGTGACATCCCAAACCCAGCAGTTGTTGGCACTTTTATTTCATTCCATTGGAGTTGCGATACTTACTAGGCAGGTATAACATGACACGATACACACCGGTTCCACCAGTTGTTGGCACTTTTATTATCCATTGTAGTGAAGTTGATTACTAGTCACATATTAAGTCAAATTTATAGCACTACTTTAGTTATGCTTGTCTATGATCGAGATACTGTGCTCCAAGTCGTCCATAACCGCGGACACGGCTTTCAGAAAGATTTACCCTGCAGGGGTGCACAAAACGCAACACACACACGATCAACCTTGGAAAAACCAAATCAAAACCCAATGAGGCTTTCACGACAAACCAATCACAGGATTCATAAAAGATTTCAAGGGGCCACCCCATTAAGCTACCCGCAACGAAGTTGGCCAGCTCCAAGACGGACCCAAGGTTTGTGCCAATGGTTGTAAACGACTGGGAACCCGAAAGTGTGACTGGGCTTGTCGATACCGCGAAAACATTCCACGTTCCAAAACAGTACAGGTGTTCCACGCACAATCGTAAATAAAGCAGTAAAGCATGGCATAAGTACAGGATAGTAATAAAGCCCCAAACTACTTTGTGGCCCCAAGAAATAAGAAATGAATCAAGCTCTAGTAAGTGGGATCCATAGGGTCTCCCGGATGTGGATAGTGCGAATAGTCAAGGAACAGGTATCAAGTACTCGGGGCCTACGGGACACAAGTGGACATGAAAAACCAAATAGCATTTATTGCCCACCGGTGCCTCTTTCATTAGTTATCCCAGCAATTTAATATTTGTATTTAAAGTCATGATCATCTCCACCATTAAGCATCTCCACCATTTAGCATGTGCCAACCTCCCAACAACGATGGAACAACAACGACGCGAAGCAGCACTTGAGCAAGCAACTACGACACGCAAGGCCGACTATCTATCAAACAACAGGCAGTAGGATGTGTCCAAGGCAATATAGAGGCTACAGGGAATATAAATGGTGCACGGAAACTAAAGCATCACAACAAGGATAGCAATAGATCAAAAGGAGGAAGTAAAGACTATAAATGCAAAATAGGTAGAAAGGGGGAGACTGCTCGCCTAGGAAACAGTGCCGAAGGTTCATTATCCGAAGAACTTGTCGATACTCGCATCAACTCAATGGCCTAATCCGCGAAGAAGCAAAGCACTAAAAGAAACACCGGTTGCAATATTTAATACTACGGTAGAAGATCGAGCATGATGCATGTATGCGGGATGACATGGCAAAGATGCGATGCAATTAGGCAATATTAAGCGAAACCGGGGTCCTAACAATTATTTAGATGTTCAAGTTATTTATCTACCCCTCAATTTAAATGTTGTCTTAATAAGGCAAAACAAGGCATCGGTTCGCTACACAAATTTGAATGGAGCCAACATAAGACTAGAATAGCCCACATATAGTCCCCATATTTAATTATTAGGTGAATCGGCATAATGCCCTGTGGCGCCCCGCTAAAACCACTACTAGAAAATCGCTGTGTGTTTGTGCATTGCATCATCATGACCGCATGCTCATGTCATCATGCCACATTGCATTTGAGCATCGTCATCATCTTGCATGGTTTGTTTAAAAACTATTTTCGAAAACCTAATTTGTTTTTCTAAATAAGCCTCGTCTTTATTCAAATACAAAACCCCGGGCTTGTCCGAAATATTTTGTTTCGTCTAAGAACGGATTTCAAAAGCCCCGTTTTAAATAAATAAAATATTTTAAAATTGTTTTTAGGAGGCAGCCCGCTAGGCCCGAAAGCCCGGCCGGCCACCTCCAAACCCTAGTCTAAAAATATCTAGCCAAACCTAGTCTATCCTACCCTAGACCCCTTATCCACCCAGCCACCCATCAACCCTCTCCCCCCCCCCCCCCCCGGCCCCACCTGGCCACCTGCCGCCACGCCCACACACCGCATGCACCATCCAGCCCTGCCGCCAGCCTTCCTCCATCCTCCACCTCACCCTGTCCAATCCCAGCCCGCCACCTCATCTTTTGGCCCCACCCCTGTCTCCCATCCACACACGCAGCACACAACACACGCACACTTCCACCCACCCCATGCCGACCACACCAGGATTCCCTCCCCCGGCCCACTCCCCTTGTCTGTTTCCCCCGGTCCCACCCCGCGGTAGCCGTCCCCAGACGCTCCTTCCCCCACGCTCATTCCCTCCCGTTCGGCCCCCACCAACCACCACAGCGCCGCCGCGCTCTTCTTCGGTTGCCTCCTCTCGGTCCTCCTCTCCACCTTGCCGTCTAGGGCTCGGTCCTCCTCTGTCGTCCTGCTAGTTGCCGGCCTCCACCTCGGCTTTGCAGTGCCACGTCGCCGGTGATTTGCCCGCTGCACGCAGCGCTGCCTCGAGCTCTGCCGGCCGCCAACCTCGCTCCCACCCTCCTCGCACCGGCAGCAGCGCCGCCAAGGCCGCCATCCTCTCGAGCCGCGTGTGCTCCGCCGTCCTCGAGCCCCCTGGCACCGCCTCTGGCCGGTTCTCCTCTGTCGTGAGTGCCCACCTTGTCGACCTGCCTAGCACTAGTACTTCACCAAGTACTGCGCAGGCCCTGTTCATGTTTGTGTGTCAGTGCTAAGGCAGTTGATTCTAGCCATTGTATGCCTATCCGTGCCTCATCATCCAGGTGTTCGACTCCATGCCCATGTGGGTATTTTTGTTGTTGATATGCGCTCCAGCGAGTATAATGCATCTGAAGACCACGGTGTCGAATGATACACTATCGTCACTCGAAGCCAAGACCTAAGTACCTCGTCATGGACAACAAGATCACCGACAGGGAATCGAAGGATGCCGGAACACGGACGCCAAGGTCACCGTGGTACTAAACAAGTTTGTCACTAGATGGATGTGGCCCGAAGACCATCGGTCAAGTTCGCCACCAACCAAAGACGGACGACAAGACTCCAACCGGAGATCGGAGGTGATGGTGTCGGTTCGACAAGATCTTCTTCCTGGAGCCGAAGAACCCCGGACCCAAGAACGCCTTCATGGACCCGAAGACCGGTCTGGAGCGCCAAGGCTGTTGACATGGGATCGACAAGATCCACACGGAACAACAAGATCTACTTCGCGGGCACCGAGCGTCAAGATCGCCTTCACAGAAAACCGCAAGACCTCCTTCCCGGATCCGAAGACCAAGACTCGGCACACCAATTCCTTCTTCCCGGAACGCCAAGCTCTCCTTCCGTTGTCCGAGACCGATTCCGTCGAACCGTTCCCCCCCCCCCCCCCCCGCCGAACCCTATCGAACCCCGAACCCCTGGAACCAAGATCTTCTGAACCCAGATGTGTGACCCTAAGCCTCTATTTTCATAATATGACATATACCTGTCGCATCATTAAATCATCATGCTTGCATACATGTCATCTGGTGGGTTGGGTTAAATAGTCGGTTCACCTAAATTAAATATGGAGTCTATATGCGGGCTAATCTAGTCTTATATCAGCTCCATTAAAATTGGTGTAGCGAACCGATGCCATGTTTTGTCTTGCTAATCCAACATTTAATTTGCGGGGTAGATAAATAACTTGAACCATATAATTATTTGTCGGGACCCCGGTTCCACTTAATATAGCCTAATTGCACCGCATCTGTGCCATGCCATGCATCATATCATAAGCATGCCGGATCTTCTGCCGTAGTATTAAATATTGCATCCGGTGTTTCTTCTAGTGTTTGCTTCTTCGCGGATTAGGCCGATGAGTTGATGCGAGTATCACCAAGTTCTTCGGATATGAACCTTCGGCAGTGTTTCCTAGGCGAGCATTCTCCCCCTTTCTACCTATTTTGCATTTATAGTATTTACTTCCTCCTGTTGATCTATTGCTACCCATATTGCGATGCTTTAGTTTCCGTGTACCATTTATACTCCTTCTAGCCTTTATATTGCCATGGACACATCCTATTGCCTATTGTTTGATAGATAGTCGGCCTTGCGAGTCGTAGTTGCTTGCTTCTGTGTTGCTTCGCGTCGTTGTCGTTCCACCGTTGACGGCAATTTGGCACATGATAAATGGTGGAGATGCTGAATGGTGGAGATGATCATGGCTTTAAATACAACTATTAAATTGCTGGGACAACTAATGAAAGAGGCACTGTTGGGCAATATATGCTATTTGGTTTTTATGCCCACTTGTCTCCCGTAGGCCCCGAGTACTTGATACATGTTCCTTGACTATTCGCACTATCCACATACGGGAGACTCTATGAATCCCCCTTAGAAAGAGCTTGATTCATTTCTTATTTCTTGGGGCCACAAACTAGTTTGGGACTTTATTACTATCATGTACTTGTGCCATGTTTTACTGTTTTATTTAAGATTGTGCGTGGAGCACCTGTACTGTTTTGGATCGTGCCACGTTTTCGCGGTATCGACAAGCCCAGTCACACTTCCGGGTTCCCAGTTGTTTACAGCCATCGTCACAAACCCTGGGTCCGTTCCGGAGCCGGCCAACTTCGTTGCGGGTAGCTTAGTGGGGTGGCCCCTGAAATATTTTATGAATCCTGTGATTGCTTTGTCGTGAAAGCCTCGTTGGGTTTTGAGTTGGTTTTTCCGAGGTTGATCGTGTGTGTTGCTATTTGTGCACCCCTATAGGGTAAATCTTTCTGAAAGCCGTGTCCGCGGTTATGGACGACTTGGAGCACAGTATCTCAATCATAGACAAGCATAACTAAAGTAGTGCTATAAATTTGACTTAATATGTGACTAGTAATCAACTTCACTACAAAGGAATGGATAATAAAAGTTCCAACAACTGGTGGAACCGGTGTGTATCGTGTCATGTTATACCTGCCTAGTAAGTATCGCAACTCCAATGGAATGAAATAAAAGTGCCAACAACTTTTGGGTTTGGGATGTCACATGCTAATTGTATCTGGCTAGTAAGCATTGCAACTACAACTGAATGGTTAACTAAAACTGCCCACTACTTATGCTATCAGGATGACTCATGCTATCTATATCTAACTAGTAAGTGTTGGAACTATAATGGAATGAATAAAACTGCCAACTGTGTGAGTTCCTCGGTTTGACTTCCTCGTTTGGTCTCGAGGGGGAATACCAGGATGGGTATGAATGGTGTTAGTATCAGTTTGGTCCCGAATAGGTCTATCTTATCCCTCTCTCATAGCCGACAGTTGCATCGAGTCTCTATAGGTTGTTTAGTGCATGTTGCGCTGCCGCTTCAGTCCACCATACCTATGTAGGCGAGAGCCACCGAATTCTAGCCTCGCCGTGTACTGGCCTCAGTACTAACGCTCCTCTTTTTCCGTTGCCCTTTGTCGGCACCCCTTTTGTTTTAGCAGGTTTGAGATCGACATCGTTAGCAGGGTTACCCTTCCGGCTTGGCCTGGGCAGGGTTATGGACGCCATTGGTTATTCTTCAGGGCTCTTAGCCTCATTTGCATCTTGTTCATAGTCGGATGCTCTATCATTTTCAAGGTGATTTGAATCTTTGTATAGTATATCTGTATTCTTGACTCATGGAGTTGTTGTTGTATATATATGTTCTATGGGTTCCATCGTGGACTAATGTGTAATGGTATTACTTCGATTTCCACCCGCATGAAAGTGCCTGGTGGGCGTCCTTGAATCGTTTCTATGCGGGTTTGGCGGGAAGCGCTAAAACTTGCATAGGGCTGGTTCGAGGGTGTTACATGCCCCCAAACCACGTAAAGATGTATGCAAGCATGAACAATTTAAATGCAACAAGTATATGTCATATTATAAAAAATAGGGGTCTCGGATAAGGGAATCACACATCTCGGTTCGGAGATCTTCGGGTTCCGAGTGTTGCAGGTTCGGTCTCGACGGGATTGGTCTTCGGGGTCAGAGCTTCAGGGTCTTCAGGGTCTCGGCCATCGGATCCATGAAGAAGGTCTCAATGTTCCTTGATGGAGACCTTGAGGTGTCGCAGCTTCCGAGAAGGAGATCTTAGCGACGGGATCGAAGAACTTGTTATGGGTCGGTCTTGTACTTGGATTTGGCTCCGAGAAGATCTTGAGGATCTGGTTTCCAAACTCACATCCTCGCACTGTACCGGGCTCGCGCAGCCAAACAGAGCCAAAATGCATCATGACGACGAAAGGCAAATACACCGCAAGGACGCATGAGCTTGACTCAGACCTACTTGGCCTGGCGTGCAACTCCAGGAGGCGGACGCGCGGTGCACCTGACCAGAGGCAACAGAGGACGGCAAGGACACGCCGGCCGGCAAGGTAGAAGAAGGTCGTGCCCGCGTGTGGTGCTATGGAGAGGCGGTCGCGGCTAGGGTGCCGTGGCCGGCAGGCACAAGCGGAGATGACGGCGAGCGAGGATGCGCCTGGGGGTGGAGGACGATGAGCTTGGTTCGCGGCGGGCGCACAGCAGCGAGTCGACGGCGGAGCACGCGGGCTCAAGCGGCGATGAGAGGGTGCTAGAGCAGGGCTCGGCCACAGCCCGAGGCGAGCGGCGGTGGGCTGCTGGCGTGGGACGGGGACGAGGAAGACCCAGGGAGAGCTCATCCGCGCGCGGGGCAGCGCCTGGTCGCGGAGGAGCCCTGCTCAGGGAGGTGGCCGTCCGCGGCGGCAAAGGCTGGGCCCGAGGACTGGCGAGGAGGGAGTGCTCGGCGGCGGCCGGACCATGAGCGGAGGAAGGACGACCGCCGACAGCAGCAAAGGGCACCCACGACGGCGGTTGCCGGCAGAGGCAGGGCGGTGACTCGGGATCCAACAGCGGGAAGTAGCGGCAATGGCTGGTGATTCGGTGGTTGGTGGCTAGGCGATGGGGATCGACACGAGAGAGCGGTCCGGGTGGGGGTCGCGTGCGGCAGCGACAAGAGGGTGGAGCCAAGGGATGGAGCAGGGTAGGTGGGGCCAGAGCGCGTGTACGAGATGAGGAGTGCGGGTCGATTGTGGTGGTCGTGTCGGTCTAGGGGTGGTGTTGGGTGTGAGGAGCGGGGCGTGTTGATGCACATCGCATCGTGTGTGTGTGTTGGTGCACGATGTTGCGTGCGCGCGCGTAGTGTGTACGTGGGCACGGGCACGGGAATGTGTCGGTCAGCGGCTGCGTGTGGTGTGGTGCAGCTGGGTGGCTCGGCTAGGTAGAGTCTAGTCTAGAGTTAGGTTTAGGTCCGGCTAGGTTAGGGTTTGGAGGTGGCCGGCAGGGCTTTTGGGCATGGCTGGCTGCCTCCCAAAAAATAATATAAATATTTTATTTATTAAAAACGAGGCTTTTGTAATCCGTTTTTAGACAAAACAAAATAATCAGAAGAACCAGGGTTTTTGATTTGAAATTAAAGACGGGGTATTTAGAAAACAATGGTAGGCTTTTTGAAAATAGTTTTAGGCAAAACCATGCATGATGATGACGATGCTCAAATGCAATGTGGCATGATGACATGAGCATGCGGTCATGATGATGCAATGCACAAAAACACAGCGATTTTCTAGTAGTGGTTTTAGCGGGGTGCCACAATTCGACACCACTAACAAGGGATCTCACCCTCGAGATCCGCCTCATGGTCCGGGGAAGAAGGCTGATGACATGAATCTTCTCGCTTTATGTAGATCCTCGCGACACCACTAACAAAGATCCTTGTCCATCTTGAAATCGTCGACACCACCAACAAGGGGTTGTTGTCCAGGATCGTCGAGAGAACACTCCGGGAACAAAGGACGAAGGTAAAGGTATCAACAAACAAAGCCACCTCTAACTTCGATAGAAGGAGAGAAACGATGCATTCTAATCCACTTCAATGTACGAGAGCAAATAGATTGAGTAGTCGGCATGGGGGCCAATCCATCACGCACCCAAACTATTACTCCGCACAATCAGCAAAAAAAGCGTGCAGCCCTTCTCGGAATTCAGACTGAAGATTTCGACAAGCGAGGTTCGGAACAAAGGAGTTATGCAAGCTCTGCATTGGATCTGGCATAGAGGATGTTGTCGCGTGGAAAAACACCGGAAGGCACAAACAAGGAACAAAGAGAAGTCCAACAGATGAAAGATTCCTCAGATAGCACGAAGACCGGATGTAGAAACACCGTTACCAAAGGAGGAAGAGAAACCCTAGAGGTACGCCAGAAACCCAACCACGAGAATTCCTGGACTCAGAGAAAGGGAACAGAGCAGATTTAAAACACACAGAGGTAAGAAGAGAATAGCAGAGGGGTAAGGAGTAAAAGAAGACCTAATTAGATCTATCCAACCGATTTTGTGAAAATAGTTTTCACACTCTACATCGGCCGTTAGCTAGGTTATCCTACAGGCTGGACCAGTGGGGTATCGCAAATGCTGAGCTCTGATACCACTTTGTAACACCCTTGAATCAGCGCTATGCAAGTTTCAGCGCTTCCCGCCAAACCCAAATAGAAATGATTCAAGGACGCCCATGAGGCACTTTCGTGCGGGTGGAAAACGAAGTAATACCATTACACAATAGTCCACGATGGAACCCACAGAAAAGATATATACAAGACAACTCCATGAGTCAAGAATACATATTTACAATACAAAGATCCAAATCACCTTGAAAACAATACAATGTCCGAGTACAGATAAGATGCAAATGGGGCTAAGAGCCCTAAAGAATAACCAATGGCGTCCATAACCCTGCCCAGGCCAGGCCGGAAGGGTAACCCTACTAACGACGTCGATCTCAAACCTGCTAAAACAAAAGGGGTGCCGACAAAGGGCAAAGGAAAAAGAGCAGCGTCAGTACTGAGGCTAGTACACGGCGAGGCTACAATTCGGCGGCTCTCGCCTACATAGGTATGGTGGACTGAAGCGGCAGCGCAGCATGCACTAAACAACCTATAGAGACTCGATTCAACGGTCGGCTATTAGAGAAGGATAAGAAAGACCTATTCGGGACCAACCGGATACTAACACCAAACATACCCATCCTGGCATTTCCCCCTCGAGACCAAACGAGGAAGTCAAACCGAGGAACTCACGCAGTTGGCATTTTTATTCATTCCATTATAGCTGAAGCACTTACTAGTCAGATATAGATAGCATGAGTCATCCTGATAGCATAAGTAGTGGGCAGTTTTAGTTAACCATTCAGTTGTAGTTGCAGTGCTTACTAGCCAGATACAATTAGCATGTGACATCCCAAACCCAGCAGTTGTTGGCACTTTTATTTCATTCCATTGGAGTTGCGATACTTACTAGGCAGGTATAACATGACACGATACACACCGGTTCCACCAGTTCTTGGCACTTTTATTATCCATTCCATTGTAGTGAAGCTGATTACTAGACATATATTAAGTCAAATTTATAGCACTACTTTAGTTATGCTTGTCTATGATCGAGATACTGTGCTCCAAGCCATCCATAACCGCGGACATGACTTTCAGAAATATTTACCCTGCAGGCGTGCACAAATAGCAACACACACACGATCAACCTCGGAAAAACCAAATCAAAACCCAACGAGGCTTTCACGACAAAGCAATCACAGGATTCATAAAAGATTTCAGGGGGCCACCCCACTAAGCTACCCGCAACGAAGTTGGCCGGCTCCGAGACTGACCCAAGGTTTGTGCCGATGGCTGTAAACGACTGGGAACCCGAAAGTGTGACTGAGCTTGTCGATACCACGAAAACATTCCACGTTCCAAAACAGTACAGGTGCTCCACGCACAATCGTAAATAAAGCAGTAAAGCATGGCATAAGTATAGGATAGTAATAAAGCCCCAAACTACTTTGTGGCCTCAACAAATAAGAAATGAATCAAGCTCTGGCTAAGGGGGATCCATAGGCTCTCCCGGATGTGGATAGTGTGAATAGTCAAGGAACAGGTATCAAGTACTCGGGGCCTACGGAACACAAGTGGACATGAAAAACCAAATAGCATTTATTGCCCACCGGTGCCTTTTTCATTAGTTATCCCAGCAATTTAATAGTTGTATTTAAAGTCATGATCATCTCCACCATTAAGCATCTCCACGATTTAGCATGTGCCAACCTCCCAACAATGGTGGAACAACAACGACGTGAAGTAGCACTTGAGCAAGCAACTACGACACGCAAGGCCGACTATCTATCAAACAACAGGCAATAGGATGTGTCCAAGGCAATATAGAGGCTACAGGGAATATAAATGGTGCACGGAAACTAAAGCATCGCAACAAGGATAGAAATAGATCAAAAGGAGGAAGTAAAGACTATAAATGCAAAATAGGTAGAAAGGGGGAGATTGCTCGCCTGGGAAACACTGTCGAAGGTTCATTATCTGAAGAACTTGTCGATACTCGCATCAACTCAACGGCCTAATCCGCGAAGAAGCAAAGCACTAAAAGAAACACCAGATGCAATATTTAATACTACGATAGAAGATCGAGCATGATGCATGTATGCGGGATGACATGGCAAAGATGCGATGCAATTAGGCAATATTAAGCGAAATCGGGGTCCCGACAGTTATTTAGACGTTCAAGTTATTTATCTACCCCTCAATTTAAATGTTGTCTTAATAAGGCAAAACAAGGCATCGGTTCGCTACACAAATTTAAATGGAGCCAACATAAGACTAGAATAGCCCACATATAGTCCCCATATTTAATTATTAGGTGAATCGGCATAATGCCCCCAAACCACGTAAAGATGTATGCAAGCATGAACAATTTAAATGCAACAAGTATATGCCATATTATAAAAAATAGGGGTCTCGGATAAGGGAATCACAAATCTCGGTTCGGAGATCTTCGGGTTCCGAGGGTTGCGGGTTCGGTCTCGACGGGATTGGTCTTCGGGGTCGGAGCTTCAGGGTCTTCAGGGTCTCGGCCATCGGATCCATGAAGAAGGTCTCAATGTTCCTTGACGGAGACCTTGAGGTGTTGCAGCTTCCGAGAAGGACATCTTGGCGACGGGATCGAAGAACTTGTTACGAGTCGGTCTTGTGCTTGGATTTGGCTTCGAGAAGATCTTGAGGATATGGTTTCCAACCTCACATCCTCGCACTGTACCGGGCTCACGCAGACAAACAGAGCCAAAACGCATCATGACGGCTAAAGGCAAATACACCGCAAGGATGCATGAGCTTGACTCAGGCCTACTTGGCCTGGCGTGCAACTCTAGGAGGCGGACGCGCGGTGCACACGACTAGAGGCAATAGAGGACGGCAGGGACGCGTCGGCCGGCAAGGTGGAAGAAGGTTGTGCCCGCGTGCGGTGCTAGGGAGAGGTGGTCACGGCTGGGGTGCCGTGGCCGGTAGGCACGAGCGCAGATGATGGCGAGCGAGGACGCGGACTGGCGAGGAGGGAGTGCTTGGCGGTGGTCGGACCATGAGCGGAGGAAGGAGGACCGCCGACAACAGCAGAGGGCGCCCACGACGGCGGTTGCCGGCAGAGGCAGGGCGGCGACTCGAGATCCAACGGTGGGAAGCAGCGGGAACGGCTGGTGATGCGGTGGTTGGTGGCTAGGCGATGGGGATCGATACGAGAGAGTGGTCGGGGTGGGGGTCGCATGCGGTAGCGACAAGATGGTGGGGCCAAGGGATGGAGCAGGGTAGGTGGGGCCAGAGCGCGTGTACGAGATGAGGAGTGCGGGTCGATCGTGGTGGTCGTGTCGGTCTAGGGGTGGTGTTGGGTGTGAGGAGCGGGGAGCGTTGATGCACAGCGCATCGTGTGCGTGTTGGTGCACGATGTTGCATGCGCGCGCGTAGTGTGTACGTGCGCACGGGCACGGGAATGTGTCGGTCGGCAGCTGCGTGTGGTGTGGTGCAGCTGGGTGGCTCGGCTAGGTAGAGTCTGGTCTAGGGTTAGGTTTAGGTCTGGCTAGGTTAGGGTTTGGAGGTGGCCGGCTAGGCTTTTGGGCCTGGCTGGATGCCTCCCAAAAAATAATATAAATATTTTATTTATTAAAAACGAGGCTTTTGTAATCGTCTTTTAGACAAAACAAAATAATCCGGAGAACCGGGGTTTTTGATTTGAAATTAAAGACAGGGTATTTAGAAAACAAAGGTAGGCTTTTTGAAAATAGTTTTAGGCAAAACCATGCATAATGATGACGATGCTCAAATGCAATGTGGCATGATGACATGAGCATACGGTCATGATGATGCAATGCACAAAAACACAGCGATTTTCTAGTAGTGGTTTTAGCGGGGTGCCACAATCCCTTGCGCGTTGCCGCCCCGCTGCTCGCTTGCTTGGCTACGTCGCTTCGCTGGGCCAGCATGCCCTACTCCTGGCTGGCTTGCGCACGCGCACAGCTACCGCTCTGCCTTGTTTGCTCGCTGGCCTCACGTGCAGGAGTTCACTCACCAAGATCGTCGCCGCATTGACTGCTCCGCTCACTAGCTGCTCACTGTGATGGCCTTGGTACCTAGCACTGGTGGGTTGGGTCCGGTACTACTGGCCGGCCCAGGTCGTTTGGCCCCAACGGGCAAAGGTTTGCCCCCGCTATAAAAAGCCCTTCTTATCTTTTTATTAATTGGTTCTTCCTCTATTTTTATGAAGTCTTTTACCCTCTTGTTTCACATCTCTTGAGCTTGATTAAACTCTCCCCCTCCAATAATTCTTGCCAATATTTGAGGGGAAGATACAGGGGATCTATATCTACATTTTGACCAAACCAAATCACTTCTTTGTGAGTGAATCTTTGGGATCTAGATCTTGGGGGATTTTGTGTTCTCCCTTTGATTCTTCCTCTCTTATTGCCCCGAGTGCTTTAGTATCCTTGTTGGAATTTGAGAGTGAAGTATTGGAGCATCTTTGTGGTGTTATTGCCTTTTGCATTAGGTGCATCGGTTTGTGTTCTCCCCGGAGGATTTGATTGGTGAAATCAAGAAGTTTATCACTATTGGGTTCTTGGAACCCTAGACGGTTGTGTGGCCTTTGTGGCGTGTTCTTGGGGCCTTCAATTAAGTTGTGAAGCTATCCCCGAGATTGAGGCCTTGGTGGCGATTATTGGGAGCCTCCAATTAAGTTGTGGAGACAGCCCCAATCTTGTACGGGTTTGGTCACCACCCTGAAGTGTACCATAGTGGAACGGGTGCTTGCCGCGTGGTGGGTTCTCGGGAGAATAGGGTGAGGCCTTTGTGGTGTTGGCGGTCTTAGTACCACCCACCCCTCCAACGATATGTACTCCCTTGTTGGGAGGAACTCAGTAAAATATCATCGTCCCGCGTGCCTCGGTTGTTTCTATACCCGAGCTTTTTACTTATGCACTTTACCTTGTGATGGCCTTCGTGCTTGAAGCATTCTATATTAATATCACATTGTTGCTTGTCTTTCTTAGCATAAGTTGTTGGTGCACATAGGTGAACCTTAGCATATCTAGGCTTTGTGCTTAACAAAAGAAAACGCTAGTTTTATTCCGCCATTGTTAAGCCCATCTCGTAAAAGTTTTAAACCGCCTATTCACCCCCCCCCCCTCTAGGCGACATCCGTGATCTTTCAGGCGGCCATAGTGATCTAGCAGCAAGCCGAGGAAAATAGAGGTCAGAACGATGAGTACCCAAGATCCAAGGGAACAATGAATATGATCCAGAAAGGGTGACCATCCAACAGAACACAGAAACTTATCACCTGACAAGTCAATATGGTAGTAAGGACACCGCCGCCAACACCCGAGTAACTTCACTAGTCTTAGCAGGAAATCACCTTGAGCAGAGCCGACCACCCCCTTCGGGTTTCCTGACCGGGTCATTCAGCATTGATAGTTGAAGCACAAATCGGCGGATTCAACATGAGCAAGGTCTTCATGGACGCGGGAAGCAGTATCAACCTCATATATGCCAAAACACTGCATGCAATGATCTGTTCTCTCACCAACCTAGCTCCAACAGACACCTCCTTCAATGACATCGTCCCCGGCAAAGTCGAGGTCCCTCTAGACAATATTTACCTTGATGTTTTCTTCGGAACCCAAGAAAATTTCAGGTGAGAAAAATCGAGTTTGAAGTCATGGACTAGCCCTCACAGTACCACACAATCTTGGGACAACCAGCATTTGCAAGATTCATGGCAGTACCACATTACGCATATCTCATGATGAAGATTCTAGCACCCAATGGAATCATATATGTCAAAGGAAGTGTCCCTCGCTTAGACAACTACGACCGAGAGTTCAACAAGATCTTCGAGTCCTTTGGCATGGAAATGGAGTTCACCCAAGTCAAAATCACTGACGAACACGATATTATGCCAGAGGTAGCAAGTCCTATACTGAACCAATCCTTCGATGCAGCAAAGGACACAAAAGAAGTACATGTCCATTCGTTGGACCCTGAAGAAAACTTGTGTGGCTTCTAATCTCATTACCACAGACGAAAGCGCGCTCGTCAAGTTCCTCCGTGAGCGCTGGGAGATTTTCGAATGGGTCCCATCTAGTAGCATGCTAGGAATCCTCAGAGAACTCGTCGAGCAGGCACTAAACATCTATCCCAATGCACAACCAGTAAAACAATCGATTTGCTGCTTCGTGGAGCCGATACGCAAGGCCATTGGAAAAGAACTCCATCGCTTGCTCGATGCAAAATTAATCAAGGAAATCAAAAAAAGCAACATGGGTTGCTAACCCAGTATGCGTGGCGAAGAAAAATACGGTTGAACTACGCAGGTGCATCGACTTCACCATCTTGAACAAGCATTGTCCAAAGGATCACTTTCCACTACCACAAATCGATCAAATCATCGATGCAACCACTAGGTGTGAATTTATTTCTTTCCTGGATGCATACTCCGGATACCATCAGATTTAGATGAAAGAAGAATACCAAGACAAGACAACATTTATCACACCATATGGTGTATTCTGCTACACTACAATGCCCTTTGTGTTAAAAACATGGGTTCCACCTACCAGCGGATGATGCAAAACTTCCTAGGAAACCAAATAGGGAGAAATGGCCAGGTCTATATCAACAACGTCGTGATTACAACAAGGCAAGAATCGACCTTTATTGATGATATACGTGAAAGAGTCGATAATCTCGGTAAATACTGCATCAAGCTCAACCAGATGAAGTGGTCCTTTGGAGTCCCTGCTGGGTAACTCCTCGGGTACCTTGTGTCGGCAAGAGGAATAGAAGCAAACTCGGAGAAAATACGAGCAATCCTAACCATGAAAAAGCCAACAAATATATGAGGCGTCCAACATCTAGCTGGGCGTGTGGTGGCACTAAGCCGATTCATCGCTCGGTTGGGAGAAAAAGCACTGCCATTCTACGCGTTGCTGAAGAAATCAGATACCTTAGAGTGGACCGACGAAGGCCAATGAGCCTTTGAAAACCTCAATAAAACACTCTTGACATCACCTGTCTTGGTGTCACCCAAGGAAAAGGAACCACTACTACTATACATCGCTACCACCAACCAGGTGGTTAGCACAGTACTGGTCGCCGAACGACCCGAAGAAGGGAAAAACACATGGTGTCCAACGTCCGGTCTACTAGCTCAGCAAGGTACTATCTCCGTCCACACAAAGGTATCGGCACTACCAGAAGCTTGCATATGGTGTCCTCATGATGGCGCAAAACTTGCGCCATTATTTCTCCGAGCATCCTATAGTGGTGGTAAATGAGGCTCCTCTCTCCAATATCATCTAGAACCCCGAAGCAATAGGGTGTGTCTCTATTTGGGGCATCGAGCTATCCCCTCGAGATATCATGTATGAGAAACCAAAAACAATAAAATCTCAAGTTCTTCCTGACTTCACCACATAGTGGATGGAACTCCACAGCGTAGGTCCCCCAGATTTGTCAAGTGCATGGACAATATATTTCGACAGGTCTAAAAGAACTGAAGGAGATAGAGCTGGTATCTCCCCAAGGAGACAATATGCGCTACATACTTCGGATGAGTTTCTCGAATGCGTCAAGTAATGAAGCGGAATACTAGGCCATGTTGCACGATATGCAGATGGAAAAAGCCTACGGTGCAACTCACCTCAAAATATTTGGAGATTCAAACCTTGTCGCACAACAAGTAATGAATAAGTGCGACGCCATAGCGACAACATGATCTCACATTGCAACATGTACAACATTATGGAAGGTTACTTTGACGGGTGTGAGGTCTCTCATGTCAGTAGAGCAAGCAACAAGGAAGCCGACAATCTTGCAAATATTGGGTCCCTCTGCTTACCCATACAACCTGGAGTTTTCTAGGAAGAGATCAATGAGCGCTCCATTAAGGTCAAAAAATCCACTAAAGCCGTAGAATCTAAGGCACAGAAGGGGGAAAAGTTGTCGATTGACTCAGGGGCGGCACCATCACCCGAACCTACACTTGCTCCCGAAGATGAGGAAGAACCCAAATACGCCATGATGATAGAAACCACGTGGATGTGCCACATTCGGCATACACGATAAATAGAGAACTCCTAGAGGACACAGTCGAAGCACGATGTATCACTCGCCGGTCCAGGGCCTTCTGGGTAATAAAAGGAGAACCCTACAAAAGAAGCTATCGGGTGTGCTCCAGAGATGTGTGAAACCCCGAAGAAGGAAATCTTATCCTCAAGTACATCCATGAAGGAATATGTGGCCATCACGCCAGTAGTCGATCAATATCAGCAAAGGCCTTCCGCGGAGGATTCTACTGGCTAATCGTGTTCAAGGACACAAAAGATATAGTGTGAACATGTGAAGCTTGCTAGAGATTTTCTACAAAACTCAATGCACCCACGACAGAATTGGCTCCCATACCTCTAGCATGGTGTTCGCCCAATGGGAACTTAACATGGTGGGAAAACTCCACAAATCATCACCTGGAGGACACGTTTTTTTGCTCGTCGTAGTCGACAAATTCACCAAATGGATTGAAGCAATGCCTGTCACCAGCCAAGGCGTCACTTTCAGTTGTGAACTTCATCAAGTCAATAGTTTTCCATTTTGGGGTACCTCACAGCATCATAACTGACATTGGGTCAAACTTTACTTCTAGAGAATTCAAGGAGTACTGTAAGGATATGGGCAAACAAGTGAGCTACACGTCGGTCGCCCACCCGCAAACCAATGGACAGATGGAAAGCCAATGGCCTTGTGACTAACGGGTTCAAGAAAAGACTATTAATGCCACTCGAAAGATCAAAATGCGCTTGGGTCGATGAGTTACCCTCCATCCTATGGAGTTTACGCACACCCCCAAATATAGCTACACAAGAGACAGCTTTCTTCCTAGTCCACGGAGCCGACGCCGTGCTTCCAGTAGAAGTAACTCATGATGCTTCGCAAGTCATCGTGTATAATGAAAAAACTTCTACAGAGGCACTCGAAAATGACATGGATGCACTCCATGAAGCTCGAGACGTTGCCCTTGCAACAGAAATCACGTACTAGAAAAACCTATGGAACTATCATATCTATGGACTATGGCCCATGTCCTTCATTATGGGGGACCTGGTCCTTCGCCTCAGGAAAGATGGTCATTGCAAACTCGGGGACGTGGTCCTTCGCCCTGACCACGCAACCGATATTATTAAGAAAAGGAAAGGTTGAGTTGAAAATTTCTTCAGATGATAAAGACTTGAGCCTATGCTCTAACACAAGTATTCAAACATAGCATCAGGGACTACTCCCATTGGGAGCTCTGACCGTGCACCTGATGAAACAATATGGATGGAACCGATAAGAAAGTACACTCATATCAATACAAACAAGACCCGAGTCGAGTACCTCCTCAAATGAAGATGCTTTGAGCCTACACTTGAATACAAATATTCGACTATAGCCTCAGGGCTACTCCCATCAGAAGCGCAGGTTGCACACTCGATGGAATAAGCAGCAAAAATCCTCCAACGGAGACGATAAAAAACCTATGAGCATTACACAAGTGTATATTCAAATGGTTACTCCCATCAGGAGCATTAAACAATAATATCAACAAGCTGACAACTTCAGCAAATAGCCAAACAGGGCAGTTGATAAATTCACAACAAATTCTTGGATCGTGTTCATCACAATAATAGGATCCCAGGATCCGTCCTGTGAGGCTAGTAACTGCACCGGAATGCATTCTGCTAGTTATTATATGTATCCACGATACGATGAAAAATCCCAATGGACGCATAGGGTACCCATAAAATATGAGCCTGGAATTTAGTACTTGATAAGACCTCCACTGCCCGAACTGAATTATGCCAGTACATACTGAATTCGAGTACGGGGACTTGAGTTTGAAGTAGGTTCATAATGTTTTTTCCCAAGAGAAATTATCTGGTTCCTGATCCGTCGGATGCACCAGACTTGTGTTACCAAAATCCCCATGACATAAATATCTATAAAAAGTTCTACTCAAATAAATCTTCGGGTCCATACATCGAAAATGTCTTTGAGACTCAACCCCAATATACAATTCGGATGGAGTCTCGGGGGCTACTGACATGGGTATGACTTATCAGGTTCCTATAATTAGTATACCTGATACATACAAAAGATAGGCCCACAAAGAAATAAAGAGTCCTGGGAAGCATCTGAAGCCCCGTAACCAGACGTGTTAATCAAGATAGATATACAAACTGACATAGTCGGGTAGCTGTAATCAAACCAGTAACCGATCTGTTTTGGACTCTGAGACCTAGCCTCTCATATAAGGGTTGGGAGGATCCAATGGAAAGACCATCGTAGATTGGAGTATACACAACCCGCCGTGAATTAGATTGCATCTAGCGAATTGATGACTTTGTAATCATCTCTTTGTAGTAAAGCTTAGATAGGATTTGACTCCCTTGTTTGTCTGACAGGCCGACTCAATCACTCGATCTCTCATTTCCATCAACTCCAAATCCATAACCATGGACATTGCCAAGGTTACCCCTCGTCAACCTTGCTGAGGTATTATACGCAGTGGCGGAGCTGGTATACAAGAATTGGGTTCAGATGAACCCAATGAGTTTCATAAACCCTTCACTAATTTAGTCTTTCACTAGGCTCATTAGTGGAACATCAGAACATAACTACTTGAGCTTAACCCAATGATCTTTTCTTGCAGCTTCGCCACTGATTATACGGGTCGCTGCACCTCATGGATCTTGCTATCTTTTGAGTGCTCAACGATGAGCATGGTACTGACCACATGGTTGGTGGCAGCAATGTATAGCAGCATTGGCTCCTTCTCCTTGGGGTCACTAGAACTAGCGAGGATGACAGCATGCGCTTGAGGTCTTTGCAGGGCACCTATGCTTCAGTAGTCCACTCGAATTTGTCCGTTCTGTAGAGCAGCTAATAGAAAGGAAGCGTTTTTTATCCCATCTGACTAATGAATTGATTGAGTGGTGCTATTCATCCAGTGAGCTTCCGGATGCTCTTGAGGTTCTTTAGTTGCCAGTATAGCATTTATCTTCTTTAGGTTTGCTTTGATTCCCCTTTTGGAGATGAGGTACCCGAGGAGTTGTCTCGATGGGATGCCAAACACGCATTTTAGTGGATTCATCTTAATCTTGTACCAGTCAAGGTTGTCTAAGGTCTCATGGAGATCATCGATGAGTGAGGTACTTTCCTTGCTTTTGACAACCACATCGTCCACATAGACTTGGACGTTTATAATGATTTGGTCCTTGAGGTAGGCATGCATGCATGATTGGTAGGTGGCACCCGCATTCTTCGGCCCGAAGGGCATGGTGTTGTAGCATTATACTTCGAAAGGCATGATGAAGGCATTTTTCTAGATCCTCCACTTTCATCCAAATCTAGTTGTAGCTTGAGTAGGCATCAAGAAATGAGCGGCGCTCGTAACCTGTGGTGGAGTCGATGATTTGGTCGATTTGTGGTAAGGGAACTGGTCCTTCAGGAAGTTTTTGTTTAGGGACGTGTAGTCCACACACATGCTGAGTATTTATGTGTCTTTCTTAGGGACTAGCACAAGATTATTTACCTAGGTGCTCTCCTTTATTTTGTGGACGAAGTTGGCCTCTAGGAGTCTGTTGACCTCCACACCAACAGCTTTGGCCTTCGGCTCGAAGAGGCAACGCATTGATTGCTTGACTAGTCTGGTATCTGGAGGCACGTTGAGGGCGTTCTCGGCGAATTCCCTAGGAACTCCTATAATGTCCACAGGACACCAAGTGAAGATCTCCTAGCGCTCACATAGGAATTCAACAAGCGTGAGTTCCTATGTGAAACTTGGGTTACTTGCGATGTGGGTCATCTCCGTGGGGTCCGTCTGATGGACCTGGAACTCCTTTGTGTCGAAATATTGCTCGGGTGGTTCCTTTGGCTCAAAGGAGGAAGACTATGGTTTCTTGACTCCTTGAGCTTCACCATTTCTTCTTGCATCCCGAAAGATTGGGAGATTCCATTGAACTCTCTGTCGTAGTTGACGGATCACGTGAAGCATCCATGGATGATGATGACACCGCGGGGTCCTGACATCTTTAGGGTGAGGTAGGTGTAGTATGGTGTCGCCATGAATCTGGCAAATGCGACCTACCAAATATGACGTGATATTGTGATGGCCAGTCGACGACTTCAAAGTAGAGTCTCTCACACTTGAAATTATCGGGCTTGCCTAAGATTACATCCAGGTAGATTTTGCCTAGAGGAAGGATGGGCTTCCCTAGGACTATGTCGTGGAAGGTTGTTTCAGATGGCTCGAGGCTTGTCATGTTGATGTTCATGGCACGTAGGGTGCTAGCTAAGATGAGGTTGATGCTGCTACCACCATCCATGAAGACCTTCATCATCTCGTATCCACCGAATCAAGCAACAGGGCGACATGTCCTAGTCGTGCGACCTGGCGTGGGTGGTCAGATCTATCATAGGTGATGCAGGATTCAGATCCACCAAGGTACTCACGAATGGTAGGAGGTGACGATACGGCCATGCTCACTTTTTAGGAGGTCGTCTTCTAGGCCCTGTTGGAGGGTCACCCCTTCTGGATCATGCTCATGTTCCCGAGCGGTCGTGGCTACTAGTCTCTAAAGGGAATAGGCCCGAGAGGCAATAATAAAGTAGTTATTATCTTATTCCAAGTATATGATAGATGTTTATTTTTTATAATTGTGTTAATTAGAAACGTTAATACATGTGTGTTTAACAAACAAATATAGAGTTCCTAGTTTTTCCTCTCATATGAACTAGCTCGTTGATTAACAAGATGATCAAGGTTTCTTGTTCTTGGACACTTGATGTTGTTAATAACAAGGTCACAACATTGGTGGAATGATGTGCTGAACATTCACCCAAAGTATAGTAATACGATCAAAGTCATTATGTTTACATTGCTATAACATCATGCGAAGTAATCCTAATCCTTATACCATGAAATCATGTTAATTGCTAACACCAGAAGAGTACTTTGATAAGATCAAATGTCACACCGTAACAGGGTGGTTATAAAGGTGGATTTGGGTATTATGAAAGTGTTATGTTGAGGCTCATGTATAAAGAGTGAGATTTGTCCATCCCGATGACATAGAGATATACTCAGTGTCCTCTCGGTGTTATCACACTAACACAACTTGTAAGCAAGTGATAAGATCACAAAGAATGTTATATCACGAGAACAAGAAAAGAGTACTTGTCGGTAACGAGATCAAACTAGGTATGGGGATACCAATGATCGAATCTGAAACATGTAATATATGGCAATACAAAGGGATTGAGTTATGATGTAAAAGGTTCTCACGATCACTAGAGTCATCATTGAACGTGTGGGAGTCATTACGGATCTCTAGGTCCCACTTCTGATTATTGATCAGAGAGGGGTCTCGATTATGTCTATATTATTCACGAACTGTAGGGTGACACACTTAGGGTATACCGACACTAAATGGAGCAAATATAATACTAGAGAAAGGATTTGAAAGCGTTGGAATTATTTCGATAGACACCAGAAATGTTTTGGGTCAGATTGCTTAAAATAGTTTCATATGTAATATCGAAGTATTGTAAGGGTTTTATGCAGATGTTTGTTAATTAAATTAAATACCAAAATTATGAATAAAATAAATAAAATAGTTTTATTAAATGATAAATGGCATTAATTTTGGTGGAAAATTAATGCATGTGAGTCGACATGTGAGTGGAGATGAATTTGTGCGAGTGGAGCTTCCACCCACATGAATGAGGGAGAGGTGGGGGCACCCACCTTGGCCACCAGCCATGGAATGGGGTTGCCCACTCCCCCTATAAAATGAGGCCTCCTCTCCTCTCACACTTACACCTCCTTGTGAAGGATCTCTCTCCCCCTCTAGAATATTCCCCATGGCTTCGGATTAGCGAAATACATGTTCTCGGTGGTTTCTCTGAAAGGATTTGCTGCTTCGACTGCTTTGATTTAGCGAGGACTCAGAGGTTGTTGGGATACCGGACATGTGTGCAATCATGGATGTGCTACTGCTTTGTGGCGTTGGACTTCCACACGATCTTGAGATCAGCAAGTGTACGACTACATCATCCACGAGAATAGTCTCCTAACGCTTTTCGGTCTTCGAGGGTAAGTTCTCTATGGATGTATATCCACATGTCTATTGTATCTAGGTAGATAGATCTTGGTGCTTAGTTGTTCACATCGTAGAAATTTTTTTTTTCTTTCCCGCGAACCCAACAGTGGTATCAGAGCCTAATCTATGCGTAGATGCTTTGCATGGGTAGAACACATATGAATATGTGGACCTTGATGATCATGTTATTGCATCCTTTATGTATTTTAAATATTGGTGGCATAGTGGGATGAAGTGGACCGGACTAACTTTACATGTCCTCGTTGAAGGGGTTCGGGGCAGAAAACATAAATTTTTCCTACGCCGAACACACCTAACTACCAGGATCTATCTAGGAGTAATACTGTAATAGAAAAGGTTTTAAATACATACCCTTGTAGTCCAAAAGCGGTTAACGTTCCAAGGGGAACGTGATGACATAGTTATACTCGTAGTCGACCTCAAGGTCACGAAGCTCCTCGCAAGTCACCCCTTGATCCATCAAGAAGTAGTCCGGCTCACGATAATCAAGGTGCCACAAGTGGAAGCACCCTCGTGGTTTCGCACACATACGGTGTACGATGACAACCTCCGGTTCTCAGATCCCTGCCAAGAATGCGGAAGTAGATCGTCTAGTTGGAATCCCTACAGTGCAATGGCGCACTACAGGTGTGTCATCTCTTGCGTGTGCAATCCTTCCAGGGACCACGCCACCGCGAGAGGACAATTAGTGAGAGAGATTTCCCTAGGGAAATGCCTCAAACAATTATTGTGTGTTTTTCCCACCCCTATTCCCCTCCTTATATAGGAGAAGGGAGGATACTCCCTTCCCTCCTTCCCTCAAGTCCCGGGGTGGTACTAAAGGAGAGGAGGTGGAAGGAGGCGGCAGCGCAAGGGGAGAAGGGCAGGCTAGGGTGGGCCCCAGGCGCACAACCCAAGGCAGGCCGGTGGATGGGGTGGGCCCCACCCCGTGTGCCCCATCCTAGGCGGCAGCTTGGCCCTTTCCCTAGGATGGTTTCTCCTCTTGGGCCTTGTTCCTTCGGGAACTTGGCCCATTAGAGAAGTTACCCTTTCAAATTAGATTTTAATAATATATATAATATGAATTACATTACTTAAAATTAAATACATAGTATCAAATCCAATTTGACCTAAAACACCTTTTGGTTCCCTCCGAACGACTTCGAATTCTCCGAGAACGATTTCGGTTCTCTCACTAAACTTTTTTTATTTTCTCTTCTCTCATCCTGTGATTCCGACATCTTCCATAATGATCTCCAAGTGTCATCGTACCCTTAAGAGTGTTACCCCAATGGCTCGGGAACATCACAAACATGATTGAGACTCCTCTCATATCAATGATCATTAGTGGGACTAGGATGCCCATAATGACCCTTGTGCATTCCACGATGTAATGTCATTTGAACCTTTAATATCGAGTCCAATTCCCTTTATTAGTTCGATACTGACTTGTCCGATATTTAATCAACGATATAATTATACCTAGTTCAATCTCATTACTAACAAGTACTATTTTACTCATTCCTGTGATATTCCATCCACGAGACCTAGTCACATGTTGCAACATTTAAGGATGTAATCTCATCGAGTCGGTCGTGTGTATCTTCCCATGACGCGGGTGAACAAATCCCGGTCTTGATACATAGGCTTCAACTATTCCTCTAGAATACCCAACGTGCACCATTATAGTCACCCAGTTATGGCCATCACAGTTGATGCAGTCAAAGAGCCTCTGGAGATAGTGATTAATATGATCTCACGGTCTAAGGAGAATGATACTACGCTTCTAACTGTTGCAACGATAAACCCTGTGACTTGACCATGTCACAATACTTATCTTGGGTAATGTCTATCACATCATTCATAATGAAGTGACCTCGTTGTCAGTTGACATTAGAGTAAGTCCATGATCAGGAAACCTCGATCATCAGCTGCCCAACGAACTAGTATAAATAGAGGCGCTTAGGGACTTGGTATGTTTCATGCCACACCTATATCAATGTTTCCACTTGATACAATATGAAACTATTATGATGTAATTGAGACATGATAATAAAATCTATTTATTATTTACCTCTAGGGCATATCTCCTACACTCGCACATGACACATGTTCCACGCTTGACTTGCAACTAGTTTTGCATAAGTGGCTTGCGGGTGTCTATCTCTCCTACTATAGTCAATATCTGATTTACAATGGGTTGCTAATAATTTGATTATCATTGTTGTGGTTCATGTTCGTAGGTAAGAATAGTTCTATTTCCGAAAGCCCTAAGGCACTTAAAAACTTGCAAAAGATAAATTAGAAGCATCTAGTATTTGTTTTTGTTGGGCAAGTGTTATGATATGGTAATGTTATAATTTGAAGTATAGTTTGATACTCTTGGAAATTATAACAAACCAAAGTGTAAACACCACAAAACTTGGTATTACACGAATGGAATGATGGATATCATACCATGCTGCACAAGATAGTGATCAAGTGCAAGAACTATATCATACCACTTCTTGCATATGATGTTTGCTTGCATCTTATTTTGCTTATATGGCACTTAGTAGCATTATAAGATGATACCTCATTTTAATATCAAGATAAAAATGTGTTCTTCCTTTAGTATGCACCATTAATAAAGTTCATCGTTTCGAGACACCATGTGATAATCGGGTGTGATAGACTATACATTCACATACAATGGGTGTAAGGCAGTTTTACGCACGTGAGTACTAAGGTTCTTACTTGGCAAGCCTAGAATATACAAACATGGCCTCAGAACACGAACAGAAAGGTAAAGCATGAGTCATATAGTTGATATGATGACCATATAGATGCTCTCCTTTGCAGTTGCAGCAATTCACGTGATGATTGGTCTTGGTGTAGTGAATATGGTTCATGTAATCAACAAAAATACATGAGGGGTGTTGTTTTTGAGTGGGAGTTCATTTGTAATTTGGATTAGTTGAACTCAATATATCATAAACTTAGTCTAAATAAACTTTGCAAATTTTGTTGTAGATGGCACCACCTACTTTTAATTTCAATATGTTCATGGAGAAAGATAAACTTGCAATGAATGGTAGCAACTTTACAAACTAGGCCCTAAACTTGATGATTATCCTCACTGATGCACAAAAGAAATATGTGCTAGAAGCATCTCTAGGCCCTCCACCACATGATGATGCTTTTGACGATGTAAAGAATGTTTACTTAAGTCGTTAGGAGGACCACGATATAGTTCATTGCAGCATACTGTATGGGATAGAGCCAGAACTCCGAAAGCATTTCGAGAATGGCAATGCCTTTGATACCATGGGTGAATTGAAAATGATTTCTCATACCCATGTTGTTGTTGAGAGTTATGAAGCTTCTAAAAAGTTCTTTAGCTGCATGATGGACGAGAACAACTCTATTAGTGAGTACGTACTCAAAATGTTAGGTCCATTGATAGTCTTGTAGCTTTGGGAATAACGATTCCCATTCACTTAGGCATACATCATGTTCTCCAATCTCTGTCACCAAGCTAGAAGGGATTCGTGATGAACTATAACATGCAGGGCATGAAGAAGTCTCTCTCCGAGCTTTTGTCAATGCTTAAGACTGCTAAAGTGGAGATTAGGAAAGAACATCAAGTGTTGATGATTAAAAAGACCATCGGTTTCAAGAAGGACAAGAAGGGTAAACAGAAGGGTAACTTCAAGAAGGGTGGCAAATATGTTGTTGCACCTGAGAAGAAGAGTCGGGTTGGCCCTAAGCCTGATACCGAGCGCTACTATTGTAATGGGACTGGCCACTGGAAGCGCAACTGCCCCAAATATCTGGCAGACAAGAAGAGCAGCAAGATGAACAAATGTATATTTGATATACATGTTATTGATGTGTACTTGACTAGTACTCATAGTAGCACCTGGGTATTTGATATTGGCTCGTTTGCTAATATATGTAACTCGAATCAGGGGATGCGGAATAGGCGACCACTAGCAAGGGATGAGGTCACGATGCGTGTTGATAACGGATCAAGGGTTGATGTGATCACTGTCGAAACACTACCTCTCCATTTACGGTCTGGATTAGTTTTAAGCCTAAATAATTGTTATCTGGTGCCTGCGTTGAGCATGAACATTGTATTGGGATCGTGTTTACTGCAAGATGGTTATTCATTTATGTCGGAGAACAATGGTTGATTGATTTATATGAATGATATCTTTTATGGTCATGCACCTGTGATGAATGGTTTATTTCTTTTGAATATCGATAGTAGTAATACACATATTCATAATGCAGATCCCAAAAGGATTAAAATTGATGATGATATATCTGCATATATGTGGAACTGCTAAGTCATCTTGGTGTAAAGCGCATGAAGAAACTCCATTCCGATGGACTTTTAGAATCACTTGATTTTGAATCATTTGATACATATGAGCCATGCCTTATGGGCAAGATGATTAGAACCCTGTTTTCCAGTACAATGAAACATGCGACAGATTTATTGGAAATCATACATACTGATGTATCTGATCCAATGGGTTTGTCGATGCGAGGTGAATATCGCTATTTTGTTACCTGTGATGCAAGGTTTTTGTTGCCAAGAATGGATCATTTTTAGAGAAGGAGTTTCTCATGAAAGGTGTGAGTAGTAGGAAGGTAGAACTCGACGAGGTTATTGAACCTTCTCTTCGTGAAACAACGAGTGGCGCAGCGCCAGAAATTTTTCCGGAGTTGACTTCACCATATGAAGAGGGAACTAATGATAAATATCATAAAACTCTGAAAGAGGATACTACCAAACCTCGTAGGTCAAGTAGGACACGTGCAACTCCTGAACTGTATTTAAATCCTGTCATGAATTTCATGGTAGATGGAAATGATGACACTGTGACATATGAAGAAGCGATGATGAGCCTGGATTCCAACAAATGGCTAGAAGCCATGCAATCTGAGATGGGATCCATGTAAGAAAACCAGGTTTGGACCTTGGTGGACTTACCTCACAACCAGAAGGCCGTTCAGAATAAATGGATTTTCAATAAGAAAACTGACATTGATGGTAATGTGACCATCTATAAAGCTTGACTTATCGCAAAGGGGTTTTGAAAAATTCAAGGAGTTTACTACGATGAGACTTTCTCTCCCGTACCGATGATAAAGTCAGTTAGGATTATGTTAGCAATTGTTGCATTTTTCGAATATGAAATTGGGCGGATGGATGTCAAAATCATGTTCCTAAATGGTAACATTGAGGAAAAGTTGTATATGGTACAACCAAAGGATTTTGTCGATCCTAAGGATGCTACCAAGGTATGCAAACTTCAGTGATCCATCTATTGACTGAAGCAAGCATCCCAGAGTTGGAATCTCCGCTTTGATGAGGTGATCGAAGGTTTTGGATTTGTCCAAACTTATGGAGAAGCTTGTATTTACAAGAAAGTGAGTGGGAGCTCTGTGGCATTTCTAATATTATATGTGGATGACATATTGTTGCTTGGAAATGATATAGATCTTATAAATAGTGTTAAAACTTATCTAAACAACAATTTTTTGATGAAGGACCTTGGTAAAGCTTCATACATACTAGGCATCAATATCTATAGAGATAGATCAAGATGCCTAATTGGGCTATCAAAAAGTACATACTTGGACAAGATATTGAAGAAGTTTAGTATGGAAGGAAGTAAGAAAGGGTTCTTACATATGTTGCAAGGCAAGACACTGAGTAAGACTCAAAGTCCAGCTACGGCAGAATATAGAGAAATAATGGATAAGATCCCCTATGCCTCGGACATAGGCTTTATCATGTATGCCATGCTGTGTACAAGACCGGATGTGGCACATGCTATTAGCTTGACTACCATGTACCAATCTGATCCTGGTTTGGAACATTGGATAGCAGTTAAGAATATCCTTAAGTACTTGAGAAGGACTAAGGACATGCTAAGTACTTGAGAAGGACTAAGGACATGTTTCTCGTGTACAGAGGTGAAGAAGAGCTTGTCCCTAAGTGTTATGGCGATGCTAGCTTTGACACCGATCCGGATGACTCTAAGTTGGAGGAGTTCCAAACAACCCATGGTGGTAGGATCAACAACAAAGACGGAATATGTTTCTGCTTCAGAAGTGGCGCGAGAAGCGGTTTGGATGAAGGAGTTCATAACTGAACTAGGTGTGGTTCCCAATGCGTTGGACCCATTGGTGATCTATTGTTACAACAATGGAGCCATAGCCAATGTCAAGGAACTGAGGTCTCAAAATTCAAGCATATCAAGTGCCAGTTTCACTCCATCCGCGAGCATGTCAAGGATGGAGATATAAAGATTTGTAAAGTACATACGGATCTGAATGTAGCAGAACCATTGACTAAAACTCTGCCTAGGGAAAAACATGATCAACACCAGAACTCCAAAGGTGTTAGATTTATTACTATGTAAACTAGATTATTGTCTCTAGTGCAAGTGGGAGACTAAAGGGAATATGCCCGAGAGGCAATAATAAAGGTATTATTATCTTATTCCAAGTATATGATAGATGTTTATTTTTCATGTTATAATTTTGTTAATTGGAAACATTAATACATGTGTGTTTAATAAACAAATATAAAGTTCCTATTTATGCCTCTCATATAAACTAGCACATTGATTAACAAGATGATCAAGGTTTCCTGGTCATGGACATTGGATGTTGTTAATAATGAGGTCACAACATTGGTGGAATGATGTGATGAACATTCACCCAAAGTATAGTAATACAATCATAGTCTTGCTATACCATCATGCAAAGTAATCCTTAGACCATGAGATCATGTTAATTTCTAACACCGGAACAGTACTTTGATAATATCAAACGTCACATCATAACATGGTGATTATAAAGGTGGGTTTGGATACTCTAAAAGTGTTATGTTGAGACTCATGGATAAAAAGTAGGATTTGTCCATCCCGATGACGGAGATATATACTCAGGGCCCTCTCGGTGATATCACATTGACACGGCTTGTAAGCAAGTGATAAAATCACAAATAATGTTATATCACAGGAACAAGAAAAGAGTACTTGTCAGTAACAAGATCAAACTAGGTATGGGATACCGATGATTGAATCTTGGACATGTAATATATCACGAGACAAAGATATGTAGTTACAATGTCAAAGATTCTCATGATCACTAGAGTCATCGTTGAATGTGTGGGAGTCAGTATAGATCTCTAGGTCCTACTGCTGATTATTGATCAGAGAGGGGTTTATATCATGTCTGCATTATTCGTGAACCGTAGGGTGACACATTTAAGGTATACCGACACCAAATGGAGCAAATATAATACCATAAAAAGGATTTCAATGCACCAAAATTATTTCGATAGACAACAGAATTGTTTCGGGTCAAATTGCTGAAAATAGTTTCAGACGTAATATCGAAGTATTGTAAGGGGTTTTATGCAAATGTTTGTTAATTAAATTAATTAACCAAATTCTAAATAAAATAAATAAAATAGTCTTATTAAATGAGAAATTGCATTAATTTTGGTGGAAAGTTGACGCATGTGAGTGGAGATGAATTTGTGTGAGTGGAGCTTCCACCCACATGAATGAGGGAGAGGTGGGGGAACCCACCTTGGCCGCCAGCCATGGAATGAGGCCGCCCCTCCCCCTATAAAAGGAGCCCTCCTCTCCTCTCACACTTACACCTCCTCTTGAAGGATCTCTCCCCTCTCTAGAATATTCCCCAATGCTTCAGATTACAAAGTACATGTTCTCGGTGGTTTCTCTAGAAGGATTTGATGCTTCCGATGCTTTGTTGGAGCGAGGACTCAGAGGTTGTCGGGATACCATACATGTGTGCGATCATGGATGTGCTGCTGCTTTGTGGCGCTAGACTTCCACACGATCTTGAGATCGACAAGTGTGCGACTACATCATCCACGAGAATAATCTCGTAATGCTTTTCGGTCTTCGAGAGTAAGTTCTCTATGGATATATATCCACCCGTTGATTGTATCTAGGTATATAGATCTTGGTGCTTAGTTGTTCATGTCGTACGATTTTTTTGTTTTCTATGTTGCGAACCCAAAAGTTTCCCCCCTTGTTATGAGTCGTCGTGACCACAGGTGGTGGTGGTGCATTAGCTGGTAGGAGGTGGTGGTGCTCCGTATGCTACAGGGCATGGGGCTGTCCTATAGCCTTGACTTGCTACCTCGCGCTGTAGTTGGGCGTGGGCATCTTGGAGCTTCTGGAATTCGCGGCAATCCTTCAGGAGATGGTTGTATTTTTGCTTGCCGTCTTTGCTATCGATGTAGAAGTGGACGTTGCATGGTCCTGATAGCCGCTGCATCAGGGATGTCCCTTCCTCGCGGGTACGGCGTTGCCACACTTGAGTTCTTTTGCCAGCATTCCTATCATCGCGATAACTGCTATTGTGGTAGCCGCTGCTGCGATTGCTATCGTCATGCTTGTCAGCATAGCCAGTCGCGACCATGTTGACTCTGTCGTTTTCATAGCAGTGCAGCCTACGCTTTCCTCGATGATCGCATCTACGACCTTGGTCATCCGAGCGAGCATGACTATTGTGGAGGGCATCTTTGCCATCCGCCCAACAATTGGCCATATCCATCAGGTGGTCGATGGTTTTAGGCTTGGTGTGCCCTAGCTCCTCCTTGAGTTCTCGCAGGCAGACATCGCTATTGAACGAGTTAATCGCTCGCTCCTCAGAGATATCTTTCGCAGAGTTCTTGATGATAGACTAGCGCTAGATGTATGAGCGGAGGGACTCGTCGAATCGTTGGGTACACGCCCGATGCTCCTCGATGGACGCGGGGTGCTTGCATGTGCCCTTGAAGTTTCGGACGAAATTGTACACCAGTTCTTCCCAGTTGTGAATCGAGATTGAGGGGAGGCTGTTGAGCCAAGCACGCATAGAACCCTTCAGCTACAGCTGTAAGCATTGCATAGTTGTGTTTTTCATTCTAGCATGGCACATGACAGATTGATGGTGGTTATCCAACCAGGTCTTTGGCTCCTAGAGGCTGTCAAATTTCGGGTTATCCGAATGTAGCTTGAAGCCATTCGGCATCCGAGTTTGCCATATGGCGCGGCTGAAGTAGCTGGCACTGCAAAGTTCGGTGTCTTCGTCATCCAATTCGGTGGAGTAGGCGCGTTTGGCACATGATTTGTTGATTTTTCGCTCTGTGATCTCATCATGACCATAGTAGTCACGGTCCGTTCGTCGTGGGTTGTGGCGTCACCATGGCAGGTCGTTGTCCCGTAGTGGTGAGCGGTTGCTCTTATGCACCGCATGTGTCTTCTATGGCTCCTTGGCGGATTCTCCCACGAGTGTAGCTTCGACCAGGCTGGGCCCAGGAATGGCATATCTGTGGACGACGGATCATGGATCCCCGATGGAGGTTGGTTGGATAGTAGGTAGGTGGTAGTCATGATGACGGTGGCTTGAGGAGTTTTGGGCATCATGTTGCCCCGTGAGTCCACTAACATGAATGAGAAGTCGAGGCTTCAAATGGCCTCACGCCTTGCTTCCTCATCCATTGGGTGTGTTCAGGAGCGCACCTTGTGTGCCCTAACATGATGGTTCCCCTTTGAGGAGGATTTGTCAATGGAGGAGAATTCTGCTCGTCGGGCACTCAAAGCGTCACCCTGCCGCTTGCATTCCTTGAGCTAGGTGTGTTGCGCCTGTTGGCGCTAGAATTCCTTGTTTAGGTACCTGTGGTAAACCATAATCATATCGTGTGACGAGTCTTCTGGCCACGGGGTGCTTTTTAAGGCTAGCTTGACCCTCTCCCACTATTGTTTGAGAGGTGGATCCGCGAGTGCTCATTGGGCTCGTCGCGGTTGGCACCATTTTCGGGTCCGGTGCCGGTGTCACCGGTGTTGGCAGTGCGGTGCAGTGGTAGTGGTTGATGTGGATGTTGCTACCATAGCTCTCCGGGTCGAATACTACATCATCATCTCCTCCGAGTAGGTCGCTCAGATCGAAGTCACAACTCATGTTGCTATCAGAGCTATAGGTCAAGGAAGAGGCATTGAGCTTGCTGAGGGTACCAAGTGGTGGTGGGATCGACGAGGAGGGTGCAATCGATGGAGGTTTCGACTACTCCAAGACCGAACAAATCTGGTCAGGGAGGCGCAGAGTGCCGGTCTTGACGACTTGGAAGTGGAAGTCGCCGATCGTCATGTCAGCCCTGTTGTTGAGGGAGTCGAAGGATAGGTGGGTGGCCGGCAAGTGGATGGTGAAGTTGAAGGAGCCGAAGCACGCTCCTCCGATGCCAACGAGTCGTAGATCGCCAGTGATGGGGTTGCCGAAGTTGCAACATCGGCATGCGGGCTTCCCATAGATGGCGCCAATTCATGTGGGGTGATCACATCAATGCCCATACTTGATGAACTTGGGTTTGAGGGAAGAGCGGAACGCTAGAGACTTCGTCGGCTAATAAATAAGCACACGGGGACACAAGGTTTACCTAGGTTCAGGCCCCTGGAGGGAAAACCCTACTCCTGATTGTTTGTTCTTGATTGATTATTGAACCGAAGGTTACAAGGGTGCCGAGATGGCTATGGAGCGCATATTGAATCTGGCGGGTGTGTAAAACTAGGGTTTTGGTGATCCTCATCGTTGCTCCCTCCTGGCCTTTATATGGAGAGGCCAGGTCTTGGGAGACGTCCAAGTCGGTTACAGGTTCGAGGGCGGAACCATAAATTTTTCTATCTAGTCTTGTCATATCCGCCAAGGAGTCAAATCCTTCATGGGCCCAGCCTCACTCGAATCGTCATGGGCTTCACCGTCAGCAGTGGATCGAATAGGCCAATAACAGGTACCCGTAGGGCATACCTATGTCAGTATCGCCGTGTTCTTCGTGTGTGGGTTCCATTGTATCTTCCTCCCCTCTCACCCTCTGACGATTCCACCTTGATTCACCGAGACCCGTGAAAGGCCGGGCACCCGTATGGGTTAACCCCCAACAAACATGGAGAAAGAGGCTACTGCCGCCACTCGCAAGTATGCCCAAATTGCTCAGAACTGGTTCTATAGGGAGTTGCGCAAGCACAGAGATGCAGAACTACCAGCGACACTCTACACGTTGTCTTCTAGAGGCGGCGGCGCGCCGCCTGATGATGGAAGTGTAGGGGTTCCGCGTATGAAAACAATAAAATTTTATCCTACGCCCCTGAACCCCTGATGCTGCCAGGACCTATCTATTAGTAATACAGTAACGAGAGGGGCTTTTCGTGAACTTACCCTTGAAGACCGAAAAGCGTTGTCAACGCTCAGGAGAGCGTGGTTGATGTAGACGAGCCGAAGCAGACCTCAAGGTCGTGATGAAGTCCTTGCGCTCCTGTGGCTCCAACGACTTGAGTGCCTCAAGTGCGACACCTCGCGGGGAGTTACACACGTCCGGTGCCTGACGATGACTCCCGCTTCCCCGATATAGCAGAAGTTGCGGAAGTAGAGCTCCTGGATCCGAATCCCGCAGCGCGACGGTGCTCCACGGTGAAGATGTCTCTCGTTCGCGCAGTCCAGACTTGGGACCGCGGTCACGGGAGAGAGAGATAGAATATCAACTGGAGGTCCTCCCAAAAGTGAGAAGACCTTTATTGATTATTGGGGTGTATTTATTTGGCCAAATACCCCCACTATATATAGGGGGAGGGGAGGTACTACCTTCCTCAAAGTCCCAAGGTGGGACTAAAGGAGAGGAGGGGGAGGGGTGGCACCGCCGGACACCCCCATGGGCCCCGCGTGGGGGGGGGGGCTAGCCCACTAGGGGGCGGCCACCCCCTTGGCCCCTTCTCCCTCTCTCCTTTCCCTAATGGGCCCTCTCCCCTCCGGGAATTGGCCCATTAAGCCTTTGACCATTTAAATTGATTTTCTCTTTATTAAATAATTATGAATAAATGATTAAATCAATATTTAATGTTCATTCACATATTATTCAACCTTCATGGCTATCGAACACCTTCCACCTCCACTCCGGACTTACCGAAACCCCTTTTTAAAGTGGGCATCCTCTTTGGAAAGTAACTAGACAAGACCTGGCGAAAAATAAGGGTCGGTTTTCTCTCTACTATTCTTTTGCGATTCCTCCAATCCTATAAACACTCTATAAGCATCATCAAGCCCTTAAGCGTGATACCCCACGGTTCGGGAACACTCCAGACATGGTTAGGACACTCCCGCACCAATGATCGACAGAGGGACCTGGATGGCCATGTGACCCATGTGCGTTCCACGAAGATCTTTCGTCGTTTAAAACGAGACAGTCATATCTTATTCCCTTTGTCTCTTGATACTTGCATCGCCCGAGATCTGATCAATGACATCACCATGTCATGTTCAATCTCGTTACCGAACAATGCTACTTGACTCGTTCCGACAAGTGATATCCCTGTGATCAAATCACACGCTGCGCAGCTATTGGATATAACTTCTCTGAGTGGGCCCTTGAGTATCTTCCCGTCACATGGATGGACAAATCCCACTCTTGACATATATTGCCTCTATGATTTCCTTCGAGTACCTGAACACACATTTATAACCACTGTATTACCAAGTGGCGCTTGATGCTATCTAAGCACTCTCAGGAGACAGTGATTGATATAGCCTCATGGTCTAAGGAATAGTCCACGAGGATCCATTTCTAATCATCATAACTTGAACTTCGTGACATGATCGGGTCATGATGTTTAGGTTGGGTATTGGTTCATCATCTCATTCTCAGAATGAGATGACTCCATTTCCAACTGGCAAAAATGCCACATGATTAGGAAACATGATCATCTGTTGACCAATGAACCAGTGACTAGAGTTTCAATGGGAACCCCTAGTTGTTTGTATATCACACGTGTATTGATGTTTCCACTCAATACAGTTATAGCATGATATAAAAATTAATCATAAACTATATGAAATATGATAATAGTCCTTATAACTATTTGTCTCTAGGGCATATTTCCAATAGTCTCCCACTTGCACTAGAATACAAATACACTAGCCGCATTTGTTCTTAATCATTGGCACCATAACCGGTACCGTGAACATGCTTGCTCATGGAAGAGGTTGAGTCTTGGGTTTGTACTTTACAGTCCCAAATCCTTTGCAACTTACTAATGTCACCTTGATTGACATTAATACTTTATCATCACATGATAACATCTGTGTGTATGCATCGTCGCTATGGCAGCAGAATGAGGCCTGATTCTAGGAGCCTACAGTGACGTTAGATAAACATCGAGGGCTTTCTCATGGGCACTATGCCCTGGGACACATCATTCTATGTTAAAAGTGAACTAGCCCCGCCATAACTTTATACAACACTTTAGATGGTACCCTTATCTATTATTATAAATGTATTCATCGAAACACTAGTGCACTCTGTGCAACTTTCGATGTTTTAGTTCACCTCGCTTCCTACTTGACTCTAATTTGTATTACGGGAGTTTCCAACATATTTCCTTATAACATGACCCTTTATGCTTTAAGATATGTCATCCTTCACGGATTTGGAAAACATGTCTACAGTTCTCTATTAGACACTATGGACAAACTTAGCTCAACGTTCTGTGATTCAAACCTAATCACTTTTAAACGTTCCTTATTGGATCACATATTATGTTAAGTTATCATCATGGTTTTCTAAGATAGAACCTATGTCTCAACATAGTGGATGATGATCATCATTTTCTTTATTTCAACCATTGATGTTCAACTTAATACTATTCCTAACTCGAGTAATTAAGGACCAGTTCCTTAATTAACTTCTATTCTGAAACCCTTTTTCAGAATCCCTTAAGGAATACTACATAATATCATAATACACCTATTATCAACTTCTACACCTTATAAATCATTATTTATAAGTACTTGCGCTTTTATTCTTAACACCCTTAAGAAACACTGTATAAGCTCCCACTCAAAAATATGTCTTTCACATATTGTTTTAGGAAGACTTTCATAGCTCCCACTCAATTTCATGCAAATTGCATATCTCCTCACTATTTTGAACAACTTCAAATCCTTTGATCAAATATCAAACTTGGAGTTTTATTATGAGATACTAGTACTTTTACTAGTTTTAAATCCACTAGACATTTAGCACATTTGAATCAAATTCATTTGAATTTGTCCAATACTTGACAAATTGTGCTTTTGTAATTCACCCCTTATCCGCTATGGCTTTGCAGTCATTTGGGAAACTTCAAGTAACTCCTTTTACTTGTGAGATTTAGCAACGAATTACTTTCTAATCTCAAGGGAATTTTGCTTCTAGGATTTCTCATAATTCTAGTTTACCATTATTTCCTTAGTAGTTCGTAGGTATGTCATATTCTGGTAATCATCACAAATGATTCACAAATGTCTCCATACAAGATATGGATTTCATTTTGAATCCTACTCTATGTAGTGAAAACACTAGTGTGGAAATTACAATGATCATTATCATTGATTCTTTCCTTTGTGAAGAGAATCGTTCAGGAATTCTGCCCGTTGCGCTTCTCAACACTCTAATGCAGGGATTTGAATCCTCATTGTGTTTCACACTATCTTCCATTTGCTCCATAATTGAGAAGTCTCACTGAATGTGAACTTCCTCAAGAATGCACCAAAATCCAAGCAATACATGTTTTGCTTCTCTTTTGGTTTAGCTATGGATTTCGTATTCAAAGTTTCCAATGAATACTCTACAAGGACTTATTCGCTATTGTTTTGGTTATATCGAATAACCTAAAAACTTTCACAAATTCAAATGGTTCACTATATATTCTAATTGAGTGCTAACTATTTCTAACTAATGGTCTCTACATCTACACTACAATGATTTATTTGGCGCCATCTTTTCACCCACTTTGATATCTAATATCACATTGTGATGCTTTGCATTTTGATGTTTCAAAATGCTTTGCATTTTACAATTAATTTTATGCCATTCTTATAAAGTTGAATTTCATTACTATTGATCAAATCATAGTAATTAGATTCTCTTTTATATTTATACCCTTTTGATGAAACAATTTGATCACATCAAATAATTTCATATTCATGTTTCCTTTGGTAAACTTATTTACACATTCAAACAATAATATAATGATAATTACCATTTTTGTTTAAACACAATACATCGAACATGTATTTACTTTTAACAATTCATTAAAACACTTTGTATTCAAGCAATACATGGTGTTCAAGTTATTATGCTGAACTTAGGCATGATTTATATGTGAAAAGAAATCAAATGACATTCACATGTTATCAACATAACTTTGAATTTCAACAATGGTTTCATTCATTAATGAAATATCATTAAGTTGGGTATTTTAAAGGCATTTCAATATTTTACAAATGTTCATTCATTATCAATTAGTTTCAAAACAACAAGGATAATTCACAAGTAATCAAGCAAGATATGAGCACAAATAGAAATCATTCATAAAAGTGGAACAACTGTTTGTTACAAACTCATATGAATAACCGTCTCACAAAGTGTGAGACACACTAAAGAAGTTCACAATCTTTTGATTACAATAACTATCCAAAATATAAACTAAATGATAAATGTCGAGGGAGAGTGTCGTCGGCCATCATCATCATGCTCGCCATCAACACGCAACGTCACCTCCTCTCCAGCAAGCACCTCTCATGCAGAAGGACCTGTTTTCAGCAAAACAGAACAAGTATCAAATATACTTAACACTACAAATGTGTTTGCAAGATTATAACATTTATAAAATTGTATATCAAATATATACCTTTGTCATCGATGACCTCAGCGCCATTTGGTTCAACCAACACATTCCTGAGATGTGTCACCAACCGGTGGAACTCCATTGATTCTGCGTCGCCTCTCATGATGCAAGTCCTGACTTGTGCTTGGTAGCTTGGTGGAAGCGACCGCAGCACAACGCCATTTGCAAAAGAGCCCGACATCCAGCTATCCATGAAGTATGCAGGCCTCATGTACACATCATGCATGCGCTCCAAGTGGTCATCAAGTGATGTGTTCTCCTCAATCTTAATGGAGAGGAAGTCTCCCATCAGCTCATGCTCCCATATGCGTGTTTGTTCCACGAAATGTGTCCTAAGTTGTAGCATTACCGAACGAGGGTTGACATCACCCACGAGAGGCCACAACTCGTCCACCATTCCGAAACGCATTGTAACTGAAATGAAGGAGGCCATCTCCCGACGGAGATAGCGGTCTTCCCGCTGCTCTAGGGTCTCTAGGTCAATGGGCTGATCCAAATCCATCCCGTCGAGTATGTAGTCGACCACGTCATTCTCGCTAAGGAGAACGTGGAGACGCGCAGCCCATATAGAGAAGTTTGGTCCATCTAATCTGAGCTTATCTCCTTCTAACCAGTCAATCAGCAACAGGAAAGGTGGCATCTACATTTATAATTGCAAAAAGGAATTTAAACTAAGTTTATAATTAAATGAGTTAATAATAACTCCACTCAGAAACACCTATCCCATGAAGGGTTCCTAGTGATGACATGACCCCTATCAGCCACATCTCCCCCGATCGTCACGGCTATCAATGTGGGTTCAAGGGTGGACGCTAAACGTCGGTCACATCATTCATGCGACTCGTGCTCGATCTTTCGACCATCCGCGTTCTGAGTCCATGTCTGCACATGCTAGGCTCGCCAACTCAATCTTAGTGTATTCACTGTGCAACATGGCTTACACCCACTGTATGCGAACGTAGATATGTCTGACACCCATGCATGTAGCATGGATCACCTCATACCGAAGAACTTTCTTGGTGGTGCACACTAAGGGGGAACACAATCGTTGGTAATTTTAACAGGGATCATCTTATTAGGCTACCGTTGAGTATACTAGCACACAATAAGATATACAAACAATAACATTGAATGTAAATGCGATGTGATATGGTCCTTCACGTCGTGATCTCCATCTGTCGTCACCGGGTTTCGGCGCCAGGGTTCCGGCGCCGTAGACACTAGGGTACCAGTGTCATTCCGGCGTGGTAGTTCGTCACCTACGTGACTATCTATTACTATGTAACACAAGGTAATCACTTTACCTTTGCCACAACCATATCACAAAGCAACGCCCCCTGCAAAACAAAGTTAGACGCCTCTACTTTATCTTTGCATGTTTTACGTGGATGAATGGGCTTTCGCATAAGAACTATTCATACCTACAAACTTTCAGCACAACGCTGATCAAGTAGTTGTCTCTACTACACCCCTTTCGGGGCCCTCCGTTGTAAATGGCATACCAACTAATGCGAGAGAGACAGACACCCCCCAAAGCCACTTTATATGGTACAAGTCGTATGTCAAGCGTGGACCAGTCTCGCGAATGAACACGTAAAGTCAGTTGGGGGCTGCTTCATCAAGCATTGATGTGGTATACATAAGTACACGTAGAAGGGTAACAACTAAAAGATCAACGCCCACACGCTACATCTCGTGTGTTCTACCCGTACTAGCATTACTACACATAGATCTAGCTCTGATACCACTGTAGGGGTTCTACATATGAAAACAATAAAATTTTACCCTACGCCCCTGAACCCCTGATGCTGCCAGGACCTATCTATTAGTAATACAGTAACGGGAGGGGCTTTTCCCGAACTTACCCTTGAAGACCGAAAAGCGTTGTCAACGCTCAGGAGAGCGTGGTTGATGTAGACGAGCCGAAGCCAACCTCAAGGTCGTGATGAAGTCCTTGCACTCTTGTGGCTCCAACGACTTGAGTACCTCAAGTGCGACACCTCGCTGGGAGTTACACACGTCCGGTGCCTGACGATGACTCCCGCTTCCCCGATCCAGCAGCAGTTGCGGAAGTAGAGCTCCTGGATCTGAATCCCACAGCGTGACGGCGCTCCGCGGTGAAGATGTCTCTCGTTCGCGCAGTCCAAACTTGGGACCGCGGTCACGGGAGAGAGAGAGAATATCAACTGGAGGTCCTCCCAAAAGTGAGAAGACCTTTATTGATTATTGGGGTGTATTTATTTGGCCAAAGACCCCCACTATATATAGGGGGAGGGGAGGTACTACCTCCCTCAAAGTCCTGGGGTGGGACTAAAGGAGAGGAGGGGGAGGGGTGGCACCGCCGGCCACCCCCATGGGCCCACTAGGGGGCCGACCACCCCCTTGGCCCCTTCTCCCTCTCTCCTTTCCCTAATGGGCCCTCTCCCCTCCGGGAACTGGCCCATTAAGCCTTTGACCATTTAAATTGATTTTCTCTTTATTAAATAATTATGAATAAATGATTAAATCAATATTTAACATTCATTCACATATTATTCAACCTTCATGGCTATGGAACACCTTCCACCTCCACTCCGGACATCCTCCGGACTTACCGAAACCCTTCCGGTTTTCTCTCTACCATTCTTCGGCGATTCCTCCAATCATACAAACACTCTCTAAGCATCATCAAGCCCTTAAGCGTGATACCACACGGTTCGGGAACACTCCAGAAATGGTCGAGACACTCCCGCACCAATGATCCACATAGGGACCTGGATGGCCATTGTAGCACCCCGGTAAAACCACTACTAGAAAATCGGTTGATTGTTTACTATTTTGTGCATCATCATGACCGCATGCTCATGTCGTCATGCCACATTGTTTGAGCATCGTCATCATAATGTATGGTTTGCCTAAAACTATTTTTCTAAAAGTCTAGTTTTGGTTTCTAAATACCCCTCGTCTTTATTCAAATCAAAACATCGGACCTCTTACGGGTATTTTGTTTGTCTAAAAATAGTTTACGCAAGACTTTTAAAACAAAAATAAATAAATAAAAACTATTTTGTCGGACCGGGGAGGCAGCCCAGCCGTTAGGCCAAGCCACCTACTACCCGGCCCATCTAAGAAAAACCCTAGCCTAAACCAAAGCCTAGCTACTCCCCAACCCATCCCTGCCCCGCCGCCACACACACAGCCACGCATGCACATGCTAGTGCACGCAGCAGCCGCATCTAACACCGTGCGCGCTCGCTCCTCTCGCGCATCGCACACATGCCCCAGGTCCCTGCCCGACACGACCCCCTCGCATGTACCGCAGCACCCCAACAACCTGGCCCCACCACCCGCACATCACGTTGCACGCTTCTGTGACCCGCGCCCCTTCCTCGCCAATCCCCATCTCGCTCGTGAGCCCCTCTTATGTCCTCGAACGCGTTTCCTCCTCCTTGTCTCTCTCCTTGGAACCCAGCAGCACCGCCGCCGCCTGCAAGATCCTGGCCGCCCCTGTCCCCTTCCTTCGCGAGCGCCGCCAGGAGCTTCGTCGACGCTCCTCCTCGGGGCCTCCGTCGCCGGAGCCCGGCACCGCGTCTCGCCGTCGCCATCTTCCGCGACCCGGACCCGAGCTCGGCCGCGCGCTGTCGCGATCTCCCCGGCCCTCTTCGCCTCAACGCCCTCTCGCTGGCCGCGCCAAGCTCGCCACCGCCAGGTCTGCGCCGCCCCCTCTCGCCGGACCCAGTCCTCTGCCTCGAAGCTCGGCTGCCTCTGTGCGTCCCCTCTCGCAGAGCCTCTACAAGCGCTGCCGCCTGTAACCCCCGCCACGGAGCCGATGACGTCGCCCTCCCCGGGCCACGTGGCTTCGCCCCTGTGCATCCCCGACCAGTTCCCCTCCGAGCCACGACGACCCTGCTCTCCTCTTCCGCGCGTCTCGCCAGCCGCCTCAACACTGCCCCAGCGCCGCTCGCCTTGGGCTGCGGCCGAGCCCTGCTCCGATGCCCCCTCATCGCCGCTCATGTCCGCGCGCTCCGTTGCCAGCGCCAGGCCCCTCCCAGCTACACACCAACGTTGGTGCCCCGCCAAGGCCTCCATAGCTTCTGTTGCTCTGCTTCGTGTGTTCCCTGCAATTCCAGTGACGGCGTGTATGTGTTCCTGTTATGTACCAGCATATCTCACCCGGGTGTGTTTGAGCTGACGGCAAGTCCATCCCTGAAGCTCATCGAGATGGATACCCCAGACCTCCGAAGCCGAAATCTCAAGATCTGCATCATGGATTCAACTCGACGTTCTCCACCATGGGACCGACGACCGAAGAGCACCATCATGGAAGACCGAGAACTCCTACCCGGACCCGGTGATGCCGGACCCCGAGGCCTTCTACATGGAACCGAATATGCGGTACCCCAAGATCAACTTCCCGGATTCGATAGCTGAGACCCTGAAGCCCGATCCCGAGGATTTGCAGACCGAGACCGAACCCCCACACTGGCTTCATGTACTCCTTCACGGATGCTAAGACCTCGTTCCTGGATTCGAAGACCGATCCTGGCGAGACCGAACCGAACCCTCGGAACCAAGTTCGCTGAACCTTAATGTGATCCCCTTTCCGAGACCCCTATTTTTATAATATGACATATATACTTGTTGCATATTAAATGGTTCATGCTCGCATACATACTCATTTGTTTGGGGGTATATTGTCGATTCACCTCATAATTAAATATAGAGACCATATGCGGGCTTTTCTAGTCTCATATTGTCTTCATTTAAATTTGTGTAGCGAACCGATACCATGTTTGCCTTGTTAAGACAACATTTAAATGCGGGGTATCCAAACAACATGAACCATCTAATTAATCGTCGGGACCCCGGTTCCGCTTAATATTGTCTAGTTGCACCGCATCTTTGCCATGTCATGCATCATACATGCATCATGCCCGGTCTTCTTCCGTAGTATTAAATAGTGCATCCGATGTTTCTTTTAGTGTTTTGCTTCTTCGCGGATTAGGCCGATGAGTTGATGCGAGTATCGGCAAGTCCTTCGGATAACGTATCTTCGGTAGTGTTTCACAGGCGAGCATTCTCCCCTTTCTACCTATTTTGCATTTATAGTCTTTATTTTCTCTTGTTGATCTATTGCTATCCATGTCGCGATGCTCTAGTGTTCCGTACCAGATATATTCCGTGCAGCCTTTATATTGCCTTGGACACCTCCTATTACCTGTTGTTTGGTACATAGATGGCCTTGCGAGTCGTAGTCGCTTGCTCAGGTGCGATCCCGTGTCATGAAGTACCACACAGTTGTTGGAATGTTGTCATATGTTTTACGGTGGAGAGGATCATGACTTTAAATAGAACTATTAAATTGTTGGGATAACTAATGAAAGAGGCACAAGTGGACAATATATGCTATTTGGTTTTTCATGTCCACTTGTGTCCCGTAGGCCCCGAGTACTTGATACATGTTCCTTGATTATTTGCACTATCCACATCCGGGAGACTCTATGAATCCCCCTTAGCCAGATCTTGATTCATTTCTTATTTCTTGGGTCCACAAGTAGTTTGGGGCTTTATTACTATCATGTACTTATGCCATACTTACTGCTTTATTTACGATTGTGCATGGAGCACCTGTACTGTTTTGGAATGTGGAATATTTTTGAGGTATCGACAAGCCCAATCACACTTTCGGGTTCCCAGTTGTTTACAGCCATTGGCACAAACCTTGGGTCCGTTTCGGAGCTGACCAACTTCGTTGCGGGTAGCTTAATGGGGTGGCTCCCTGAAATATTTTATGAATCTTATGGTTGCTTTGTCGTGAAAGCCTCGTTGGGTTTTGATTTGGTTTTTCCGAGGTTGATCGTGTGTGTGTTGCTATTTGTGCACCCCTACAGGGTAAATCTTTCTGAAAGCCGTGTCCGCGGTTATGGACGACTTGGAGCACAGTATCTTGATCATAGACAAGCATAACTCAAGTAGTGTTATAAATTTGACTTAATATGTGACTAGTAATCAGCTTCACTACAATGGAATGGATAATAAAAGTGCCAACAACTGGTGGAACTAGGGTTTATCGTGTCATGTTATACCTGCCTAGTATGTATCGCAACTCCAATGGAATGAAATAAAAGTGTCAACAACTGCTAGGTTTGGGATGTCACATGCTAATTGTATCTGACTAGTAAGTACTGCAACTACCACTGAATGGTTAACTAAAACTGCCCACTACTTATGCTATCAGGATGACTCGTGATATCTATATCTGACTAGTAAGTGCTGCAACTATAATGGAATAAATAAAACTGCCAACTGCGTGAGTTCCTTGGTTTAACTTCCTCGTTTGGTCTCGAGGGGGGAATACCAGGATGGGTATGGTTGGTGTTAGTATCAGGTTGGATCCGAATAGGTCTCTCTTATCCCTCTCTAATAGCCAACAGATGAATCGAGTCTCTATAGGTTGTTTAGTGCATGCTTCGCTGCCGCTTTAGTCCACCATACATATGTAGGCGATAGCCGTTGAATTCTAGCCTCGCCGTGTACTGGCCTCAGTACTGACGCTCCTCTTTTTCCTTTGCCTTTGTCGGCACCCCTTTTGTTTTAGCAGGTTTGAGATCGACGTCGTTAGCAGGGTTACCCCTCTGGCTTGGCCTAGGAAGGGTTATGGACGCCATTGGTTATTCTTCAGGGCTCTTCGCCCCATTTGCATCTTGTCCGTAGTCGGACGCTCTATCGTTTTCGAGGTGATTTGGATCTTTATATATTATATCTGTATTCTTGACTCTTCGAGTCGTGTTTATATATATATGTTCTGTGGGTTCCATCGTGGACCATTGTGTAATGTTATTACTTTGTTTTCCACCCGCACGCAAGTGCCTGGTGGGCATCTTTGAATTGTTTCTATGCGGGTTTGGCGGGAATCGCGAAAACTTGCATAGGGGCGATTCGAGGGTGTTATAGCCATGTGACCCCTGTGCGTTCCACGAAGATCTTTCGTCGTTTGAACCGGGATAGTCATATCTTATTCCCTTTGTCTCTCGATACTTGCATCGCCCGAGATCTGATCAATGACATCACCATGTCATGTTCAATCTCGTTACCGAACAATGCTACTTGACTCGTTCCGACAAGTGATATCCCCGTGATCAAATCACACGCTGCGCAGCTATTGGATATAACTTTTCTGAGTGGGCCCTTGAGTATCTCCCCATCACATGGATGGACAAATCCCGCTCTTGACATATATTGCCTCTACGATTTCCTCCGAGTACCTGAACACACATTTATAACCACTGTATTACCAAGTGGCGTTTGATGCTATCTAAGCATTCAAGGGAGACAGTGATTGATATAACCTCACGGTCTAAGGAATAGTCCACGAGGATCCATTTCTAATCATCGTAACTTGAACTTCATGACATGATCGGGTCACGATGTTTAGGTTGGATATTGGTTTATCATCTCCATTTCCAACTAGCATAAATGCCACATGATCAGAAAACATGATCATCTGTTGACCAATGAACCAGTGACCGTAGTTTCACTGGGAACCCCTGGTTGTTTGTACATCACACGTGTATTGATGTTTCCACTCAATACAGTTATAGCATGATATAAAACTTAATCATAAACTATATAAAATATGATAGTAGTCCTTATAACTATTTGTCTTTAGGGCATATTTCCAACAGGAAGAACGTCAGGTGAGATGGGCCTAGAAGCAGACCGAGTGGGACGCCAAACGACATCACTAGAACAACAAGGAGGCCGATCCCTCTGGCGGAAACAACGTCACTTATTAGTTAGATTTAGTTTTTGTTTAAAGTTTAGTTAAATTTTATCCGATTTGTAAAATTCCATCGGTACTTTTAGTGAATTTCGTTTAGTGAAACGGCGCCAATTGGACACGCGACTAGGACGTGCCCAAACGTGATATTGATCCGGTGCTTTCGATGGACTCGTCATTTGGGGATGCCATTGTAGATTTTGTAATTAGAGTGGCCCAAATAGGTCCATTGCTCACGCTCTACTTGGCTTCACTTCCTTTTTTTAGGTAATTGTGTTTTAGTCTTTGTTGGCCCCATATCCTCTTTTGATCTATTTTATCTTTTGATGAATTTGAAAATATTCATAAATTTGAAAAATCTTTACAAATTTATAAAGTGCTCACGAATTAAGAAGTATTCATAAATTATTTTACAAATCACGAATTTGGAAGTATGTTCTAAATTTAGAAAATGTTCACACACTTACAAAATGTTCACAAAAATAAAAATTCTCATGAGTTTTGAAACGGAAGGAAAAAAGAGAAGAAAAGGAAAAACAAACCTAAAAAATAACAGAAAACCGAAAAAGGAACCAGGAAAACCCGGCCGGAAGCTTCCAAAAACCGGAATATGGTAGATCCTATCTGGGCCGGCCCACCTACAAAACGAGCGGTGCACCGTGTACGCGTTGCATCCACGCAACGAGCGTCAAAAAGAATTCACCCAATTTTCTGGCCTGACCACAAAAGAGCCCGTAATAGAGGGAAAGGGGAAAACCCTAATCTTAGGGCCGCGACCACAAAAGAGCATCCACCTCCACCTCCACCTCCACCTCCACCTACCGCCGCCGCCACCACTGCTTTCATCCAGCCAGCCACCGAGCTCGTTTCCTCGTCGTCGTGCTCTAGGTTTTTGCTATGGAGGCAGAGGCTGCGGCGAAGAGGGCGCGGGAGGACGAGGGCGCTGCGGCGGTGGACGGTGCTAGCGAGCAGGCGGGGATCTCCGCCGTCATCCCTGGATGGTTCTCCGAGATCAGCCCCATGTGGCCTGGGGAGGCACACTCGCTGAAGGTGGAAAAAGTTCTGTTCCAAGGGAAGTCCGATTTCCAAAACGTATTGGTTTTCCAGTCCTCCACCTACGGGAAGGTGCTCGTCCTGGATGGAGTGATTCAGGTAACCGAGAGAGATGAGTGTGCTTACCAGGAGATGATTACTCACCTTCCCCTTTGCTCAATCAAAGATCCCAAGAAGGTCTTGGTTATTGGAGGTGGAGATGGCGGTGTTCTGCGTGAGGTTTCACGATATTCCTCAGTGGAACAGATTGACATTTGTGAAATCGATAAGATGGTGGTAGATGTCTCCAAGCAATTTTTCCCTCATCTGGCTCTTGGATTTGAAGATCCTCGTGTGTCCTTGCACATCGGAGATGGTGTTGCTTTTCTGAAAAATACTCCCGAGGCTACCTATGATGCAGTAATCGTCGATTCCTCTGATCCAGTTGGTCCTGCTCAAGAGCTTTTTGAGAAACCTTTCTTCCAGTCTGTGTCCAGAGCTCTGCGTCCAGGTGGAGTTGTCTGCACACAAGCGGAGAGCATATGGCTGCACATGCACATTATTGAAGATATCGTCAAGAATTGTCGCCAAGTTTTCAAAGGCTCTGTTAACTATGCATGGACTACGGTGCCTACATACCCTAGTGGAGTCATAGGTTTCATGCTTTGTTCTACTGAGGGGCCTAGTGTTGATTTCCAGCATCCTGTTTTCAACATTGAGGAGGACAAGTACTCCACTGAATCCAAAGGACCACTCAAGTTCTACAATTCCAACTTCCATACAGCATCGTTTTGTTTGCCGTCCTTTGCCAGGAGGGTCATTGAAGCCAAGGCCAACTAGGCGTTAAGAGGGGCGCTCTGCATCCGGGACTAGCCGGTTTGGACACAACTAAGAATTGGTTGTAACGTAAACACGGGGAATGCCCCTTTTCTTAGCTTTATTAAATAAGCAAACTGTGATTCAATCTGTTGTACATCTCAGGTTGTATTTCTCAGCTGCGTGATGGTATCAGCAAACTCTTGAGTATTGTATCTTAGTTGTTTTCTGTGCATTTCTTTGATCATCCAGTAGCTGTTGCTCTTTGTGATCCTTTTTTTATTTGAACTACTAAATATGCCTGTGCGTAGCTATGGTTGATTTTCATTGAATATTTTTAGGCCATGAAGAATTTCACTACTGGAGGGATGACGCTGTAGGCAGTCATTTACATTACTCAATCTTGTTTGTACTAGCCATGCTATTAGGCTATTCCTTTGCCTTTGGCACTATTTGACATCTAGTGTGTTACAGAGATGCCTGGCGATGTCTACGGCTTCCTGGTTATCCACATTGTCTTCTTTGTTGGCATGAAGTCTTCCTTGCTTCCTGGTTATCCACAGGTCTATCAGTCCGTTCGGTTCTGTTTTCCACTTCGCCAGGCCCTAATGAGCATTGGATTTCTTGATCAAGGTCTCCTTTTGCTACCTCAAATACGTTCAGCATGGTTGATACTACCGGATTATTGGTTTGGAAAGTAACATCACTCTTCTTTTCACTAGTTTCTGCCGTACTTGCACTTTCCACTAGTTTCTGTTTGGATTTCATATCTAGCCTACCCCAACTTGCTTGGGATAAGAGGCTTGGTTGTTGTTGGTTGTCGTTGTTAAACTAATATCACTCTTTTTAGTACACTTAACAATCCTTATCTGGAATTTACTCTTGAGAATGTGCATCTTGAGGATATCTCGCCTCAATCTGTTGAGGACACTCAACATCCTTATTTGGAATTGACTCTTCAGAATGTGCATGTTTATGACGTTCTACCTTTCCAGTTTTCTCTACTTCAGAAATTTGTGATGTGCATGGTACTTCAGTCCATAAGTTTTTGCGTCCATAAGTTTCATCTTTGAGCTCAGGTGTACTCTTGACCCTTGAAAAAGGTTGAGTTAGATGTGATCCTTCAAGTTTCTGCAAAATCAATGTTTTGATTTGACTTGCCTGGGAATTACCAACATTAGCAACTACTGGAGATTCTTGTGATGTTTTATCACTCCTTGAAGTGCAATGCATCTCATTATCACGTCTTACCTCATGTCCTCCTCTACTGTTGCTGGGCACCTCTGATGTTCCTTCTACTGAACTTCCCATTATACGTCTGCTACCAATATCTTTGAGATCATTGTCGTAGTTATTAGAAGTAGTTAATAGACGAGTAAACTGGGAATGCGCTAGGAGCAATCTTTGATGAAGGTCTGGTTCTGAAGAAATCTTGGTCAAAGATGGGAAGTTCGATACTCCCATCATCATGACTAACTTCAGAATTTCCGACGGTCACAAATCCCTCAAAATGGGAGCTAGTACCATTTCCTATCAATACCTTGGTGTGCCATATTTTCTGTAGAAGCTTCCACAATTGTACACACCCTATCACCCCCTTTCTCCATTGGAATTGTATTATCTTCTCTGCGACTTCTGTGCTTCACTCCCATGCATATCGCTGCCATCATAAGTTCATAACATCAGACAGTTTTTCATATCTTTCCATGTCTGAGTCTTGCGTGGTAACTTCAATTTTACCTTAATGGCCACTGCTGGGTTTGATGTGCCTACATAAGGTAGCATCTGGTATAATCTTTAACTGCTCGTCTCTGGGTAACAGAGCTCGTTTTGCACTGCTGCAGAAAGATATAGGGTGTGTTTGGTAGCCCGGGTCTATAGAGAATAGCTATCTACAGTTCTACACTCATACAAGCTGACCCAAACTAAGCTGAGCTCGGATTTTTTCACGTGTTTGTTAGCTCGTGTTCGTTGAGACAAGTCAAGTGCGTTTGTTGTTTGGTGGGTCGTATGGGAGCAGAGACACTGAGGAGGCCAAAATTAGCACAGAAACCCCTGAATACAAATATGAAACGGAATCGGGTCCCTGTAAATAGAAATAAAAAGCAACCGGGTCCTTGTAAAAATGCAATCAGGTCCCTGCCGGCGCTGGCCGTGGCGTAGCTTGGTGGCGAGGCCATGGCGGAGCTGGTGGCGAGGTTGTGGCTGGTCGTGGCAGAGCTTGGTGGCGACGCCGTGGTTGGTCATGGCGTAGCTTGGTGGCGAGGCCGTGGCGGAGCTTGGTGGCGAGGTTGTGGCTGGTCGTGGCGGAGCTTGGTGTCGACGCCGTGGCTGGTCATGGCGGAGCTTGGTGGCGAGGCTGGCCTGCAGCGGTGATGGCGCGTCAAATCTAGAGAGGAGGCCTAGCCATCTCGTCGACGAAGGGATAGTAGGACGGGGGCACGGGAGAGAAGAACGGCGGGAGAGGCGCGCGGTGGAAGAGCACGGGAGAGGCAGGGAGAGGCTCATCGCAGGAGGAAATGAGGCCCGGGGCCTCGACCCCTATCGGTCTGCAGCTGACGCGTCATGCACGCGGGACGGACTCAGCAGTGCCCAGCTGCGAAGCTTGATTCTAGCTTCGCAATTGGGCAGGGCTGAGCGGCCTTTTTCACACCAGGTGTGCACTGCTGAAGGGAACCGACCCAATCTAACAAACAACAAAACGTGAGATGAGGTGAGAATATCTGAGTTGGCCCGGTCTACCAAACACACCCATAGTAACCCGGAACAGGATGTCCCAGCCGTTAGCAGCGCAGTGCCTGTCTTCGCAGGGCCTGTCTTTTGATTCCGGGGAGTGTCTAAATACGTGTCCATAGTGAGCATATAATTAATTAAGACTCAAGTTTGATGACCGTCATATATTTTACTCATTTGGAAATTCATGGCAACATCTCATGAGTTGGGACTATTCTCTGGCTTGCAGCACTTAGTCGGCTGTTCCTCGCAAAAAGAAAATCCACTCATGAAGCTTTCCCAGACTCAAAAGAAAGCAAAATAGCACTGAATCTACCCTGGTTGAAATGCAGTAGCAAAGCAAATAGCACCAGGTAGGCATATGCATTTCAACATAAAATACAGGGTTTCTTCTCAACTCCGAGGTGTGATTCGTGCAATTAAACATTCATTTGATGGAACCAAGTCTAAGTCCAAATGCTGGGCTAAAATACAGCTGTAATCAGCTAATTACCTTGCCAGCATACCTACAGCGGAAAAGAAGAAGAGATAAAACACACCCGCCAATTGGGACATTGCATAATTAATCAGGATATGTGGTCACCAACGTTAAGATATTCGATGATATGTCTTGTATATACCCAAATCTGATTCTTCTTGCATACTGAAGAGTAAAGGACAGTGCTCAACATTATCTGTTGTAGGCAGGCCATACATCTGTTTCCGCTGACAATGCCACAATGGATAAACAAGATCCAATGTTCATGTACAGACCTTTCTTTAATTCTCTGACAGGCCTTTGGTTGTTTCATCGAAGAAATAGCACTCAGTACAAACCGGCTCTGTAATTCAAGATGTACTTAAATCTGTCATGCGTGGTTGAGATGGTACATTATTTGGAATGTGCTGTCGCAAGAACAGAAACACGAACACTCGATACTGTCACTGTATTCACAGATGGACATCTCAAATGGCCGTATTGGGGAAATCTACGATATTCATCACAGTTATTGATCTTTTAGATCTTGCAGTGCCTACCCATTGGTTCAGGGGGGTCGCAGGTTCCAACCACATACTTCTGATAAGTTTCTTCAACGTGTCTAGTTTCCCATGGAGCTAGACATGAACACCACTTCCACAACATATATTTTGATAGAACCTAGCAACTGGACATGTGATATCACACTTTTCCTAACTGAATTTACTTGAAATATTGGGCAACAAACAATAAATCATACTCTCCAATCAATACATTCTAAAATTCTATAATCACAGTTCATTCTTGTATAAGCAAAGCTGCTGATAAGCTTACAAAGCTATGTCTTTCTCTTGCTAAAATCTACGGTCTATACTCTTTAAATTATATGTGTTTGAAGAACAACTCTTGTAAAAGGAAGCCTAAGCAGGTTAGACATGTACCCACATATTTCTCCATCTAATTCAACCTACTATGGGTATGTAGTCAGCTATCCATCAATTCACCCTGGTGTGACTATGACAGCATGGAAAACACAAAATGGGAGGTTACCGCATTTCCTGGAAATCTACAATATTCATCGCAGTTATTGTTCTTTTAGATCTTGCAGTGCCTACCCATTGGTTCATGGGGTTGCAAGTTCCAACCACATCCACTTCTGATAAGTTTCTTCATCGTGTCTAGTTTCCCATGGAGCTAGACATGAACACCACTTCCACAACATATATTTTGATAGAACCTAGCAACTGGACATGCATATCACACTTTTCCTAACTGAATTTACTTGAAATGGTGGCAACAAACAATTAATCATACTCTCCAATCAATACATTCTAAAATCCTATAATCACAGTTCATTCTTGTATAAGCAAAGCTGCTGATAAGCTTACAGAGGCTATGACTTGTTGACAACTTGACATGCACAACAAACAAAAAAGAAAACCAAGCCAAGTGTGATGTGCCCGACTTCTATAGAGATGTGAGGTTAGCATATTTGCTACTCCCTCCGACCCATATTAGTTGACTCGAATTTGTCTAGATTCGGATGTATCTAGACATATTTTAGTACTAGATACATCCGAATCTAGATAAATTCAAGTCAACTAATATGGGTAGGAGGGAGTACACATAATCAAATAAATTCACCACATAATACTTTCAAGTATCGAATATGTCAGGTAAATGCTAGTCCTTTAGGTAGCTCATTTTTGTCCTTTAAATTTGCACTTATGCCCAACGACAATAATTACTACTGCTTATCTCAGATGAAGATTGGCAATACCCTCTGATACTATGATACTCCCTCCGTTTCAAAATATAAGATGTTTTAGCTTTGTGAAAGAAGTGTATGTAGACTATTTTTAGTGTGTAGGTTCACTCTAAACTTAGATGAACCTAAACACTAAAAGGGGTCTAGATGCACTCTACTCACAAAGCTAAAACATCTTATATTTTGAAACAGAGGGAGTAGATATTTAGGCACACTTTATGATACTACTTTTATATCAAATTCCAACCAAGCATGGTGAATTAACGTACAACATCCAAGAGAATAACCATATACTCTTGCATCAGGTGGCTCAGGTTGCTTGGCACTGCAACTTAATTACTTGCTAGGTTAGTAAACACCGATAATCATCTGTCTTCATTTTTCAAGATTCTTTACAGATGTATGTCCATTAATCACCTGGGTCACAAAACCAGGTATTCCCGATACACAACTATAACTATATATGATTCTTTTGACAAAAAAATTACCAACAGACAACTAAATGCAAAAGCAAGTTAAAATCCATTTTAACACAACAGTTTTAAAATTGCACAATTGGATCATACATTCCTACTCAATTAGATAAGTTTCCCAAAAGAGCAACCAAATTCTCACCCAATCATAACGAAAAAGAGCTAAAAGTCTCACACAATCATAAGGGAAGTGGTGGTCAGGAAGTGACCTGAATTTCAAACTTTATTAGTGGTTTCCAATGAAAGATTAAATGATAAAGGTGCATAATACGAAGGCAGTGACCTGGAATTTTAATTTATCAGTGGATTCAACTAAGCAAATGATCAAGGTGAATAATATCAAGGAGAATAACCACTCTATTCATACGAAACTATATGGAAGAACACTCGTCGATACACCTACCATCATGCAGATTGGCACCATAGCTTATTAACTTCCAAGACCAGTAAGCATCAATGGACTTACTATGTGCTCAGGTCCTAAGTAAACCTACCATGTATCGCCCTTCCCTAGACTCTTTTGAGATGCTTGTGCACCAAACTGACAAACTGCGGCCGATGTCAGAATTGTAACATAACAGCAGGTAATTGCCCACACAGGTACACAAGAATTATCAATAAATTCCTTTCACTAGCTTTCACCGCCTCAAATAGCCAGCCTGAACAACCTACCACTGCAGGTAAAGGAAAATCACAATTCCTAATCGAGAGAAGCTAAAATATATTTTAAAATGGTGATTCCCAAATTTCAAAGCAAGAATTCATTTTAATATGAGTTTAAAATACTTCCTATATTAGAAGGACAAATTCATTTTATACCTTCAAGCATATCCGACTGAGTAGGCACCGAGGAGAATAACTAACCGTATCTAATATTAACTCAAAAGTATATAAGCGCACTTGCCAATATCATCATCACCATATGGATCAAGTTATTTGCTACCGTAACTTATATATTTCTTGGGACAGTAAGCATTGATGAAATTTATGTGTAACTTCACAGATTCTTTCGAGATGCATGTGTACTAAATTCACAGCCCACAACTGAGTCATAACAGTTTAACACCAAGGAACTCCCATTACAGAACAGTTATCTTGATACTCTATTGACATAGTATCCCCACCTAGCCTGACCAACCTACCGGTGCAGGTAAAGGAAAATCACAATCGCTAATCAAGAGAAGCTAAAATCAATTTTAACATGATGATTCCCAAAAAGCTGGATCATACAACCTGAGGTTAACATATTTCCTGTATAGAATCGGACAAATTCATTTACCTTCAGGCATATCCGACCAAGTACCAAGGTGCATGGCACTGAGGAGAATAACCGACCGTATTTCATATTAACTCAAAAGTATATAAACGCACTTGCCAATATTATCATCACCATATGGATCGAGTTATTTGGCACCGTAACTTTTTCTTTTTCTTGGGACAGCAAGCATCGATGAAGTTTATATGCACAACGGGGGTCCCAAACTCTACTGCCTAACTTAACTTTCCCAGATTCTTTCTAGATGCAAGTGCACTGAATTCACAACCCACACCTAGGCCAAAGCAGTTTAACACCAGTGTTGGAATCCAATTACAGATAAGTTATCTAGATACTCTATTGACAGATTTTCGCAAGGCTTAGTCAGCATGAGACAAAAGAAAATAACACTTCCTAATATGGAGATATTAAAATCCATTTCGACAGGACGATCCCACAATTTCAATTCAGTTATAAACGACCAATTTCATAAGTTGACCGAAGCCCTAACCAAATTCTCAGCCAATCATAACAAAAAAGAGATAAATCATAGCATGAATTCCTCACAACTGTGCAGCAAGGTACCACATTTATTCAACCAAGGTCATACATTGCCCATATCAAGTGCAGCTAACACGCGATCAGAAAGATGAAGATGTAACACTTGCGGTAGAGAGCTGGGGAGAAATGACGCCTCCTACTGCAGCTTGTACTTGTAGCGCGCGACCTCTGATTCGTTGGGGAAGAATCCCATGAGGCGTCCGGCGGAGTTCTGGTAGGCGTACATGAACCCTCCCAAGACCCCGATGAGTCCCCCCGTCACCATCGACGGCCCGCGGATCCCCGGCTTGATCCCTGCGAGCAACGCCCGAGAACTCGGATTTGATCCTCTGGGAGCAAGATAAAGTGGGTAGATGCACGGGGAAAGGTCAGGAGGACGTACCGGAGAGGTAGCCTACGGTGACGGAGACGGCAGAGATGGTGGAGAGGCGGAAGTAGTCGAGCGCGGAGAAGTTGCCGACGACTTTAGTGAAGGCAGGGTTCCGGTCCACCACCGGGTACTCCGGCTTCACTGACGAGGTGATGTCGGTGTTCATCGCGCGCGGCGGGGCTCTCTTCCTTCCTTCCGGCGGCGCGGCGGCAGATTTGGTCGCTGGGAGAAGGTGGGTCAGGGGCTCAGGGCTCGGCAGGAGTGGTTGCCTTCTCTCTGTGCTCGTCTCAGTGGGATGCACAGTGTAACAATGGGCTGGGCTAAGCCATATACCCAGAAGATGGGCCGGCCCATAAACTCTCTTTGTAAGTGACGTCCGGCCTAGCCCACCTCTTACTCGTCGGAGTTTCCAAAGCCCCCATCTCCTCGCTTTCTCCGCCCTCGGCTCGCCTCCGTCGTCGCTCTCCCCCTTATACCCAAGCGAACCAAACCCCGTTCTTCTCGCCTCCGTCTCCAACCTCGAGCTCACCAATGGCGGCACCCCCGGCTCCCCTCTCGATGTCCGCCTCCGCCCTTTCCGCGCGCCTGCGCCTCGCTGCGCCGGCTTCGCGCGCGGCCACCGCGCGGCGGCGCGGGCCGATGGTGGTCCGCGCCAAGATCCGGGAGATTTTCATGCCGGCGCTCAGCTCCACCATGACGGAGGGTAAGATCGTGTCCTGGACCGCCGCGGAGGGCGACCGCGTCAACAAGGGCGACGCCGTCGTCGTCGTCGAGTCCGACAAGGCCGATATGGACGTCGAGACTTTCTACGACGGCATCGTGGCGGTCGTCCTCGTCCCGGCTGGGGAGTCCGCCCCCGTTGGCGCCCCCATCGCGCTGCTCGCTGAGTCCGACGAGGACGTGGCGCTCGCCCTTGCCCAGGCCCAGGCGCTCTCCAGCGGGCAGACCCAGCAGGCCTCTCCTCCTTCGGATGCGGCCTCTCCGCCGGCCCCGCCTCCGCCAGCGGAGGCTCCAGTGGTTACTCCTGCTCCAGTTGCTGCGGGGACGAAGGGAATTGCCACACCGCAGGCTAAGAAGCTAGCCAAGCAGCACAGGGTGGACCTTGCCAAGGTGACCGGCACCGGGCAGTTCGGCCGAATTACGCCGGCAGACGTTGAGGCAGCCGCCGGCATCCAGCCAAAGCCAAAGGTTGCTCCTATTCCTGCTGCTGCACCTGTTGCAGCTCCGACAGTGAAGGCTGTGCCGCAGGCGGCAGTGCTTCCCCCGGTACCTGGTGCCACCGTGGTTCCATTCACTGCAATGCAGGCTGCAGTGAGCAAGAACATGGTGGAGAGCCTGTCAGTGCCCACATTCCGTGTTGGGTACCCCATTTTAACCGATAAGCTCGACGAGCTGTATGAGAAGGTGCTGCACTTGGAGTCCTGGGGCAGTGCTCAAATGCCTGTCACGCTCTTTCATTTATTTTTAACCAGTTTGGTAATGGTTGGATTGGTTTGTTTTACCAGGTCAAGCCAAAGGGAGTGACGATGACTGTATTGCTTGCGAAGGCCGCGGCTATGGCACTTGCACAGTACCCTGTGGTGTACGCCAGCTGTAGGGACGGATCAAGCTTCACTTACAACAGTTCCATCAACATTGCTGTGGCTGTCGCCATTGACGGTGGGCTCATTACACCCGTTCTGGAGCAAGCTGATAAGGTACAAGCCACCTCTGATAAATATGGTTGCATTTAGATATTGCAACATGCTACGTTACTAAATAGCTTAAGAAATACCACAATGCAGCTGGATATATATCTACTCTCACAAAAGTGGAAGGAACTAGTCAAGAAGGCACGCGCAAAACAGCTCCAGCCAAATGAGTACAACTCTGGTATGGAAATTATTGCACTCCATAGGATGGTAGATCGTCATTTCAAACTTACCATGACCATCGGAAATTATACTTACCTGAATATTTTGTTGTTTGCAGGGACATTTACACTGTCCAACTTGGGTATGTTTGGTGTAGATAGATTTGATGCAATTCTTCCACCTGGCCAGGTGCAGTTCCACTTCACTAATCCATTAACTGTCTAGTTCTTCCTGAGTGTTGGTAGCGGTACTGTTTCTTTACGAAGGTTTAAAAATTTGAATGTGGATGAATGCAGGGAGCTATAATGGCTGTTGGAGCCTCAAAACCCACAGTGGTGGCTGATGAAGATGGTTTCTTTAGTGTCAAGAACAAAATGCTGGTAAGTTGTCTTTCATGCATACAACTTCTTTTTGTAAACATTTAACACATATAAGTTGTGCGAATTAACGCGGTAAATTTGCAATTGTTTGTCCAAGTGCCTAACTGCCTACTCCTGCCAATATGTTACATGGAAGTGAAACCTCTATCTGCCAGTTGGATGTGAGGACAAGCTTGCATGAAAGGCCTTTTGTTTTTGCCAATGAATTCCCCCCTGACATGCAGACTTAGATACCACATCTCAATGAGATAACCAGATAAACCACCAGCAGAAACAAGATGAGAGCACTGCTTAGTGGCAGAAACGAAATTGTCACTGGCATATAATAGTTTCAGTCAAGTTCGAGAAATTTGAATATTGCTACATATTTGATTTGAATAAACATTTTGGTCAACAATAGTTTTGATCATACACCTTTAGATTCATCAGCCATAGAACATTTAGATGGTTGTGCTTAACACCAGGTACTAACTATGTCCGCAAGGCTATGTGTTAGACCATATACTAGTACCGGTACCTCATATATTACTTGAAAAATAATTATAAGTCCGAGTACAATGCCGACTACCCTGTATAATCGCTGTAGCGTGAGAAAACTGTTGACTACCGGTTGCCTAGTTTCAGTGCCTTGGTTTAGGATGAGATGTGGGATAGTAAGTATGTCCCTGTAATCAGTAGGTACGATTCACTGGTTTACATGTCATATTTACTGGCTTAAGAATATGATGAATATCTTTGTGCAAAAATTATAATCCATACGTAGAACTTAAGACCTTAAGACTTAGATTTTTAACGTTCATTTGAGTTTTGTGTGAACAATGGGTCTTTATGCAGAAATGGTACCTGGAATTGCTATGGCATATAACTGGTCTATTCCAACTTTTTTCAGGTCAATGTGACGGCTGATCACAGGATTGTTTATGGTGCTGATTTGGCAGCCTTCCTGCAAACTTTTGCGAAGATTATTGAGGATCCTGAGAGCCTAACTTTGTAAGAGTTTCTTGGAAGTGGTATATGTGCCGGTCAGTCATTAGTTCGTTTCCAATCAGAAGTCTATCGCCGTGTTCGAATTCTTTGTATCTTTGAGCACTCAAGGAGTATTGCTTTTGAGCTGTTTGTACTGTTTTTTACTTTGGAACATTGGATACTGTTGGAGAGGGGTTACACTGGTGATGTTATGGAAGTTTTGGAAAGCAATAAGTTATAGTTGTATAATAGTTTACTGACTATCATTTTGCCTAGTTCTTTATATTCTGAGTCTCCTTGTTATGCTTTTACCCTGTTTTTTATTTACAAATCGAATACATTCCTGAATTTGTTAGAAAAAAAACTGAATAATCAATGTCCCAACGTATCTCATTACATTTTCCTGCTCCTAAGATCCCAATTTTTGACATGTAATTGGGTCTGTACCATTTTCAAAGTGTCATGACACGCCGGCTTTTCACTTGGTACATTTGTATTAGTAATTCAAGCATAAAATCATATATATCCTCAAGTATCTATACTGCATTTCAAAACTTCTAAGATATCTGCAATTAAGTTATCAACATATTCAAGAAAATGGAGAAGCCAAGCCATACAATGCTCATATCACCCTTGCACATATGCACAAACTGTCACTTAATGCCAACTGAGATTCATGCTAACATCACTATACAAACACTTGCATACACAACCGTCAATTTGTTAATGGTCAGCTGATTAATCTGAATGTCAAATTTTCACCTTAGTGGAAGTGCTAGGTTGAGAGGTTGATTGTGTTTTGAGCCCCTCATCTCACGGCACACCCTGTGCAGCAAACTAAGAAAATCTTTTATGATGACAAATATGTGCAGCAGGTTGGACTCATCTTTGCCAACCTCACCGTGATAATACTCTGTTAGCTCTCCGACATGGTGTAAGACTTGTGCTTTGCCAACTTCAAGTTCTTGCATAGTATTTTCTGCATAATTTAGGAAGGCTGCCATGTATTGCAGGAATTCTTTGTTCTTGCCATTGCTGGGTAGGTCCTTCTCAATGAGATTTCTGAGTTGAGCCAGTCCACGTGATAGATTTGAAATTGACTTCATCAAAGTATCCAAGTCTATGCTTGCAACCTTCTTGACATTGCCTAGCTCGTTACTTAGCTCATAGACAAATTCCATACCTGTTGTGTGATATTCTTCCCGTTCTGTTGGTTTGTCATGGCAAGACCTGGGGGTTTCGTTGAGCTTCTCTGCAGCCTTTGATCCTTTGGAACGAGCCATCTCTTGAAGCACAAAGTGTAGGAGCGTTGTCTTCCCATCAGCCCCACGTACATCTGCCAATTTCAGCAGTGCGTCCAATCTGAAAGCACTTGCACCACCTCTTAGTGTTCCGATATTCATCCTGTTCCCTGTCTTGAGTACTGCTTCAAGTAGTCTTAATAATAGCTTGCTTGACCTGAGTTCAGTGCAAGCTCCCTAGTGTAAAGAACAGATATAAGGTCAGCAGAATAGCTCATATCTCAATAAGTTACTGAAATCATCTACACTTACTTCAATCATTGCAAAGGACATTTTGATATGAACCACCTCATCATCAAAATTTTCCTTGTAGAGCATAACCTCCATTCTTGAGAATGCCAATGGTATTGTCAGTAGCAACTTGACAAATTTCTCTGCTGGATCTAGCATGTCAATATCGCCATCATACACCAGTAATTTTTCCTCTTCTTCCTTTGTTGGTTTCATCTTGACAAGCGCTTCCAGTTGTTGTACGGATAATCCAGTGCCTGAGATAGACCAGAAAGGAGGGTTGGCTTATTCCTCTCATCTTTAAGTTGATAAATGTAGCTCAGATAGTATAAAACTTACCTTGTGCTATAGAATTGTGAACGTGTTCGGTTGTCGCATTTAAGGTCTTCAATAAGATGGTAGTATTTTGAAGCCTGTGATGCTCAATAACATGTTTGGTGGTAGGTAAAATCTTGCTCATAGAGTCTTCATCTTTCACTATGCCTTGAAAGTTGTATGCAAACAAAGACTTGATCATCTGCTCATCAAATCTGCATAACATTTCTTATATTATAAAAATATAGAATAGCATATGCAATGTCAGTGTAGTAATGAGAGAGGTTTATTTTGCTGTCTTACTCGAACTCGAAGGAATTTGATCTTATATCGTTCCACACCATGGAGCGGTTTGGAGCTGCTCTTACTTTGTCCCAGTGCAAAGGTTTCAACCTTGGAAGGGGGGACCCATCTTTGCCAACATGTATCTGAAGTGGCAATGCAGGTGGCAGTGGAGGCTGTCCAGAGTTCTTCCATTTCAGACTTGGGGGAGATCTTTTCGGCGGCGGAGGTGGTGGTGGTGATATCGGTACAGCCATTGCACTGATCACTTGATGTTTAGCTTCGTTGGTTGAACTTCCTGTGGATTCATTAGTGTTTGACACGGTAGATGCTATGTTTGTTCTGGAGGCAGAGGCATCCGCGTGACAGAAAGGAGAATTGGTTTCTGGTGGGTTCCTGAACTTGGAAATCACCGGCACTTCTTTTGGAGCTTCATGATGTTCCGTCAACCCAGAAACGTCATTTGTTTTTACCATCACTTGACGGTTTACTTGAAGTTTTTCTGGGTATAATTCTTCTGAAGGGGACTGAGAAGTGTTATGCACACTAAAGTGACTGGAAGCAGTCGGTGTTGGACTCTTTGGAGGCAGATGAGATCTATAATCTGGTGAAAATGATCGATATGAACAATTAGATGGTGAATTATCTGTATGTGGAGACGATGGAAATGGATCCGTCATAGTTTTGCCGCGAGTATGCAAGGGTAATTCCGTGATGGAACCAGTTGAGGAAGGAGAGCAAGGTACGGAGTGGAAAGACTCGACTTCATCAGACAGCGAGGAGTTCTGAATTCTCACAGTATGATCGGTTGTGATAAATTCTGAGCTCTTGGAGGAGGTGCTGATAATGGATAGGCTCTTGGACTCAGAAGATTGTTTAAGGATCGGATAGCCCTCGTGGCATTGTACAGCAGAAGTTAGGCAGAGTGGATCTGGGCTTGGGTGAGAACTGACCTTTCTGGTAGCAGCAGGTGACCTCTGGGCTCTTGAACCATGGCAAAGCAGTTTGAATGGCTTTGAGCACCCCTTCTGGAACTTCCTTGATCTTCTGAGCGACATTGCTGCTAAGACGACTCCAAGAGCAAGCAGGCAGGCCCCAACAACAGCCAGAGCAACGATGGCAACTTTTGGGAGCCTGGTGTGGTGGCCATCTCCCAACCTGCGCACGGAACTTCTAGCTGGGGCAATGTGGCTGCGGTGATGGGCAGATGGCACTCTCTTTCGATGCAGATGGAAAATCGGCGGGGCAGGAGCCAATGGTGATCTCGCTTCATGGCTTGGAGCTGGTGATGGTGCCGTAGCTGGAGCTGCAGAGCTTGGCCGATGCCCTCGGTGCCGTGACCGGTGATGATGCAGACCAATCAGCATCCTGAACCTGGGAAGGAAACCAAAACGGCCGACGATGCCATGGGTAATCACCGCAGCAGCCCCTGTGCCGTGGTGGCCTGCCACATGGAGAGCCCCCTCGAGGATCTCGAAGTTGAACAGAAGGAACAATGCGGAGATGGAGAAGAGGAGCAAGATGCACCTCGTCGCCATGCCCATCTTTTTGCTCAGCCAGCCCGGGAAGAAGCAGCAAGTCCTTGCAGAAGTACTGAACTCTCGCTGGTGGCGTGACAAAAAAGGAGGACATTTGCTGTCTCTGCCGTAGTCCAGCAACGCCTCCTTCTCCATCTAACTCTGCAGGCTTTAATGCCACTCCAAGGGAACCCTGACCGTGGCTGGTGCCCAAGACCTTGCAGTAACTAACCGCTACTACTGCTTTTTCTTGCTTCTTGCCATGTGCCGACGCTGCACTACGGCTCTTGCTTATACTCCAGCAATCCTGACAGCAGCTAGGAATACTTGCCTTCTTGCCAATGTACTGTCTACACAACCATGCAACCCCCTTTTCACATTCGTTGCCACACGACACCAGCGGTATGTTTGGTTACTTGCATCGATGATCCGTGGTCGTAAACGGCGGCGTTACAGCGATGTCCGTGCCATTGACCGTGCCGCGATTATCATTGCTTGTCGACACCGAATCCGCAAGGGGCGGTTCTTCTCTAGTGTCTTACTAGCTGTTTGGAGCATGCATGGAGATCGGCATGGGACTTGGTTCTTGTGCCTGTTACTTTTGCAGAACTTGAACCAGAATGCCTTGGAAGTGAGCTTTTAAGTTAATAGCTGCATCGCTGGCTTTTCTCGATCTGCTTCGTTTATGAGCGATTTCTTGTTTCGTACTCCCTCCGTTTTCAAAATATATGATGTTTTAGCTTTGTGAATGGAGTGTATCTAGACCTCTTTTAGTGTGTCTCAAATCCTATATTTTGAAACGGATGGAGTAGATCCCACGGTGCTCCTAGCGGTGCATTTATATGCCTGTCCTTGTTTGGCCTTGAGAAAAACTTAGCTGAGAGATCGCGTGGGAAGTGTCTGGCTCCCGAGCACCAGCGCTCCATTTGTTTAAAAAAATCAATAATCATATTTACAAGTTTAAAACTGAAAATAAAATTTGGACACGGTCAATGGTGTATCCTAGAAATAAGCAGAATTGTAACCCGAAATTCTTTATATTATGGGCTACACAAAATAACAAAATCAGATAAAATTTGGAGATTTGAAACTATACATACTCATATCCACACTTTTGCCATTTGTGTGTAATTCACAGTAAAAGGTTTTTGAAATTGATATTTTTTATACGTTTGTTGGATACTGTCGGGGATGACCTCCGGATACCCCAACCAAACAAGAATCACAACAGTCGAATCGTTTCGGCTAGCTGAGCGCAGCCGGACAGAAGCAAGTCAAACCGGCTACCTCACGGTAACCGGATCGGCAAGAAGCAGCAAGGCACGAGACCGGCTACATCAGCGTAGCCGGAACCAATCAAGAGGACAGAGCGATGTGCGTCATAGTGCACGGTACGTCCTGGTACGACGACAAGACCCGCAACTACTCAGCCATACCGAAGACTTCTGCGGGGTGACGCGGGAACAATGGCTAGATGCCGACGACAGGCTCGCACGGTGTTCACTGTACCCACGACGACCATACCGCTCGTACTGTGATGAGACATAAGTGTACCGAGTATTATAGATGACCAGCCGGCTAGGACCCGCCTGTGGGGCCCGTCAGCCGGACTGGCCAGTAAGACGGTTGCCTCTCTGCCTATATAAGGAGAGGCAAGGCCTTAGTAGAAATGGTTGGTCTCAGTGCATACAGTAGCTAGAGAGCACAGCTCAAGGAGCGATTGTAGCCTGTATACCACTCATAGTCAGATTGGTAGGAGTAGGAGCTTTATCTCATCACGAGGGCTCCGAACCTGGGTACTTCCTGTGTCCAACTACACTTGCTCGTATCCAATCCCACCTGCGTACGCCGTCGATAGCTTCCCTGCTAGTCCACACACCTTTATCTAACCTACTTAGGTACTGTTGTTTCCAGTACAACGACAGTTGGCGCCCACCGTGGGGCAAATGGCTTCGACCGGAGTCACGTTCCGCACGGGACCCCGCACTTCAGCCGGTGAGTGCGTGGCCTCCGGCCTAGTGCTTATGCTCGGCGCGTTCGAATGCGTCATTGACAACGCTTCCTGCTTCGCCGGAACCACGTTATCGGCAAACGGTTCGATCCTGCTATTCGGCGACCTCCCTGTCTACGTCGCCACCGTGCCGGAGCATTTCCCTAGGGAAATCGTTTCCGTCACGGAGCCGTTGCACCTCGGCAGCGGTGCCCCCGTCGCTCCTCGTAGTATCGAGGTGATGATGGTCGGCTCCAGCTCTCATCCCCGCCAGCCTCGGGAGAAGGGTGCGGACGAGGTCGGAACTTCTGCCCCTCTGCCGCCTAGGAACCCGGTGGAGGAGGACATCGATCGGCTCCTCACGCCGGTTAACCTCGGGGATAACCCCGAGGAGGCGGAAGCTAACTTCGCCATGGAGAGGCAGCTTCTCCTTCAGGAGGCCATGGAGCTGGCTGTGACCCAGAAGCAGATCGAGATCACCCGACGCGAGTACGACCGCGTGCACGGCCACACGCCGGCTACCGCAGAGCCGAGCCGGCGCCGAGGCGGCGAGCTAGGCGGCAGGATGGAGAGGGATGGCGAGCCGGATCCGCCACCCGCCCTCATCCGGCCCACCTACAGCACACCCATCAAAAATCTGCGCGCGACACGAGCCACAGCAGACGAATTTCCCAACCTAGAGGGCGAAGAGCGAAACCGGCAGCATGCCCGGGTGCAGGAGCTCCTCCGGATCGCGGACGAGCAGGCAGACGCCAATCGGCAGATGCAGGAGGACCCCAGCTGCTCTGTAACACCCTCGCCTGATAAGGCTGAGTTCCTGTGTATAGTGCTAATCCCTGGATCGGTTCACTAGCACACACAGTACAAAATGATACCAAATATAACTATGCATCATGAATATAACGAATATGATCCAGAATTTACATTATATTACAACGGAAACAATACAAGGTAGATCTCCATCCTTCAAATGTGCCACATGCGAACAATTGTTGAGTGGAGTCTCGCGACCTAATACGATCACTTAGAAACGATATAACCTGCAACATAAAACGTAGCAGCCCCGAAGGGTCAATACTTGGAATGTACGACAAGTAGAGCTAAGTAAGGAGACAGTATACCTAGCAACTACATGCTTATTTTGGCTAAGTGGAGGCTTTGGCTAGCTTGCATTTTCTTAAATAGTTTTACCCTACTTTTAAATCAAGTTAGATCACAACAACCCATTAAGTTCACCCATCAAGTTTTAGTAATTCTCAAATTAGAATGAACGAGAACATGTCATAGCACCCATAATCCAGCAACTCAAACGTCCATTATCGGGGACACGGCTAAGCACTTAGTTTTATACCATGCGAGGGTTGTACACTTTACCCATATGACCTGGTCGACCCGCTCGTACCATGACACACATATTGAGTCATGATAAGGAGAAGCCCAAGAAGAGACAATTCGGGAAGTAGTTCTCCAAGCCCATCCACGCACCGTACCAACCTATCACATTCACTACATCTTTGGATACGAAGAGCTCGGGTCACCACGACCTACTAAATCCATCCAGCCACCCATAACTCACTGGCACATGGTTGCACACGGAAGCTACCAATTCAAGACACTAATCATTTCTCAGAAATCTGGGTGGCCATCCACAAGTGAGATACTCGGGTAAACCATAGACATGGGCCCGACATTCACGAACCAAGCAATTACCAATTCCACCTAGAGAGTTCGTTGATTAAGTTGTTTTAGTTGAACAAAACATACACAATACCATAGCATGGTGTAGACCCATCCCCGTCTAGATAGCATGACTAAGCTCAACTAGCATACGATGGCTCAACTACAAGTGGCTCCTACCAAGATACATAGGACATAGCATATCGATAGTAATTTCTACTCATGCATCTACAAAAAAAATACACTACATATGCAGTAGGAAAAATAGTAGGATAATTCATGATCAAAATAGCATCTACTTGTCTTTGTTGTAGATGTAGTCGATTAGATAATCCTCACAAATATAGTGGTTGCACTCGTCGCACTCAAAAGACTTGCAATCACAATGCTGGCAATCATAGCTGTTGCGATCATAGTAGTTGCACTCCTCGCAATCTATGGTTCAAAAGCAAAGGCACAACAACATATCATTCAAACATTGCAATCATGCAACAATGCAATAATACAATAAAACAGTGATGATCTAATGCATGCATGATGATTTAATATGTCACAATGGTCGTAATTAGTTATCTAAACAATACTAGATCATATGATGCATGTAGAAGTGTTTTAATGCAATATAGTATTTGTTGTCCAATTTCAATTGCCAATAAAGGGGTTTTAACATAACTGTTGTAGCTTCTGTATTAGTTGCAGAATTAAATTTGTATCTGAACTGTAATGGATAGAGGGATGTAATACGAACCAGAAGCAACTAGATTCACCCTAATCAGAGTTATAGATCTTTTTCTAGGATTTATTTAGTGTTTAATGGAGTTTAATTGATCTAAACAGATCGTACTGACAACAAACAAAACTAAGTACAGATCTGAAAACTACGCAAGATTATGAACTCAGGGACATATTACTCATATTTTTCGGATCTGTAGATTATTTACTATGAATTTAATGATTTAAAAGTCTAATAATACTAATTAATTATTCTCTAGTAATCTATACATAAAAACCTAGATCTAAACAGATATTATCAAACTACATAAAATTATATTCAATTTGATATATTATACGTAATTTTTTGGAGATAGTATGAATTTTTATAGATTTTACAAATTAGATCTATAATCTGCAATTTTAAATTCGAATGGAATATTCCGCTGACTGGACAGGTTGACCGTGCATGCTGACTGGGACTAGACGCTGACCTAGTCATGGTGTGGTGGTGACGAGGCAGCTGACCGGGATGATTGAATCTCGACCGTCGAGATGAGATCCGGTGGCTAGGAGAGAAGATGGCTTCCAAATCGGCTCGATTTTGTCTTAGAAAAGATTAGAAACAGATCTGTGTTAGAGAGGCAAATCCGTAGATCAAATCGAAAAACTTCAAACATGAAAGTTGTAAAGAATCATTATATCTACCTTTTAACCAAAGGAATTTGGATTCAATTTTTGGGAACTTTACATGGATGCAATTCAATGCTTATGAATGCTTCATGATTTTCATTTTTGCAAACATTCACACAAATACTAAAACTAAAACTCAATCCATGCCTTTTTGCCTATATGGCTACTTAGGTCATAACAAAGTGAGTTGTTTCCAAATTCAAAAGGTTTCTTTTCCTTGAGAATTTTCAACAAAGTCAAACAATCAACCAAACTTTTTTTATCTATTTCACATTCTAAAATTAGAAAATTTTGGGATGTGACATGCTCCAAAGGGAGTAAGCCTCCTGCCAACAGCAAGGATGCACCCCGCGAGACCCAGCAGGCGTCCTCTCCTCTGGCTAAAGCTCGCAGCAAGCACCATAGCTCTGGCAACAAGGGCTAGCCGTGCCAGGAGCAAACGGTGAACAGCAACCCACCGCCACCCCCTCCGCCAACCGGTGCGCCAAAACCAACCGGCTCCTGTCTCTCGGGCCAGGTAGGAGCGCCCAACCCGGATCGACCGAATGCCCGTGACCGCATTGAGCTCCTCGCTCAAGCGCGCGTCACGGAAGAGGAAGATTCCACTCGACCGGTTTGTTTCGGACCCCGCATCCGGAACAAGCTGTTTCCAGATAAGTTCACCCTACCCAGAGACACCCCCAAGTACGACAGCAGCATGAAACTGGAAGATTGGCTGACCGACTACACCACGGCAGTCGACATAGCCTATGGGAACAAGCGCACAGCGGTACGCTATGTCCCCCTCGTGCAAACTATGTCCGCGAGGACATGGCTCAACAGCCTCGCACCCAACAGCATCAACGCCTGGCCAGACTTTGAGAAGGTGTTTGTCCGCAACTTCAACGGCACGTACAAGCGTCCGGGCCGCCCATGCGACCTGGCCTTGTGCGTTCAGGGCGACCGCGAGACGGACCACGAGTACCTCGCCAGGTGGACGGAGCTGCGCAACACCTGTGAAGGAATCCTGGAGAGCTAGGACATAGGCTTCTTCATCGAGGGGTGCCGAGAAGGCACCATGCTTTGCCACCGGCTACTGTGTGATGAGCCGAAAACCATGGCGGAGCTCATGATGGTTGCAGACCAGTATGCCACGGCAGATGCCGCCATGAAGAAACCCCTCCGAGTAAGTGCTGACGGGCATCCGACTCCAACGGAGCCGGCTCGCGACCGTCCGAGCAATCCGGCTGGAGAAGCCGGATCCTCCAGGTGCCACGGCAACGACAACCGGTTCCATGGGGACCGCCAAGCTGGACAGCAGAAGCCCCGCTACCACGCGCGGCAGGTCAATGCTGTGGAGGGCACGCCCGATGCTCCGGCTAACGATACAAGAAGGCAGAAGCCGCGGCTCACCTTCGACCAGATGTTTGACGACCCGTCCAAGTGGCATAGCGGTCCCTTCAAACCAGCTACGCACACCACCCGGAACTGCAGCTGGACCCATCAGTTAAAGGACCAGGGCAGCCAGCAACGTATTCCCCCGCCCCCTCCTGGTGGACCACCACCACCGGCTAGGGGAGCCGGTAATGATGGTAACGGCGGCAACAACAACAACGACTACCCCCAGCCGCACGCCGCCTACCACATCTTCGAGACGGAGCTGGACGACAAGCATAGCCACAGACGGCGCTCCAAGGAGGTCAATGCCATCGTTTCTCCGGTCCCCCAGTACCTAAACTGGTCGGAAACCCCCATCACCTGGAGCCGAGAAGATCAGCCTGAGCAGCTTCCGACTCCCGGGGGCTACGCTATGGTGCTCGACCCCCTCATCGTCTCCAACGAGCGCACCTGTCGCTTCTTGCGCATCCTCATCGATGGAGGCAACACCCTCAACCTCCTCTACCGGTCTTCACTGGAGAAGCGGGGCATCCGCGAGCGCGACCTGCGCCCGACTGCCACCATGTTCCACAGCGTACTGCCATGACCGGCTTGCGCTCCACTGGGCAAAATCCAGCTGGACGTCATCTTCGGAACCAAGGAGAACTTCTGCCGCGAGCCAATTTGGTTCGAAGTGGTAAACCTGACGAGCTCCTACCATGCTCTCCTCGGGCACCCCGCCCTCGCCAAGTTCATGGCCGTCACCCACTACACGTATCTCAAGACGAAGATGCCGGGACCAAACGGCGTGATCATCGTCGCCGGCTGCTTCAGGCGATCGATGGAGTGCGCCTCAGCCGGCTCCAAGCTGGCAGAGGCCCTCATCATAGCTGAAGAAAAGCGCGTGATCATGAGCAACGTGGCCATGGCCCAGCAAGAAATACCGGCTAGCAGCAAGCCGGCTGGGGAAGGAGCTTTCTAGCCGGCAAAGGAGACGAAGAGGATCATGCTCGACCCCTCTGACCCGACCAAGTTCGTCACCATTGGTGTCGGCTTGAACAGCAAATAGGAAGGCGCACTCGTCGACTTCCTCCGTGAGAATCGGGATATCTTCGCATGGTCACCCAAGGACATGCCAGGAGTGTCGAGGGAGTTCACCGAGCACTCACTTCATGTGCGGCCGGATGCCAAGCCGGTCAAGCAGCCTCTGCGCCGGTTCGCAGAAGAGAAAAGGAAGATTATCGGTGACGAGATCACCCGGCTCCTTGCAGCCGGGTTCATCATGGAGGTGTACCACCCGGACTGGCTGGCCAACCCAGTCCAGGTGTTGAAGAAAAACAAGACCTGGCGCATGTGTATCGACTACACCAGCCTGAACAAGGCGTGCCCGAAGGGCCCCTTCGCCTTGCCCCGTATCGATCAAGTCATCGATTCCACGGTCGGCTGCGATTTGTTATCCTTTTTAGATTCTTATTCCGGTTACAACCAGATCCGGCTTAATTCGGCTGACCAGATAAAGACATCGTTTATCACCCCATACGGGGCTTTCTGCTATGTAACCATGCCTTTTGGTCTGAAGAATGCAGGCGCTACCTATCAGCGCTGCATGCAGAAGTGATTGCACTCGCAGATGGCCGAAACATGCATGCCTATGTGGATGATGTGGTCATCAAGACCAAGGAGAAGCGCACCCTCCTCGAGGACTTGGGGGAGACGTTCAGCAACCTCCAAATGAAGCTGAACCGGAGAAATGCGTCTTCGGAGTCCCATCCAGCCAGCTACTCGGTTTCCTCGTTTCACAACGAGGGATCAAGGCGAATCCGGAAAAGATTACGGCCATCGAGAGAATGCAACCGCCTAGGAGCCTGCTTGGAGTCCAGAAGTTCACCGGATGCCTAGCCTCCCTCAGCCATTTCGTCAGCCGGCTGGGAGAGAAGGCACTTCCGTTGTACCAGCTGATGAAGAAGACGGACAAGTTCTCCTAGACCTCGCAGGCTGACGCCACTTTTCACGACCTCAAGCGCATGCTATCCACAGGGTCGATTCTAGCCACGCTGGCTAGCAAGGAGCCAATGTTGCTCTATATAGCAGCCATCAGTCGGGTCGTCAGCGTCGTCCTGGTGGTGGAGCGCCCCGAGGAAGGCAAGGCTCAGCCGGTTCAGCGACCCGTCTACTACCTCAGCGAGGTTCTCTCCCTCTCCAAGCAGAACTACCCCCACTAACAGAAGATGTGTTATGGCGTGTACCTGGCGTGCAAGAAGCTCAAGCACTACTTCCAGGAGCATCCTATTAAGGTCGTGTGCACCGTACCCCTTTCAGAAATCATTGGCAACAAATACGCCACCGACCAAGTCGCTAAATGGGCCCTCGAGATCGCCGCCTACTCCATCTAGTACGAGCCCCGGCTCACGATCAAGTCGCAAGCTCTGGCGGACTTCCTCGTGGACTGGGCCGAAACCCAGTACCTCCCACCGGTTCTGGATTCGGACCATTGGAGGATGCACTTCGACGGGTCGAAGATGCTCGGGGGCTTGGGAGCCGGCATCGTGCTCACCTCGCCCAAAGGAGACCGGCTGGAGTACGTCCTCCAGATCCACTTCAAGGCCTCCAACAACGTGGTCGAATACGAGGCGCTGGCGCACGGCCTCCGGCTAGCCAGAGAGATCAGCGTCAACCGGATCCTTTGCTTCGGCGATTCAGATCTAGTGGTGCAGCAGGTATCCGAAGAATGCGACGCCCGCGATGCAAACATGGCTCTCTACCGGTTCCACATACAGAAGCTCAGCGCCTGCTTCGACGGACGTGAGTTCCATCACGTCCCTCGCGTCAACAACGAGGCAGCCGATTCGCTCACGCGAATCGGATCCACCAGGCAGGCAATCCCACCTGGGGTCTCCTTGGAGAATTTGCGCAAGCCCTCCATCAACCTGTTCCCCGAGTCGGATTCCATCATCTAGGCAAGGAGCGCTCTAGTTGACGAAACGGCAGACACGGAACCGGTGGAACCCCCAAAGAAGAAGGCCCGCACCAACTCTGGCAAAAACGTACCCTCCGGCTCGCAAGACCCGGGGGCTGCTGATTCTCCAAGTGGCTCGGGGGCTGCCATTCCGGATACCTTATCCGGACGACCCCCCGACGACCATCAACCGGAGAGCGAAAAGCATCCTCACTATCCGGGAGATACCATCCTGGGCGCAGCCCTTCATGGACTACATCGCCAACGGAGAACTTCTGGATGACGAGGTGGATGCCAGGCAAATCCGGTGCCACACGCACACGTACACCATCATCAACAAAGAACTATACAAGCGCAGCGTATCCGACATCTTCCAAAGGTGTGTCGACGTGGACACAGGCTACCGGCTACTCAAGGACATCCACCAGGGCGAGTGCGGGCACCACGCTTCATCAAGGGCAATGGTCGCCAAGGCGTTCTGCCACGGCTTCTATTGGCCCACCGCCCTCAAGGACGCCGAACAACTAGTCCGTGCGTGCAACGGGTGCCAACTCTTCAGGCAACTTAGGCACATGCCGGCTTCGATGCTCAAGACCATACTAATCACCTGGCCTTTTGCTGTTTGGGGCCTCGACATGGTCGGTCCCTTCAAGCGGGCGCGCGCAGGCATGACCCATCTGCTGGTGGCCGTAGACAAATTTACAAATTGGATAGAGGCCAAACCTATCCGGAAGCTGGATGGGGCGACAGTCGTCACCTTCTTCACCGACACCATCAACCGGTTTGGCTACCCCCAACAACATCATCACCGACAACGGCACGAACTTCGCCAAGGGGGCCTTTGCCCGGTTCTGCAGCAACGAGGGCATTCGGCTAGACCTTCCTTCTGTCGTGCACCCGCAATCCAACGGGCAAGTCCAAAGGGCAAACGTCCTAGTGCTAGCCGGCATCAAGCCACGCCTCATCGAGCCCTTGGAGCGATCGCCCGGATGCTGGATTGAGGAACTTCTGGATGTGCTATGGAGCCTTCACACCATGCCAAATAGGTCAACCGGCTATACCCCGTTCTTCCTCGTCTACGGCTCGGAAGCCATCCTCTCCGCGGACATCGAGTTCGACTCTTCGCGCAAGCTCCTCTACGATGAAAAGGCCAATCAGGAGGCACGGGAGGATGGCGTGGACCTCCTCGAGGAGGCCCGCGAGCTGGCATTGTCCAGATCGGCCTTGTACCAGCAACGTCTACGCCACTACCATTCGAGCCGGATTCGCCCTGTCGGATTCCGCGAGGGCGACTTGGTTCTCCGGCTAGTGCAAGACACGAAGGGCATGCACAAGCTATCGCCACCCTGCGAGGGTACCTTCATCATCAGCCGGGCGATGCCCAACGACTCCTACTACCTCATCGACGTGCAGTAGCCGCGCAAGAACAAGATGGACAAGTCGGATGAGGAGACAGAGCGCCCCTGGAACGTGGCCCTGCTCCGCCTGTTTTACACCTAGCCACTAGACAGTGTATGTATCCTGCAAACCTTATGAATGAAAATGCGGACCCCTACGAGATACTCGGGGGCTCCTTGCTAGAAATTCGTGTGTATCTGTTTCCGGTTCAGTTTTTCCGGCTCCGGCAACCCCTACCTGGGGGCTTGCCGGCTGGCCCGGCCTGCTAAATCAACAAACCGGCTGAGTAGTGTGCGACGATGACAGAGGCCCACTCTTCGTCTCAGCTACAGACCGCAACCCGGCTGTCCGGCTAGCAAGAGCAAAAGCCCGAGGCAGTACCATGCGCAATGTACTGTCAGCTCCCTTTGATTCCGGCTATAGACCGCAACCCGACTGCCCGGCAAGGACGCAGCGGAAACAGCAGACCACATGGGAAAGTGACTAAGTATCCAGAGAAGCACAAGCTGGTTTTCAAAAAACAAATCCGCCTTCCGGCTAAATTTTAACAGACTAACCTATTGACGGGTGAGAATGTATGTATGTGTACCTATTTTTTGTACGACTACTTCAAGTCGGAATCTAGGAAGAAGGAAGATTCGAAGTCCTTGCCTTCATCAAGCGCTTCGAATCTCGGGGGCTACACCCACTGGATGCGCTCACGCGCCCCCAGTGGAATCTTGTAGTTTCCGACCGGCTAAAGGTGTTTAGCCGGATATTTGGAGCCCAGGTGAGGGCAAGGGCAGGAAGAAAAGAAGAAGATTTGAAATACCCGGCCGGCTAAAGGAGTTAGCCGGATATTTGCAGCCCATGTGAGGGCAAGGATAGAACAAAAAGAAGAAGATTCGAAGTACCTGGCTATGCCAGCTACTCTGAATCTAGGGGCTACACCTAGTGGGTGCGCTGGTGCGCCCCCACTGGAATAGAAGTTCCCCCGGCTGCGAGTGTCCAGCCAGCGGAAGTAACCGGCTAACAGGCGTCTAGCCGGATGAAACTAAAGACTTGAGGAAAGAGAGAAGATTCGAAGCGCCTGGATACGCCAGCCACTCCGAATCTCGGGGGCTACACCCAGTGGGTGCGCTGGAGCGCCCCCACTAGAGTTAGAGTTCCCTCGGCTAAAGGCGTTCAGCTGGATAAACTCAGTCGGCGAAATATTGAAGCTTTGAAGCACGCAAAAAACACAAGTTGGAAGCAAGCCAAAACAATTCAGGCTGATATATAAAAAGAAGAGGGAGACGAAGCTCCCATAAATTTACCCGGTGTCAGAGACAACCGGCACATATAGCAAGGTTCGAACAAAACAAAGTGACAAATACACCCGGCATCCCGGGGAGGATAACTAGGCGGCAGGGCCCTTGCCGTGCGAAGGATCCTAGCTGGTGGCAGTCTCAGGAGGAGGAGGCGTGTTGGCTAATCCGGTTCCGGCATCCCCAGCAGTCGGCTGCGACGAGGCTTCTGCATCCGGAGTACCGACAGACTCCGAGTCGGTGAGGACCTTGTCGACGTCCGCGTAGTCGGCGATCTTGTTGGCGGAGGCCCGGAGCTCCGGGGGGGCCTGGCGGATAGCGGCAAGGTCGGCACCAGCATGAAAACCCCCATCGATCTTCTCGACGTGGGCGTCCTTGTACCAGGAAAGCATAAGAGCCAGGGCCATCTCCGTCCCAGCTCGCGCCGCCAGATCCCTCAGGCGGTCGATGGTAGCCGACACCTCTGCCACCTTGGCCGCCAGCTGCGCCATCGTCCACGGAACCGGAGCATTCGGCCACAGGAATGTGAAGATGGCATGTGCCGCCTGGCGAAGTTTGGCAGCCTCCTCGCTGAGAAGGACGACCAGCTCCTGGGCCGTCGGCTGTTCCCCCGGCCAATTCTCCTACAGCTGGTTGTATGCCAGCAGGTCTACGCCGGGATAAAAAGTTGTCAGAAAAAAGAACGTCAGATCCGGCTACCGGATCCGGAAAGACGAGGGAAGTCGGAGAAGAAACTTACCCTTAGACGTGTGCTCGACCTGCATTAGCTCCTCCACCAGGGCCTTCTCCCGGGTCGTCAGCCACTTGACTTCCTTCTCTTGGTCCTTGTTCTGAGCCTCGAGAAGGTCGAAGGCTTGGGACCGGCTAGCGAGGGTGGCATCGTGCTCCTTGACGGTGGCCTCCAAAGCGTCCACCTTGGCGTGCCAGTCTTTATTCTGCAGCCAAAGCGTAGAATTGGACTTGCTCAGCCGGTCGTTCGCCTTCTTCAGGCGATTGATTTCCCGCTGAGCGCACACCAGGATGGCTGCGAAAAACCGACTATTAGCCAAAAAAAAGGGCTGCAAAGAAAAGGGAAAGACCAAGGTATCCGGCTGAGGGAACTTACTCTGCGAAGTCCCGTTGGCAGTGGCAAGCTTCTGCTTCAGGGTTCGGTTACCGTCGGCTGCAGCCTCGAGCAGCCAGATCTCCTTCACCGCCAACTCGAGGGTGGTGGCAAGGTCCGTCAGTGAGGCGGCGGAGGAGGCGTCGTTGTCGATGGCGTTAGCAACCAAAGACTCCTGCGTCGTGGCCACCGCCATCCGCCACTCCTCCCCTGGCTCGTCGTGGGAGTTGTCGTCACCGACAACCACAAGCTCCTTGCCGGTGGCAACCCCCCGTGCCCCTGCAGGGGAACTACCTCCACTTTGTGAGGTGGTCACAACTGTTTCTAGCTGCACCACCATGGTCGGCGGAGCGTCCCCCTTTCTAGTTGTGGCAGCCGGATCGGCTCGAGGCGGTGGCGGAGGAGGTGCCCTGGAAGAAGGAGGAGGAGCGGAGGCAGAGACGGGCGGCGGAATGTCCGGCCCGCGGGGCGGCGAGCCAGTCGGCGCCCGCACCGGGATCGCGGCGCCGAAGGAAACCAGTGTGCTGAGCAACAGAAAGCAGAAAGGAAAAAGGCAAATAAGCCAAAGACAGACAAGGAGAATACAAAGAGCAGAAGAAAGTAAAAACACTCAGAGAAGAAATCTTACCCCTGCACCACCGGGGGCGGCCCCTTCTTGCGACCAAGGCGGCTCGGCGGAAGAGTGCTGGTGCGGCTCCTCCAGCCGGCCCCCGCCCCCTCCTCCGCTGGACCAGCTGGAGACTCTCCCGCCGGCACCAGACCGGCTGGAGCCGCTCCCACCAGCGCCGGACCGGCTAGAGTCGCCATTCGTCGCACGGCGCCGAGACGGCTCGAGAGCTGGTGCGGCCTCCTCCTCCTCGTCGACGTCCGCGTGAGGGTCAGCGGCCGGCTTGTCATTCCGGCTCGGGAAGACGTCGCCGTCCCCATCAGACTCCTCGCCAGACCGACGAGCGCGCGGCTCGGGCAAGTCGGGCGTGAAGTTCTGAAGGGGGCCTCGCCCTCCTCCCGGAGGATGCAAGGGAAGATCTGCCAAGGGAAAAAGAAGCAAACAGATTAGTCGGATGAAAAAAACGGCAAGAAACACAAGAGGAAATCCGGTTGGCAAGACTTACCCGGGGCGCGCGGTTGTCATGGCTGTAAGGGGCCAGCTCAAACCTCCAGCCTTCCGGCAGCCGCTCCTTCGTGATGGTCCACACCCACTCCTTCAGGTTGTGGTAGCGGGGATCATGGCGGGACAACCAGGTCGGGTCCAGCCAGCTGGAGTAGAAGCACATCTTGTGCGCCCGCTGCTGCTGCGGTATCATCAGCCTGGACATCCAGCTAAGGGTGATGTCCAGGCCAGTCAGACCGGCGGTGACGAGGGAGTGCATGCACTACAGCATCGTGTCCGACTCCGTCTTCTTGTCGTAGATCGTCAGATCCCACTGCAGCCGACTGGACTCCATGTCCTAGAACGCCGGCAGTTTGATCTGGTCCTCGGCTGTGAGGTTGTGGACGTAGAAGTACGACTATTGCCACAGTCGTACCGTGTCCTGCAGCCGGAATTTGGGGTAGCCGGTCTGTGTGCGGGAGTAGATGGAGGGGCCACCGCACGTCACCAGCGGCCCCTTGGTGAACTGAACCTGCGGCCGGACTTGGAAGAGCCGGCAGGAGAGCCCGAGATCCGGCTAGATCCCGAGGTAACTCTCGCAGAAAGCTACGAAGTGTGCCAGCGTCCCGATGGCGTTGGCGCCTAGGTGGTGGAGGCGGAGATTGAAGAATGCGAGAAATGTGAGGAAGAAAGGGTGCACCGGCAGCGCGAAGCCGCGGGCAAGATGCGACAAGAATATCACCTGCTCCTCCTCTGCTGGGTGCGGTGACCCCTCCCCCGTCGGTGCAAGCCGCACCCCCACCTCTGTCTCCGGTGGCAGCACGCACGTGGCGTGATACTTCTGGATATGCTCCTCCGTCACGGAGGAGCCACACCAGGCTCCGCGCTCAGCTGCCATCTCTGGCTCGCGAGGAAGGGCTCCGGTTGAGGAAAGACGGTGGCCCGTACCATCGACGACGCTAAACGGGCAGCGCGGCGGACTACAATAGCATCAGCGAGCGAGGCGATGCGAGGAAGGCAAGGGCGCAAGAGAAGAATGAGGAAGCAGCGAACGGAGGGACAAACCGCTCCCTCGGGTGCCCCTTTAAAGACCCGGAAGTGAACTACCCGCGGTGCCAGGTGGCGCACACCCAGACGCTCCCCGCTCTCCGCACAGTGCGGGATCCTTTGCGCAGGCAGAGGACGCGTAGACGATCCCGGAGTAGAAACCGAAGCGGCAAACAGCGGTTCCCGAAGCGACGTGCGACGAGACGTTACGCTGCCCGCTGCAGAGTACTGATGGCGCGTGCGCGCGTGGCCGGCGTCAGCACTGACGTCACGAGTAGTGCAACCGCCAAGCATAGCTGGCCAGAAAATTCAAAATGAAGAGGGAGCGCGCGCACATTTCACCTAAGGGCGAAATCTACACGCGCTCGGGGGCTAGTGTCGGGGGGATGACCTCTGCATACCCTAGCCAGACAAGAATCACGGCAGTCGGATCGTGTCCGGCTGGCTGAGCGCAGCCGGACAGAAGCAAGTCAAGCCGGCTATCTCACGGTAACCGGATCGGCAAGAAGCAGCAAGGCACGAGACCGGCTACATCAACATAGCCGGAACCAATCAAGAGGACATAGCGACGTGTGGCACAGTGCACGGTACGCCCTGGTATGACGACAAGACCCGCAACTACTCGGCCATACCGAAGACTTCTATGGGCTGACGTGGGAACAGTGGCCAGATGCTGACAACAGGCTCACATGGCATTCACTGTACCCACGACGACCATACCGCTCGTATTGTGATGAGACATAAGTGTACCGAGTACTGTAGATGACCAGCCGGCTGGGACCCGCCTGTGGGGCCCGCTAGCCGGACTGGCCAGTAAGACCGTTGCCTCTCTGCCTATATAACGAGCGACAAGGCCTCAGTAGAAAGGGTTGGTCTCAGTGCATTTAAGACAGTAGCTAGAGAGCACAACTCAAGGAGCGATTGTAGCCCGTATACCACTCATAGTCAGATCGGCAGGAGTATGAGCATTACCTCATCACGAGGTCTCCGAACTTGGGTACTTCCTGTGTCCAGCTACACTTGCTCGTATCCAATCCTACCTGGGGACGCCGTTGATAGCTTCCCTGTTAGTCCCCACATCTCTATCTAACCTACTTAGGTACTTCCATTTCCAATACAACGACAGATACAATATTGGCTACATCTAGATTTCCCTAGACTTTTTTGAGACTTCGAAATATGATTTTCGTTTTTACGGAAAAAAGCACTTGTACCCATATGCAGCAAATCTCCACTTAGAGATAGCGTTGTTGTTGGACTTCATTGTAGTGCACGAGCCTAAGATCATCTCCACTAGCATTGCGAGGAGACCATTCCTAGACCACTTTTTTCATTCAAATTGCAAAAAACACCCTAAGAGGCGTTTCCAGGCCACTTTTTGTCCAATTTACGTTCGGCGTTCCCAGCCCATTCCCGGGCGCTGGGAATGCCTTACGAACGCCGGATGAAACTGTCTACCAATCCCTCTCCCCACGTGTCCCCTCTCTCTCCCCATCTCTCCCCGATCGATTCCCCTCACCAACCATCGCCGCCTGCATGCTCGCCCTCCACCGGGCACAGACGCAGGGGACTCCAGCTGATCCAGAGCCGCGACGCACGACAGTGCTTGCACAAGATCGACTGCCACACGCGGCGAGCAGCTCATCCTCCTGTTGGACGAGCATGAAGAGGTTCAGGAGGATGGCCGCGGCCGGCACCGGCAAGAGGCGTGTGGTCGTGGCGTGCAGTAGCCGTGTGGGAAATGGGCGACGGAGATCCACGACACTGAGCCGTCGTCGTCGAGGCGATCTAGGAACATGGCTAGAAAAGTGGCATTCCCAGGGGCATAAAAGATCATCCATCCGGCAAAAAATTTGGCCTGGAAATGCCTCAACGAGTGGAGATGCTCTAAACGCCGTGACCCTGAGGATCGAGCAACAAGAAGCATGTAAAGTACAAAATGATACCCTGTACCATCGGAAATCGGTGGCAAACGGCGACCGTTTCACAAGGGCACATGGATCTCCAAGGGTCCATTTTTAATTTTCTTAATATATGGGGTCCTTTGTACAAAACATGAAGACACCTATCTTTGGTTGGAAGTTTCCACGTTTGTGTGCGCTATGACACTTTTCTTTTTGCCAAAATTTTAGTGAAAATTACATCGATCTATTAATAATCATCACCAGCAGTACAAAGAGCATAAAAATTATAAATAAGCCACTTGACGACCTAGCTGTTGAGAAATAGAGCAATTTTCCAAGAGATTTAACCATAGTAAAAGACAGATAAAGCATAGACAGAATAATAGAAAAGGACCAAAAGATGATATACATCACAGTAGAGGAACCGCCGGTGTTCCCGTTAGTGTTGGCACCGTCGTCAGCCATGTTGTCGAGGAAAAGGTCACTGATGTCGGGAAAGAAGTCATCGTTGGGGAAGACATCGCTGCAGTCGCTATCCGTGAAGGAGTCCGTGATGAAGCCAGTAGTCGCGCTGGTAGCGCTCCCCAAAAACCTTATTGCCCTTCTCCCGTACAGGACTCGAAGCAGCGGGGTCTCGGAGGCCTACTGTCCCAGCTCGCGGTGCACGCCGCAAGACGGGATGGGGAAGATCTAAGCAGCGCAATGCTCTGAAACTGAGTGTGTGTCTTGGTGTCTGAGGAGAGGAGCGATCTCTCGCTCTTATAGGCACGAGTAGGCAGGCGAACAGTCGGTGTCGGGAGAGGAAGCGAATAGGCATCGACCGAAGCCGAACAGCCTCCACTAAGCTCGAATTAAATCTCCACTAAGTTCGTATTAAAAATACACTCACGCAGACTGTTCAAATTATTATCCATTTATGCATGGCAAAAAGAAAGAGAAGATATCGGCTCGAGGCATTCCCGCAACCCGCGGCGCGCGCGCGTCGGGATGAGGCGAGGCGTGGCGAGGCAGGCGGCAGAGGAGGAGGAGTGCGCGTATATATGTCTTCTCTTCTCAAGCTCGTACAAGTGTTGGAAGAGCTCTCCTTATAAGCTGGTCCAACTTCCACTCAACTAGCAATGTAGGACTAAACTCTTGTCCCACCTCTTGCCTTGCATGAATGGGCCAAGTGGGCCTCTAGGATTTCAGGAATTGTTGAATAATATAAATGGGTTGGGCCTTTATTAGGAAAAATTCCAACAATCCCCCACCAGATCCTAGAGGCACACATAAATTTGCCTATGGTTCCAAAACATTGTTTATATACTGGTACTAGTGGAGACTGTTAAGTTGAACTTACACCTAGAACTCTATGCTACACTAGTTTGCAACTTGTACAGTGGACTATGCCTTGAACTGCAAGTTTGCTGCATTCTAGTTTTACACAAAGCCTTGACCAATACTGGGCTACCGTGGGACTTCCCCTCGGGTAGAGCTTATGCGTCATACTCCATAGCCTTTCATGAGTTTATTAGAGAGCACCCAACTCTCATAGACCGCGACGTTTAACAGTCAGACTCATATAGGTGTGTTCTTCAAAAGATGTTTTGCAGGACAACATCTCTGCTTAAACTAAGCCACTTAGAACACATTAAGATAAATCAACCTGCCATGCAGAATAGGAAAGTGTTGCATCTTCACGGAGTGGTGTTTTAAAGTACGGATACTTTCCTCTCAGTTAACCAACATCTTGTCTCCCAATTCTAATTCATGGGATCTCCGATCATATAGAGTAGTTTACCACTGTGGAAAACTTATATTGTGGGTCTCATACCCATCTCCTTTGATGCATTTTCTATCACGTTACGTGATAGACCCTTTGTGAAGGGATCTGCCAGATTCTTAGATGTTTGGATATAATCCAATGCAATAACTCCAGAGTTTCTCATTTTCCTGACAGATTTCAATCTCCTCTTCACATGTCTTGATGACTTCATATTATCCTTAGAACGGTTAACTTTAACAATCACAGTTTGATTATCACAGTTCATTGGGATTGCGGGTATAGGTTTCTCAACCATAGGTAAGTCCATCAAGAGTTCTCGAAGCCACTCTACTTCAACAGTGGTTGTGTCTAATGTTGCGAGTTCTGCTTCCATAGTTGACCTTGTTAAGATGGTCTGCTTGCAAGACTTCCAAAGAAACAGCACCACCACCAAGTGTAAATATATATCCACTCGTGGCCTTTATCTCATCAGCATCAGATATCCAATTTGAATCACTATATCCCTCTAGCACCCTTGGGTACCCAGTATAGTGAATGTCGTAGCTCGCAGTGCCATTTAGATAGCGCATGACTCTCTCAAGAGCTTGCCGATGATCATCTCCAGGATTTGAAACAAATCGACTGAGTTTGCTTACAACAAAAGTGATGTCAGGCCTCGTAGCGCTAGCTAAATACATAAGCGACCCAATAATCTGAGAATATGTCAATTGATCTCTAGTAGTGCCTCTATTCTTTCGAAGTAACACACTAGGATCATACGGTGTTGGAGAAGACTTGCAGTTGCTATACCCAAAGCGACTCAAGATCTTTTCCACATAGTGAGACTGAAGCAGTGTGATCCCACCATTATCATCTCTCAATAGCTTGATGTTCAAAATAACATCAGCTACTCCTAGATCCTTCATCTCAAAAGACCAAGATAAGAAATCCTTGACTTCCTTAATCACATTAAGATTGGTCCCAAAAATCAGTATGTCATCAACATACAAACAAAGAATTACTCCCTCGCCCCCACCATAGCGATAGTACACACATTTGTCAGCTTCGTTTACAGCAAAACCTGTAGTGGTTAGGGTTCTCTCAAACTTCTCGTGCCACTGCTTAGGTGCTTGTTTAAGGCCATATAAAGACTTCAACAACTTACACACTATTCCTTCTTGACCACTCACTACAAATCGATCTGGCTGATCCATATAGATTTCCTCGTCCAACTCTCCATTTAGGAAAGCCGTCTTAACGTCCATTTGATGAACGAGAAGACCATGTGACGCAGCCAAAGACAGTAGTACTCGAATGGTGGTTAATCTGGCTACGAGTGATTAAGTATCAAAGAAGTCCTCGCCTTATTTTTGGGTATAACCCTTGGCTACAAGTCTTGTCTTGTACTTCTCAATAGTACCATCAGGCCTAAGTTTCTTTTTAAACACCCATTTGCATCCTACAGGTTTGCACCCATAAGGATGATCGGTGATCTCCCATGTTCCATTCGCTAAGATGGAATCCATCTCACTACGAACGGCTTCCTTCCAGTAGTCAGCATCAGGAGATGCATAGGCTTTTGAAATAGAAGTAGGAGTATCATCTACAAGGTACACAATGAAATCATTACCAAAGGATTTTGCAGTCCTCTGTCTCTTACTCCTCTTAGGAATTTCATTATCATCCTCCTCAGGTGTTTCCGAGTGTTCAGTAAGATTGGTATGTTCAGGAATTGTGGGTATTTCCTGATTCAATGAGTCAGGTATCTCCTGATTTGATGAGCTAGGTATATCCTTCATGGGAAAGATATCCTCAAAGAAAGTCACATCATTTGACTCCATGATTGTACCAACATGCATTTCTGGTACTCCAGATTTTACTATCAGGAATCTATAGCCAATGCTATGAAAAGCATATCCCAGAAAAACACAGTCCATGATTTTTGGTCCAAGTTTGCGCTTCTTTGGGATTGGCACATGAACCTTTGCCAGACAGCCCCAAGTTCGCAAGTAAGAAAGATTTAATCTTTTCTTTTCCCATTCTTCAAATGGAGTAATCTCTTTGTTCTTAGTGGGAACTCGGTTTAGGACATGACATGCAGTCAGTAATGCCTCCCCCACCATTCTTTGGAGAGAACCGATGTGTCTAACATGGCGTTAACCAAATCTGTTAGAGTACGGTTCTTTCTTTCGGCTACCCCATTTGACTGGGGCGAGTAGGGAGGCGTCCTCTCATGGATTATTTCATGTTCCGCACAAAAAGAATCAAACTCGTTGGAAAAGTACTCTCCACCACGATCAGACCTAAGCCTCTTAATCTTTCGATCAAGTTGGTTTTCTGCTTCAGCTTTATAGATTTTGAAGTAACTCAAAGCCTCATCTTTTGATTTAAGAAGATACACATGACAATATCTCGTAGAGTCATCGATCAATGTCATAAAATATTTCTTTCCACCTTTTGTTAACATACCATTCATCTCACAAAGATCTGAATGTATGTGCTCTAGTGGCGCCAAATCTCTCACCTCTGCAGTCGTATGTGACTTGCGAGGTTGCTTTGCTTGCACACAAGTTTGGCATTTAGATCCCTTCATGGTAGTGAATTTTGGGATTATATTCATTTTAGCTTACCGCTTCATGCAACCAAAATTAACATGACAAAGACGTGAATGCCAGACATTTGATACAAGATCAGATGAAACATGATTCACGACTTTATTACACACATCTGACAGGGCCAGGCGGAACAAACCTCCACACTCATAGCCTTTACCAATAAATGTTCCAAACTTAGACAATACAAATTTATTGGACTCAAACACAATCTTGTAGCCATCACGACATAGAAGTGATCCACTAACAAGATTCTTATTTATTGAGGGAACATGATGCACGTTCTTCAGGCGCACAGTCTTTCCCGAAGTGAACTTCAGATCGACCATACCAACACCATGAACAGAAGCATGCGAGTCGTTCCCCATCAGTGCGGACTGAGCCCCTCTGACCTGATATGAAGAAAACATGGAAACATCAGAACAAACATGTACATTAGCACCCGTGTCAATCCACCAATCAGGAGAATGACATAATGAAAGAACAGTAGGTAATATACCATACCCAACATCTTTCATCTCAACGTCGCCCATGACAACATTAGCAGTCTTGCTGCCTTTTCCATGTTGGCGCTTGTCAAAGCGGTTGGGGCAAGCAGGAGACCAATGATCAGGATCACCGCACACATGACAAGCACCTTTCTTCTTATCAGTCTTCTTCTTGAAGCTAGTAGACTGTGAGGCTTTATTCTTTCCATCGAACTTTCCTTTTCCATCAAACTTTCCCTTGTTCTTGGACTTGTGTGACTGGAAGTTCTTTTTCTGTACCAGATTGGCACTTGAACCTCCCTCAGCACCTCGAGCACGTGTGTCTTTTGCTCTCGCCTTCTCTTCCACATCAAGAGTTCCAATGAGATCCGATACGGAAAACTCTTGTCTCTTGTGTTTCAGGGAAGTAGCAAAGTTCCTCCACAAAGGGGGAAGTTTGGCAATAATGCCCCTGGCAATGAACTTGTCTGGTAAAACACAAGGGAAGTGCTCAAGCTCCTTGGCCAGTGACTGTATTTCATGAGCCTGCTCCACCACGGAGCGGTCATCAGTCATCTTATAGTCATAGAGTTGTTCCATGACATACAGTTCACTGCCAGCATCCAAGACCCCAAACTTGGCCTCGAGCGTAGCCCACATGTCCTTGCCATTATCAAATTACATATAGGGTTCAACAATGTTATCCCCTTGAATAGACAGCAAAGCAGCCTTCAACAAGGTATCAGTTTTCCGAAAAACTTGTTCCTGAGCAGGAGTAAGCTCTCCCTCAGGCTTGCCAAGAGTGGCATCATAGCAGTTCATGTTCTGAACCAGAGAACTGCTCTCACGCGCCACCTCTTATAATGCGTACCCTCAAAAACAGGTGGCTTCACAGAAGCAACGAAACCACTTGGAGCAAATTGCCTATAATAAGTTTTTTGGATTGTTGAGAAATAGAGCAATTTTCCAAGAGATTTAACCATAGTAAAAGACAGATAAAGCATAGGCAGAATAATAGAAAAGGACCAATAGATGATATACATCACGGTAGAGGAACCACCGGTGTTCCCGTTAGCGTTGGCACCATCGTCAGCCATGTTGTCGAGGAAAAGGTCGTTGATGTCGGGGAAGAAGTCGTTGTTGGGGAAGACGTCGCTGCAGTCGCTATCCGTGAATGAGTCCGTGATGAAGCCAGTAGTCGCGCTGGTAGCGCTCCCCAAAAACCTTATCACCCTTCTCCCGTACAGGACTCGAAGTAGCGGGGTCTCGGAGGCCTACTGTCCTAGCTCGTGGTGCACGCCGCAAGACGGGATGGGGAAGATCTAAGCAGCGCAATGCTCTGAAATTGGGTGTGTGCGTTGGTGTCTGAGGAGAGCAGCGACCTCCCGCTCTTATAGGCACGAGTAGACAGGCAAACAGTCGGCGTCGGGAGAGGAAGCGAATAGGCATCGACCGAAGCTGAACAGCCTCCACTAAGCTCGAATTAAATCTCCACTGAGTTCGTATTAAAAATACACTCACGCAGACTGTTCAAATTATTATCCATTTATGCGTGGCAAAAAGAAAGAGAAGCTCTTGGCTCGAGGCATTCCCGCAACCCGTGGCGCGCGCGCGTCGTGACGAGGCGAGGCGAGGCATGGTGAGGCGGGCAGCGGAGGAGGAGGAGGAGCGCGTGTGTATATGTCTTCTCTTCTCAAGCTCGTACAAGTGTTGGAAGAGCTCTCTTTATAAGCTGGTCCAACTTCCACTCAACTAGCAATGTGGGACTAAACTCTTGTCCCACCTCTTGCCTTGCATGAATGGGCCAAGTGGGCCTCTAGGATTTCAGGAATTGTTGAATAATATAAATGGGATGGGCCTTTATTAGGAAAAATTCCAACACTAGTGACGACTATAGACACTAGCGCGAGCTGAAGGCACACCCTGCCATTGCCCCTCCAGCACTAGAGCTAGGCAAAAGTTTGACATAGTAGATATACACGAGGCTGCAAAGGACCAGAGCAACAACCATCATCAATGCTGACAACCGTGGATCAGAAGAGACTGGCCTAAAACAACACTAACGAACACGAAAAACGGTGGGAACCCAAGCGATCCGTCAGACACATGACTCTACAAGCCCCCCGTTGGCGCTAGACGCACCACCGGAGCGAGAATAGGGTGGAAAGGACTTTATTTTGCCTTCAGATTGTGGCCATCGCCTCACAATCCCAAAGAAGACACTTGAAATAGTCTAAACAAAAAAAGAACCCTCTCACCGATGAGGTGTCGTGGTCCACCATGTAAGGCCATCGGAGACGAAGCAGACCGGCGACATCGTGGACGAGGAGGGCGAAACCCTAGTCTGGTTCTAGATCGTCTCACGATTGCCTATTCCTGATCCTTCCAGTACATAACATTGTTGTTGTTTGATGGATATGTGACTACTGTTTTTAGTTTCTCAAAAAGGAACCTCGTATTTGGGATCCGTTGATTGCACCTTACCAAAGGGGAAATGATAGGGATCCTCTAGGGGATCGCTAGCTTTCATCCCCCGGATCGCACCGAACGCTCGTGAGCGCGCGTGGGGCCCGCCTTATCTCCTCCTTCCTCTAGCTTCTTCTTCCGTTTTCTATCCGCATATTTTTCCAACCGTCGTACGCCCGCTCGCCATTGCCGCACGTTGGACCCTGGTCCTCACGCCTCAGCCCGGTGCTCCTAGCCGCCTGAGCTTGTCCTGCCACCGCTCCTCCCGCTCGAGTCCGGTGCTCCCCGCCGCCTGAGCTCGCCCCGCCGCCGATCCTGCCGCTCGAGTCCGGCACTCCCCCGCCACCGCTCCTCCCGCCTCGAGTCCGGCGCTCCCCAGCCGTCATAGCCACCGTCCATTCGCTGCCGTCGGGACCGGATCCCCGTGTCTCCGTCATCGCATGCACTCGCACGCGCCGCCCGCCCCTCCCTGTTCTGCTCCTCCCGGTGGCGCCACCCACGCCCTGCTTCTTCCCCAGAGCACCACCGGTCCTCCTCTCCAAGGCGTCGCCTCGCGCTCCCCGTCGCTTGCAGGTCTGCCATCTCTGGCCCGTCTCCACTGGCCGCGCACGATGTAACACCCTCGAATCAGCCCTATGCAAGTTTTAGCCCTTTTCCGCCAAACCCAACATAGAAACGATTCAAGGACGCCCACCAGGCACTTTCGTGCGGGTGGAAAATAAAGTAATACCATTACACAACAGTCCTCGATGGGACCCACAGAACGGATAAATATACAACACGACTCCATGAGTCAAGAATACCGATATATAGTACAAAGATCCAAATCACCTTGAAATCGCTACAGCGTCCGAGTACGGACAAGATGCAAATGGGGCTAAGAGCCCTGAAGAATAACTAATGGCATCCATAACCCTGCCTAGGCCAAGCCGGAAGGGTAACCCTTCTAACGATGTTGATCTCAAACCTGCTAAAACAAAAGGGGTGCCGACAAAGGGCAAGGAAAAAGAGGAGCATAAGTACTGAGGCCAGTACACGGCGAGGCTAGAATTTGGCGGCTCTCGCCTACATAGGTATGGTGGACTGAAGCGGCAGTGAAGCATGCACTAAACAACCTACAGAGACTCGACACATCTGTCGGCTATTAGAGAGGGATAAGAAAGACCTATCCGGAACCAACCTTATACTAACACCAATCATACCCATCCTGGTATTCCCCCTCGAGACTAAACGAGGAAGTTAAACCGAGGAACTCACACAGTTGGCAGTTTTATTCATTCCATTATAGTTGAAGCACTTACTAGTCAGATATAGACAGCATGAGTCGTCTTGATAGCATAAGTAGTGGGCAGTTTTAGGTAACCATTCAGTGGTAGTTGTAGTACTTACTAGTCAGATACAATTAGCATGTGACATCCCAAACCCAGCAGTTGTTGGCACTTTTATTTCATTCCATTGGAGTTGCGATACTTACTAGGCAGGTATAACATGACACGATACACCCCAGTTCCACCAGTTGTTGGCACTTTTATTATCCATTCCATTGTAGTGAAGCGGATTACTAGTCACATATTAAGTCAAATTTATAGCACTACTTTAGTTATGCTTGTCTATGATCGAGATACTGTGCTCCAAGTCGTCCATAACCGCGGACACGGCTTTCAGAAAGATTTACCCTGCAGGGGTGCACAAATAGCAACACACACACGATCAACCTCGGAAAAACCAAATCAAAACCCAACGAGGCTTTCACGACAAAGCAATCACAGGATTCATAAAATATTTCAGGGGGGCACCCCATTAAGCTACCCGCAACGAAGTTGGCTGGCTCCGAGACGGACCCAAGGTTTGCGCCAATGGCTGTAAACGACTGGGAACCCGAAAGTGTGACTGGGCTTATCGATACCGCGAAAACACTCCGTAATCCTAAACAGTACAGGTGCTCCACGCACAATCGTAAATAAAGCAGTAAAACATGGCATAAGTATAGGATAGTAATAAAGCCCCAAACTAGTTTGTGACCCCAAGAAATAGAAATGAATCAAGCTCTGGCTAAGGGGGATTCATAGACTCTCCCGGATGTGGATAGTGCGAATAGTCAAGGAACAGGTATCAAGTACTCGGGGCCTACGGGACACAAGTGGACATGAAAAAAACCAAATAGCATATACTGCCCACCGGTGCCTCTTTCATTAGTTATCCTAGCAATTTAATAATTGTATTTAAAGACATGATCATCTCCACCATTAAGCATCTCCACCACTTAGCATGTGCCAACCTTTTATCAACGGTGGAACAACAACGACGCAAAGCAGCACCTGAGCAAGCAACTACGACTCGCAGGGCCGACTGTCTATCAATCAACAGGCAATAGGATGTGTCCAAGGCAATATCAAGGCTGCACGGAATACATCTGGTATGGAACACTAAAGCATCGCGACACGGATAGCAATAGATCAACAAGAGGAAATAAAGACTATAAATGCAAAATAGGTAGAAAGGGGGAGAATGCTCGCCTGGAAACACTACCGAAGGTTCATATCCGGAGAACTTGCCGATACTCGCATCAACTCATCGGCCTAATCCGCGAAGAAGCAAAGCACTAAAAGAAACACCGGATGCAATATTTAATACTATGGTAGAAGATCCGGCATGATTATGATATGATGCAGATGCGGTGCAATTAGGCAGTATTAAGCAGAACCGGGGTCCTGACAATTAATTAATAGGTTCCAGTTATATAGATACCCCACAATTTAAATGTTGTCTTAACAAGGGGCATCGGTTCGCTACACAATTTTAAATGGAGTCAATATAAGACTAGAAAAGCCCTCATAGAGTCTCCATGTTTAATTATTAGGTGAGTCAACAAAGTACCCCCAAACCACATGATGCGATGTAGGCAAGCATGAACAATTTAATATGCAACAAGGTTTATATTACATTTTATAAAATAGGGCTCGGAAAAGAGGATCACACATAGGGTTCGGCGATCTTGGGGTTCGATGTGGTTCGGGTTCGATCTTCGGGGTCTCGGCCATCGGATCCGTGATCGAGGTATTCGCCTCCAGGAACGGGCCTTGGTGTTCGACTGGATCAAGACGGTCTTCGGATCCGTGTAGGAGATCTTGTGTGTCCATGCCAGAGTGCTTGGAATCTGTGGCAGAGGTCTTTGGATCCATGTCGTCGACAACTCTTGGTTCTTCGGTTTCAATCTTCGGCGGCCACACGAACATAGTCGGGGTAGCCAAGCCGCGTCTTCATCTTATCTATCTTGTCCATCTCGAGGTCTCGAACAATCGCTCCAACATCACCGGATTGACAACCACACTAAAAACACAGAGTAGCCCAAATGCAGCGCTTGAGGTTACAACGGGCCCTGTCTATTCTGAAACAACGGTAGTACCAACAATAGAGCACCTCTTACTTGGTGTCGGTAGCTGCAAAACGCGATAGGGAGAGGAGCAGAGGACAGTGGTGTCCACGTTGAGGTGGACAGAGGCATGGGCGACAGGGTTGGCAGCTCTGCAGGGACACGGTCGAGGAGAAGCAGTGGATGGGGTGGCTTGGGCGGCGTGCAGAAGAGAGCAAGGCGAGCAGCAGCACCAAATGGTGCGCATGATGGCGGGGAGGCGTCGGTGGCGTGCGGCCGGAGCACATGCGAGGGACGGGCGAGGTTGACCCGGGACAGGGGTGCTCGTGCACGGGCGTCAGGGCCGTGGTAGAGAATAGGACGGCGGGTCATGGATGCTAGGACGGCGAAGGTCCAGGGCGCGTCCACACAAGAGTGCGGGCGCTGCGATGAGGCGGTGCCGATCTAGGAGGCGGCGCGGCTCTGCCTCAGAGAGGAGGACGCAGGCGCCAGTGGGCTTGGCTGGGCGAGAATCTCGCGGGAGAGCGACGGGGGCACCGGTTGCTGCGGAGAAGAGCTCGACGGGGAGGAGCCCAAGGGTGGCGGCCAGGCGACGCCGTGGTGGAGCGGCCAGGGCGCGGGCTCGCGTGGTTCGAGCCGCAAGGATTTGGGGCGGCGGAGGTTGGTGGCGGTGCTCCTCGGAGCCGAAGCGAGGAGGGACTGCAGCGGCGGTGGCCGGACGCGAGGGGCGGCCAGAGCGGGCGACAGCAGAGCTGCCTCGCTGCGGCGGCTTGCTGGCAACGAGGGGAGAGACAGGAAACGTGAGCGAGGCTAGGCGGGGATGGGGTTGTGGACGGGGATGGGATCGTGGGGCGCGTCGGTGGGAGCGAGGTGGGGCCGGGGTAGGTGGGGGTCATGGGGTCGAGCACGAGTGGTGGAGCGTGCATGAGAGGGAGAGGTGTGCGGCGAGTGTACCACGGGTGGTTCGGTGGCTGGTAGCGTGGCAGGGTTGCGTGTGCTACGGTCAAGTGCGACGCGCGGCTGGGGCGCGCACACGGGTCGGTAGGTGGCGGCTGGGGTGGAGCGATGTGGAGTTGGGGTCTAGGGTTAGGGTTTGGTTTCGGTTGGGTAGCTAGGGTTTTGTTGGAGGTGGCCGGCTGGGCTTTTGGGCCTGGCTGGTTGCCTCCCAAAAATAATATAAATTTTATTTATTTATTTAAAAGGCTTTTGTAATCTGTTTTTAGACAAATAAAATATCCGGAAGAGAGCGGGGTTTTAATTTGAAATAAAGACAGGGGATATTTAGAAAACAAATATAGGCTTTTAGAAAATAGTTTTAGACAAACATATGCAGGATTACGACGATGCTCAAATGCAATGTGGCATGATGACATGAGCATGCGCTCATGATGATGCAATGCACAAAAACACAGCGATTTTCTAGTAGTGATTTTATCGGGGTGCTACACGCAAGCTCTGGAACGCCCCGCACCAGCCATCCTCCAGTGGCGGTGGTTGCTACACGCGGCTGTGGAGGTTGCTACAAGAGGCGGATGCCGCTGCTACAAGCATCGCTGCAATGGCATCTTCTCCGGCGACGGTGGCTTTTCCTTGCTACAAATATGTGTACATTTTTTTTGCTACCATAGTTTTATGTGTCTGCTATAATAGTCCAAATGTTTTGCTACAATGTCTCGTGACGAATGACTCCGGCAAAGTCGTGCTTGCTACATTAGTATTTTTTTGCTACCAGGTGGTAGATGGTTTTGCTACTGTAGTGTAATTTTTTTACTACGAGGTTTTCTTCGGCGAGGTCTCCGGTGATATTTTTCTGGCGAGGTCAGATCTGCTATAGTAGCACAAGTTTTTGCTACAGGGTCGCCGACAAGTCCGTCGAACTCTCTGGCGATGTCCCTTTTTGCTACATTAGAAAAAACATTTTGCTACGGTTGTTTTGCAGGTTTGCTACAATAGTGTAGAGTTTTTGCTACACGGTCTTCGACGAGGTATATCGGCGAAAGTCTCTGACGAGTCTTCAGCGAGGTCAGATCTGTTACATTAGCACAAGTTTTTGCTACAAGGTCGTCGACGAGGTCTCCGGCGAACTCTCCGGCGAGATCATGTCTATCTCTTCTTTTTTCTAGACCGAACCGTTTTCTGCTACATGTAGCAAAAGCGCGGCTATTTATAGCAAAAGCGGGTCGGTTTGCAGCAAAAGAGGGATTATAGGCTAGTTTAGGGACATGTGGCGCGCTGGGGACCCGGGGGATCGGGGGCAATTATCCCCCAGGGGACGCGTAGCGTTGCCCTTACCAAAGACTCGTGTAATACAATATTTCCTCCGCTACTTCTTTCTGTCTATTTTTGTGTGGTGAACCAGCAGTTCTTTTATTTTAATTTATGCTTGTTTGCATAATGGCATCTCTCCTAATAAAAGAACTCGGTTACAACAGTAGCTCATCATCTCCATTCATAATTATAAACAGCCTATGAAGCTGACTAGTGCTATGCTACGTCGTTCATCCCTCATAACGCTCGTCGTTTCTTCAGCATCAGCCTAACATCGGCAGATATCTCCTACTCGTTCTCGTCTCACACCGCCCCGTCGTCAGGGCCGGTGGGCGCCGTCGACCTCCTTGAGGTCGAGTATCTCGACGTGGCGGTTGATCCACTTGCGGAGCTTGATGGCCACATCCTGCGGCACGAAGGCGTTGGAGACGCTCACCCTCTGCTGCTTTCGCTCGATCAGGTGGCTCTCGATATCATCTTGTTGGAATTTGGTGAGTTTGGGCTGTTGGCCCATTATACAAATTCTGAAATTCTCTTTGACTCATTTGTGCATGGCAGCATATGGTTGTGCACGTGGTGTCAAAGTTTAGCCTATATTGCTAGTAGAGTGAGAGTTACACATCCTTATATACTAGGTTCTTCCACCACTCACTAAGGTGTGAGATGAAGAGAAGCTCTTGCGCACTCCTCCTCCGACGCCGCCCGCCTCGCCTCGCCTTGTCACGACGCGCGCGCCGCGAGTTGCGGGAATCTCGCCGAGTCGAGCTTTATTTTTGCTAGTCGGAAAAATTAATTTTGGATTAATTATGAGTCATTAACGAACGCGTTAATTAAGTCAGCCGTTTCCAATCTTTATGGGACGTGGACTGTTACCGACTCGAACGTGCGCTGAGTCCCACGATCTTTCTGACCTAATCTATATAAGCCTACGTGCTAAACCTAATCGGTACAGCTTACCACACGCGTCTCCTTCCAGTCTATTGCATCGCCGCCTTTATCTTCCCCATCCCGGCTTGCGGCGTGCACCGCAGATCGGGACAGTAGGCCTCCGGAACCCCGCCTTCTTGTGAACCTGTACGGGTGAGGGGCGATCATGTTTTTAGAGAGCGCTTCCACGTGACTACTGGCATCCACCACGTCTTCCGACGACGAGTTCCTGGACGGGGACTTCTTTCCGAATGTCACCGACCTCTTCGACAACCTCAACATGAGCGACGATGCTGCTACCACCGCTGCGGCCACCGCTGCTGCTACCGCCGCGGCTGCTGCTGTCGCTGCTATACCGTACGTAACCCTGAACTGTCTATTTCAGATTCTGCTAGAGTTCTTTATTCTAGCGTTTGGTATAGATGCGATAGGTTTATCTTATTTAGATATAATATGTTCATCTACTTTGTTGATCTGCATGATTAGTTTTGGTACTATCTGTATGATCATGATTTATCAGTTTATTATTCGGATTAAACCATATGGATTATTGCTTATATTTTCAATAATCCAAAAACCTGATTATAGGCAACTGAATTCCACTATTGTAGTCGCGGCTACTAGACCTCCTTCGTTTGATGGTATGCACTATAAGAGATGGCGCGCGAGAGAAATTCTATGGTTTAAAAACCTAAACTGCTATAGCGCCACTCTTGGCAAACCTGAAGGAGATCTTTCTGCTGAGCAGGAAGCGGCTTTTAAGAAAGCAGATACCATGTTTATGGCGGCTCTTTTCATTATTCTTGGGGACAACATTGTTGACCCATATATGTCATTTGATAATGACAAGGATGCGTGGGATGCGCTCGAGGCCAAGTTTGGGGTCTCGGACGCTGACACTGAGTTGTATGTCATGGGGCAATTCTATGACTACAAGATGGTTGATGAGCGCTCCGTCGTTGAGCAAGCTCATAAGATACAATCACTTGCCAAAGAACTCGAGCAGTTCAAGTGTACCTTACCGGACAAGTTTGTGGCCGGAGGCATTATTGCCAAGCTTCCTCCCATGTGGAGGAACTTTGCTACTTCTCTGGAACATAAGAGACAAGAGTTTTCTGTTACGGATCTCATTGGGTCTCTTCATGTGGAAGAGAAGGCGAGAGCAAAGGACACACGTGATCGAGTACTTGAGAGAGCTTCTAGTGCCAATCTGGTACAGAAGAAAAACTTCCAATCCCACAAGTTCAAGAATAAGAACAAATCTGATGGCAAAGGAAAGTTTGATGGCAAAAACAAGGCCACTCACTCAACCAACTTTAAGAGGAAAAATGATAAGAAGAAAGGCTCTTGCCACGTCTGTGGTGATCTTGATCATGGGGCTCCTAGCTGCCCTAATCGCTTTGACAAGCGGCAACATGGGAACAGCGGCAAGACCGCTAATGTTGTTATTAGCGATACTAAGATGAAGGACGTTTGGTACGGTATTTTACCTACTATCCTTTCAGTATGTCATTCTCCTGATTGGTGGATTGACACGGGTGCTAATACACATGTATGTTCTGATATATCCATGTTCTCTTCTTATCAGGTCGCAAGGACTTCCTCCGTGCTGATGGGAAACGGCTCACCTACTTCTGTTCATGGTGTTGGTACGGTAAATCTGAAGTTTACTTCGGGGAAGACCGTACAGCTGAAGAATGTGCAGCACGTTCCCTCCATCAATAAGAATCTTATCAGCGGATCGCTTCTATGTCGAGATGGTTTTAAGTTGGTGTTTGAGTCCAATAAAGTTGTAATCTCTAAGTATGTACAATTTGTTGGAAAGGGTTATGAGTGCGGAGGTCTGTTCCACTTATCTTTGTCAGACTCATGTACTAAAGTTATTAATCATGTTTGCAATGATAATGAGTCCAATATTTGGCATTCACGACTTTGTCATATTAACTTTGGTTGCATGACGCGGCTAGCCAATATGAGTTTAATTCCGAAATTTACCACTGTCAAAGGTTCTAAGTGCCAAGTTTGTGTGCAAGCAAAGCAACCCCGCAAGTCTCATATGGCTACGGAACCGAGAAACTTAGCACCTCTGGAACTTATACATTCAGATCTTTGTGAGATGAATGGTGTGTTGACACGAGGTGGAAAAAGATTGATTGATGACTCCACTAGATACTGCTATGTTTATCTTCTGAAATCTAAAGATGAAGCTTTGAGTTACTTCAAAAACTATAAAGCTGAAGCAGAAAACCAACTTGATCTTAAAATCAAGCGGTTAAGGTCGGATCATGGTGGAGAGTACTTTTCAAATGAATTTGATATATTCTGTATGGAACATGGTATTATCCATGAGAGGATGCCTCCCTACTTACCTCAGTCAAATGGGGCGGCCGAAAGAAAGAACCGCACTCTAACTGATTTGGTTAACGCCATGTTAGATACATCGGGTCTTTCCAAGGAATGGTGGGGGGAGTCGCTAATGACTGCGTGTCATGTCCTAAACTGTTCCCGTAAAGGATAAAACCATGATTCCATTTGAGGAATGGGAGAAGAAAAGGCTTAAACTCTCTTACTTACGAACTTGGGGATGTTTGGCAAAAGTCAATATTCCAATATCCAAGAAGCGAAAGCTTGGACCAAAAACCGTGGATTGTGTTTTTCTGGGATATGCTTTTCATAGCATTGGCTATAGATTTTTGATAGTAAAATCTGAGGTATCCGACATGCATGTTGGTACGATTATGGAGTCGAATGATGCGACTTTCTTTGAGGACATCTTTCCCATGAAAGGTATGTCTAGCTCATTAAATCAAGAGATGACTAGTTCATCTAGTCAGGAATTTGTTATAATTCCTGAACCCACTATGACGATAGAACACTATGATGATCTTGTGGAGGACGACAATGAAGCTCCTAAAAGGAGCAAGATACAAAGGACTGCAAAGTCATTTGGTGATGATTTCATTGTGTACCTTGTGGATGATACTCCCACTTTTATTTTAGAAGCCTATGCATCTCAAGATGCTGACTACTGGAAAGAAGTTGTTCGTAGTGAGATGGATTCCATCTTAGATAATAGAACTTGGGAGGTCACTAATCGTCCTTATGGGTGTAAACCTGTAGGATGTAAGTGGGTGTTCAAGAAAAAGCTTAGACTTGATGGTACTATTGAAAAGTACAAGGCATGTCTTGTGGCCAAGGGTTATACCCAGAAGGAAGGTGAAGACTTCTTTGATACCTACTCACCTGTAGCCAGATTGACCACTATTCGAGTACTACTATCCTTGGCTGCCTCACATGGTCTTCTCATTCATCAAATGGACGTTAAGACAGCTTTTCTAAATGGAGAGCTAGATGAGGAAATTTATATGGAGCAGCATGATGGATTTGTAGTAGATGGTCAAGAAGGAAAGGTGTGTAAGTTAGTGAAGTCTTTATATGGTCTTAAGCAAGCTCCTAAGCAATGGCACGAGAAGTTTGAAAGAACTTTAACCGCTGAAGGCTTTGTTGTAAATGAAGCTGATAAGTGTGTGGACTATCGCCATGGTGGGGGCGAGGGAGTTATTATGTGTCTCTATGTCGATGACATATTGATATTCGGGACCAAACTTGATGTTATTGAGGAGGTCAAAGAGTTCCTATATCGCTACTTTGAGATCAAGGACTTGGGAGTGGCTGATGTAATCTTAAACATCAAGCTACTGAAGGATGATAATTGTGGGATTACACTGCTTCAGTCCCACTATGTGGAAAAGATATTGAGTCGTTTTGGGTATAGCGACTGCAAGTCTTCTCCAACGCCTTATGATCTGAGTGTGCTACTTCGAAAGAATCGAAGGGATGCTAAAGATCAATTGAGATATTCTCAAATTATTGGCTCGCTCATGTATTTAACCAGCGCTACGAGGCCTGACATCTCCTTTGCTGTAAGCAAACTGAGTCAATTTGTGTCAAATCCTAGAGATGATCATTGGCATGCTCTTTAGAGAGTTTTGCGCTATTTGAAAGGCACTGCGAGTTATGGTATTCACTATACTGGGTATCCATGAGTACTTGAGGGTTATAGTGATTCAAACTGGATATCTGATGCTGATGAGATTAAGGCAACAAGTGGTTATTTGTTTACACTTGGTGGTGGCACTGTTTCCTGGAAGTCTTGCAAGCAGACCATCTTAACGAGGTCAACTATGGAAGCAAAACTCACAGCATTAGACACAGCCACTGTTAAAGCAGAGTGGCTTCGTGAGCTTTTGATGCACTTACCTGTGGTTGAAAAACCAATACCCACCATCCCGATGAACTATGATAATCAAACTGTGATCGTCAATGTAAACAGTTCTAAGGATAATATGAAGTCATCAAGCAATGCGAAGAGGAGACTGAAATCTATCAGGAAACTGAGAAACTCCGGAGTTATTGCGTTGGATTATGTCCAAACATCTAAGAACTTGGCAGATCCCTTCACTAAGGGCTTATCACGTAATGTGATAGATAATGCATCGAGGGAGATGGGTTTGAGACCCACACAATGAGTTGTTCGCAGTGGCAACCCACTCTATGTGATCGGAGATCCCGTGAATTAGAGCTGGGAGACAAGCTGTTGATCAGCTGAGAGGAGAGTATGCCCATATTATATTTACATCTCCATAAAGATGCAATACTCTCTTATTCTGCATGGCAGGTTAATATTTATCTTAATGTGTTCCAACTAGCTTTTCTAAGCGGAGATGTTGTCCTGCAGAACATCTCTATTGAGGAACACACCTATATGAGTCTGACTGTTAAACATCGCAGTCTGTGAGAGTTAGGTGCTCTCTAATAAACTCATGAAAGGCCCTGGAGTATGACGCATAAGCTCCGAACCGCGGGGAAGCCCTGCGGCAGCCCTATACCGGTCTAGATTTTGTGTGAAACTAGTGTGCAGAAAACTTGTAGTTCAAGGCATAGTCCACTATTCAAGTTGCTCGCTAGTGTAGCATGAAGTTTAATGTGGAAGTTCAACTTAACAGTCTCCACTACACACCGGTATATAAAACAATATTTTGGAATGGAAATGAGGTGATGTGTCAATGAGACTTTGTGGGGGATTGTTGGAATTTGATGAGTTTTGGGCTGTTGGCCCATTAGACAAATTCTGAAATTCTCTATGGCTGTGCACGTGGTGCTAAAGTATGTCTCACATTGCTAGTTGAGTGAGAGTTACACCTTATTATATACTAGGCTATTCCACCACTCACTAAGGTGTGAGAAGAAGAGTAGCTCTCGCGCACTCCTCCTCCGACGCCACCCGCCTCGCCTCGCCTCGTCACGACGCGCGCGCCGCGGATTGCAGGAATCTCGCCGAGCCGAGCTTTATTTTTGATAGTCAGGAAAATTAATCTTAGATTAATTATGAGTCATTAACGGACGCGTTAATTAAGTCAGCCGTTTCCAATCTTTATGGGACGTGGACTGTTACCGACTCGAGCATGGGTTGAGCCCCACGATCTTCCTGACCTGCTCTATATAAGTCTGCGTGCTAAACCTAATCGGTACCGCTTACCACACGCATCTCCTTCCAGTCTATTGCACCGCCGTCTTCGTCTTCCCCATCCCGGCTTGCAGCGTGCACCACAGATCGGGACAGTAGGCCTCTGAAACCCCGCCTTCTTGTGAACCTGTACGGGTAAGGGGCGATCAGGTTTTTGGGGAGCGCTTCCGCATGACTACTGGCATCCACCACGTCTTCCGACAACGAGTTCCCGGACGGCGACTTCTTTCCGGACGTCACCAACCTCTTCGACAACCTCAACATGAGCGACGATGCTACTACCACTGCTGCGGCCACCGCCGCGGCTGCTGCTGTCGCTGTTATACCGTACGTAACCCTGAATTGTCTATTTCAGATTCTGCTAGAGTTCTTTATTCTAGAGTTTGGTATAGATGTGATATGTTTATCTTATTTAGACGTAATCTGTTCATCTACTTTGTTGATCTGCATGATTAGTTTTAGTATTGTCTGTATGATCATGATTTATCAGTTTATTATTGGGATTAAACCATATGGATTATTGCTTATATTTTCAACACTTCTCGGTTCAGTTCGATGTTCACACACACACCCAAAAGATCCGTCACTGTTAAAATTGCAGAAATGATAGAAGCCGATTCCCTGTGGGGGGCGGGGGTTATCGGGGTTTGGTTTGTTGTTTTTGTTTACCGTGCATCTCAAGAAGAGCTCTCCTCATCTTGTGGTAACACCCGTTACAATCGATGTTCATCCGCATCTGTTTTAAGATATAAGATGTTTTAGCTTTATGAAGCAAATGTATCTAAATGATTTTTAATGTATAATTCGGAGTGAACCTAGACACTAAAAGAGGCTAGATACATTCACTTCACAAAACTAAAACATCTTATATTTTGAAACGGAGAGAGTAGTTTGTAAAATCTTGAAGTGAAATGCTGGCGGTTGGAGAAACAGGCGATTGGGTGCTGGCCACAGTTATGGAGCTGGCCTCTGGCTTTGCCTGATGAAAGAGCCGGTGGGTTTCGGCGGGCAGCCGGACACCCACCAAGCATGAGTGTATTCTACAGATAGGAAACCATGTCCCTTTTAACTTATAACAGAGGTGGACACTTGGTGGGCTGCCGCTAACGTGCCCACTTACAGGCTGACGGCGGTTGGTCCTCTTGCGGAGCTTGATGGCCACGTCTTGTGGCACGAAGGCACCGGAGACGCTCACCATCTGCTGCTTCCGTTCGATCAGGTGGCTCTCGATATCTTCTCGGTTCAGTTCCATGTTCACGCACACACACCCAAAAGATCTGTCACTGTTAAAATTGCAGAAATAATAGAAGCCGATTCCCTGTGGGGCGGGGCTTATCGGGGTTTGGTTTGTTGTTTTTGTTTACCGTGCATCTCAAGAAGAGTTCTCCTGATCTTGTGGTAACACCCGTTACAATCGATGTTCATCCGCATCGTCATGCAGTAGAACTGCGAGATCGCATACACTTGGCATCAGTTACTCATACATATAAACGTACTAGTACTAGTATTTCTTTGGAGCAAATTAAGCACGTGCCTGTCAACCATCGCAGTCCTCACCTTGTCGCTCATGAATATCTCCTCTGGACCGCCGCCGCCGCAGCGATGGCGATGACTATGGTGGCCGTTTCCGCCTGGGCGATTGAAGGAAGCTGAATGTATTCACGGCGGAGCCCCAGTCTTGCGCGGAGTGTGAAAGGAGAAGATGGGGCCTCGCGCAGGGGCGGAGGCAAGGGGGGGCTAGCAGGGTCAGACCCCCCCTAATGTTTCGCCCCCCTCAAGGAAATGCAGTAGTATTGGTGCACGTCTTGCACCAATTGCTGTAGTTAATCATCTAATTTATTTTTTCTTGATCCCAGTTGCTTTTGGTTCTGCATGCACGAAAGCCCAACCAACAGACGTCTGCCTGCATGTTCACGTGGATGCCTCACCTGGTCTTTCTGCTCTTGCCTCATCTGGCCTGTCAACCAGATGATCGATCTATCTATCTTGCTGATAGGTATAGTACTCCCCGCTGCTCGCTGCGAGGCGACTTGATTGGCAGCTAGTCTAGCGGTGGTGGCTGTCATCGCGACTTCCGTTGCGTTGCTCGCCATCGTCGCGTAGTCCGTACAATTAGATTACTTGTCAAGGTGCGTCGAAGAGATACCGTACATTACAAGTATTGTTTGTCTGATATAATCCCCCTTTCGCTTCGGGTAACCTACATTTGGTTAGTTCAAATTTTATGAAAAATAGCCAATTTCTTCGGTCTCAAATCTGCCCTGATTGGCCTGGTCCAAATGCTAATTTTTTGACCGAGTTGTTGGTGAATGATTATAGAAGATGTATATATGTAGTTATCAAAAATATGCTAAACAAATGTCCACCACATGCTAATTTTTTTGGAGCGAGTTGGTGGTGAATGATTATAGAAGATGTATATATGTAGTTGTGAAAAATAAGCCAAACAAATGTCCGTTTGCTTATAATTTTTTGTGTTTGAGATCATTTATATTCATATAACATTATGGGCCTTTTAACAAACCTATGGTTAATATACTATTTTGGTTTAGACTTTGTCAGCCCTCGCCCTCGCCCTCCCTATACTCAATCCTGGCTCCGTCCCTGGCCTCGCAAGGGAGGGGCATACGGCTGGGGTTAAGAGGATCCAGACGGTTGGTGGATTGCTTTGGCTTTTGCTTTCTTGGATGGTTGTTCGTTTCGTCGTGGACGGATGGACAACCAGCGTGTCCTTGTCTTGTTGGCGATTGGAATCAGATCCTGGTCCAAGTCCAGCCACGCACGCTCTCTCGGCTCGGCTGGCTTGCGGGGATTTTCCTTCCTACCCCTACAGATGGGGTTTGCCTTTCCTTGTGCTCCGGTTCTGCCCTCCTCGACATGGATGGGATAATGGACATGAAAATATCAAATACAGCACAGCTCGTCCAGAATCTTATACTACTCCCTCTGCCTCACAATATAAGATCTTATACTACTCCCTAAGATAATTGCTGAGTGGAGCAGGCATAGGTTCAACGAGACCGACTTCCATGTATCTCGGTCTTATCTGAGCAAAGCCACCTAAGATAATTGCTGAGTTGGAGAAGAGAGAGAAAAAAAGACCCTCTCTCTTAGCTAAGATATCATCTCTTGGCACCATTTGTCTCACCACATATTTAGGTATATCTATCACTGAAGATAAGACTAAAAAAATGACCCATTGTACATTAGGTTTTTTCATTATATCAAAATTACATATCATGTATAAAGATAAGACTGTCTTATGAACCATTATACATGCCCTAATACAACAGTAACTTCCATTTCAAAAAGCTAGGTCACAATATTACTCGGGCGCTACTGTAATTACAAAACTAAGTGAAGGTATTTTCATCTGCAAACTCAGTTTCTATCATAATTATGAATAAAATTTAAATCACCTGCAATGTAAACAAGGACTTTGGAAACTGACAAACTGGAATTACAACCCTGCCTTCTTTTCCCTTACAAAACAATACAACGTGGACTCCTATCATTTCCTAGAATGTGACTACAAAAAAAACAGAACTCTCTAAATTAGTTGTAAATACAACTGTATACTTCCCATGATGACTCTAGAGACGTCAGCTTGAAGGAGCTTTCAAAAATTCCTTGATCCAGATCCCAGGACAAAATAACACGGGGATGCACCAAAATCACATCTCGCCGAGGCTGTTGAAATCTGGAAGGGGAAGTCAGTCAGCTAGTGGTTCCTCGTCTGGAAATCACCAAGCTGGAAACAGGCACACCAATGAAAATTGGCTCTCCATTGCTCTTGCAAACTTCTTCATCGCGCGCTGAATTAATTCCACAGGGACTCGACTCCTCCATGTCTCCCTGGCTGCTGCTGCTACCACTGCTAGTGCCAGACTGCCTTTTCGAGCTACATCTTCTGCTCCGCTTTCTTGGCCTCCACTTCAGGTTATCAAACTTCAGATCATTCGTGAGATCAGCCAGAACACGTTTCTGACCACGAGAGATCTTGCTGCCCAAAGATTTGTCGTCATCACACCTCTCACCAGATCCTGGTACTGGAGATGGATTATCCTTTAGGGGGGCGAGTTTGCTAAAGCCTCTATCTTCACATTCTGGAGCTGGAGGCAAGTGGCTCATCATGTCTTTTCTTTCCTTCAAGGGATTCCATCTGCCACCAACCCACTCAAATGATTGCCTCAAATCCGCTATGCCAAAATCAGATACCCGCTTTTCTCCTGTGGTAAATAACGTACAAAAACTTAAGATGGGGCACATATGCAGCTCAGATAGTAGTACTTGTGCTGATAATAACAAGCTGTAACTAGATACTTTACATAATTTATCCGAGAAAACAAGCATAACATTTAATACAATGCAACTTTTTCCCTCTCACAAATTGTATTATATATTTTTCTAGAAACTATTCATGCAAAAGTACCCTCACCGACGTACTAGAACTAGGAGTACCTATATTGGTAATCACAAGCAATAGTAGTAGTAACTTAATTGTAATTACCTGGAAAATAAACTTGAAGGCGTCCATCATCTCCACGCTGCAACACAATACCCTCCCACCAGCCACTATTCCACCATGCATCAACAACAGCACCAACATCAAGGGAGCATGGATACTTGCTATGTTGCATCATATGGAGTGGCCGAACCATTGGTCTTCCAGAGATGCGAATACCCAACTGATCAGGTTTAGCAATCCTTGTTAGCAATACCCACTCCTGGACAACAAAATTAAGTCAAAAATAAACTCTACAGTAGTGTAAGTGACAAAACAAGTAACTGGCTATGTACAGCTACACATATATACCTCCAGATTTCCTGTATCATCAGCATTCTGAAGATCTTGGTATCGCACCTTGATCTTATCTCTATGCCTCTTTACGATTAAGCATCTAAACCAACAGCCCCTTATGCCACTGTCCTGTGACAGGATTTCAGCATGGCAACCAGGATTTAGCTGTTTTTGAAGGTTATGGTCCAAATCTAGAGAATCCGAGAGGAACCCACCAGAAGGAAGACGCCTCTGTGGATTATTGTTATCATTGAATGTATCAGATTTCCTCTTCTGCGCTCCATCAGAACCAGATCCGCCTTTCGTTACCTTAAAACGTACCTTTAAAGAAGAACCTGCATTAAACATGGTCTTAAGCAATTCCTGGCTCCAATACCCTTGCAACTGGGTGATGTCAAAAGGTTTGACATCATCATTATCGATCTGATGGCAGCAAAGGTAAGGCTGCCAATAGCTGTGTTTCGTGCCACTCTGAAACTTCTCTAAGTGCTGAGCACTAAGGACTGTAGCCAATCCATCAATGCATTCAACATTGAGATCTTGAAGACCATGAGAAAAGAAAATCTCTCTGTCACCAACATTTGGGGGCAATTCAACACTAACTTCATCAACCCTGTCAAACCATCGTACTGTGACCATGTTGAGTGCATTTGAGTCCTCATACAGATCCTCCACATAGGCAATGAGTCGCTTCTTCTCTTCGCTCATGATGTAGACAAAATTATGCACCTATAAAGATAGACGTGTATCAGCAAAAGGTTCCAAGCCATCAAATTTCAACTGCTAATAAAAAAATTAACATTCAGAAAATGAAACATCGAACAAATAAATTAAATGCAAATTAAACTAACAGCAAAACACCATAGATTTTCTCCGTACACTCTAGCTAAATCTCATGAGTGATGAAATCATCATAACTTCAGATAATGTTTTTCTATTTTATTTTCAGGTCACCCTCTACCAATACTGTTAAACTATTTTCATTGTTCTGATGGATTTTGTTCAACCCAGATTTCATGAGTGATGAAATTATCATAACTTCAAATAATGTTCTTCTATTTTATTTTCAGGTCACCCTCTACCAATACTGTTAAACTATTTTCATTGTACTGATGGATTTTGTTCAACCCAGCATCTAATCTTCATTACATGATAACACACATGGTTTAGTGGAGAATATATTGGCAAGTAAAAGTATATGAGGAACATACCGAAATAGTAATTCCCCTGCGGCAGAAAGATCTGTAGTGTTTCCATCTTTTTTGGCAGTGCCATGCAGGACCTAACCATGTGAAGTCTTCCGAACTGTTCCAGACTAATGGAGTAGTAGAAACATCCTGAGTATACATAGAAAAACATGGTTAGTTAATATGTACTAACACAGATATTACTTGACAGATAAGAAAGGTAAGAGGTAAGACGGAAATGAATCCTAACCTTTGAGGCAGCAACATCAACAAAGTCAACATCATTGTCATCATATGAATTTCCATGGAACCTATTAGCCATTGAGTACGTCCCATCATTACAACCTGCAACATATCATTCGCAATAATAAGTACCAAAAGGTGAAAACGCACCAAAAGTTGCACCAAGAAGAACATGGAAGCATACAAACCATAATCCAAATGAAAGCAACACATCCAATAAAACAAAATAGGTGGAGGAAGCACGATAAAATTGAAAAACAGACAGCAAAAACTAAGAAGGGAGAGAGCACGTGCGTTGGAAGCAAACTTAATGTTGGACTAAATATTCATTTAAGGTAGTTCCTGCTTAGACGGTAAGTGTCATATGGCATGTTCTCCCACTTCATCCTGATATATACAAGTTCATCTGCCAGCACACAGCAAGTCATAGGGTTTGACAGGTGTATTATTGATACCGTATATTATTTATGGACCGATTCCACCGAGGCTAAGGGATGCCATGAGGAGGAAAGATCAAAATGGCACCTGATTGACTTTCGATTTGGGGCTGTTGCTTCTTTTTTCTCTACATTTCCAAATGCAACCTTACATGATTGAGCCAAAAAGGAAACCAGTGGCGGCTTCCAATGGCTAACACCTGTATTCTCCATAATCCTATGGAAAACGAGAAGTCGTGAGTTTTGCAAGTAACCAAAACATTACGAAATTATATAAAGGAAACCAGTGGTGGCTTCCAATGGCTAACACCTGTATTCGCCATAATCCTATGGAGAACGAGAAGCCGTGAGTTTTGCAAGTAACCAAAACATTACGAAATTATATAGGATGACGAATTCCTAACTGCTTTTCGAGAAACAGCCCTAGCAAGTTGACATAAAAAAGATACAGCTAACGGAACAGAAGAGTACCAAATACACTAGTTCGAGACCAAAAACGTTCCTAATAGCAATCATATGAAGACCATATAAGAGGCAAAAAGCGGGCGCACACACACGGAGGAAACTGAACCCAACCTGAAGGTCCAGAAGAGGGGCTTGAGGGACACCTATTCCAGATAGATCCAGACAAGAATCAAACGCAGTAAAAGCACCAACGAAAACTAAACAAAAGCCGGCCGATTATGTTTTGTACAAAAGTAGTAAGCTTTCCATTCTCGGACGAGTAATGCATATGAAAAAGACGGGACGGCCAAAAACACGACAAAGTAGCTTGCCTTTCTTCCTCAAAACAGGCTAAGTCGCCTCCACAGGAACTACAGCGCGATGAAACATGCCAAGCTAGAGTATAACCCTAGCTGCCGGCCGCCGAAATAGAAATGATAGGGAGGAAGCCCAACAAATATAACAACAGATCCGCTCCGCTCCATGACGCTGAGTTTCAGACGACATGACCAATTGCTAATGCAAAACAGACCGGTTCTACAACGAGAATAACAAGCGGAACCAGGAATAATAACTGCAGTTTTGAATGCAAATTGTCTGGAACGGGAACCGACAGCCTACCTATGCATGGTAAAATGGCACGGAACAATAGAGGTATGTACCAGGAGCAAAATGATCAACCAAACCACGGAGAAATGCATCAGAAACGGCCGCGAAGCGAGGCAGAAACGTAAAAACGCCATTTTGGGCCCATCAAATCAGCACACTTACAGAAACCGCAACAAATAGGAAGTTATCCCCAATCAAGTCGGTACAAGAACGCCGAAATAGCAGAAGATCGCTGCGGCATCGGCTTAAAGCGCCCAAATCCACCGCCCAAACACCCACATAAACCGCGCAGGCACGCGAATCTTACCGGAAATGAGAGAGGAAAGCCAATCAACGACCTCCCGCCGCGACCGCCACCTCCTTGGGGCGCCTTCCGCCGCAGCGGGGGACTGGGACGGCGATGGCGCGGCCGACCCGTGACCAGCGGCAGCCAGCGAGCGCAGGAAACGCCCCTGCACCGCGTACGACATGTGCCGCGGGCTCCGCTCCCGCCCCACCACCGCGAGCTCCCTCTCCTCCCCGCCACCGGCGCCGCTGCCAGGGTCGCCTCGGAGGTAGTAGTGCACCAGGCGCCGCCCCCTGTCGTTCGATACCACGACCTCCTCCCACTGCACCCACATCTTCCGCGCCGCCGCCGCCGCGTCGTTCATGGCCAGGAAACCCTAACCCTAGATGAGGCTCTCGACTCGTGTGGTGGTCGTCGCGTCCGGCCGGCCTCGCGCGAGGGGGTGGGGGTCAGATCTGAGAGAGAATAAAAGAGGAAGAGCGAGAAGGGAGTAGCGTATTAGTTTTTTTTTATAGAATGGAGTAGTGTATTAGTTTTATGAGAGTGGAGGTAAATAATGTAACGAAATGGATTTTGCTCATCTTTACTAAGTATTAAAAGCAAAGCGGTGGTCACTTTGATATAATTATTAAGAATATGCCACCGTAACAAGAAACTAGAGTTGTCCCTATCTTTTAGTCCACATCTACTCAACTACTAGGAATATGCTACCGCAACAAAAACTAGAGTTGTCCCTATTTTTTAGCACACATCTACTCAACAATATAACTAATTGACTAACAAACTTTTTCTACCACAACAAAAAAAAATCAAACTGCTAGGAATAGGCATCCACCTGATTGCCACCTTTTAAAAGAATTTGATGATCCATTTCACTAGGAATATGGGACCATCGATGGAACTGATCATAGTAACCTTCTAAAAATAATTTAAGTTTACATGTGCATTCTCTGCGCTTCCCACGCCCTCTAAGGTAACGACCATGACTAAAAAAGGGCAAAGCGGAAAAAATGACGCAAATAAAGACGCAGAGACTCCCTTTCCCTAACGGTGGGCGGCGAGTTGGGCGGTGGGCGAGTCCCCTCGCCGACGGCCGTCAGCACTGCCTTCATGGAGTTCTATGACTCAGCGCCCTATTCAGGGACACCGGTGGCACCGCTGAGGCGGGCCTAGGGCGCTCGAGTTCGATGAGTATGACGGTCGCCACGGCATGCCAGTGCATAGAGGCACATGTCGGTGTGCCCCAGCGGGGAGGGCCCCGTGGAGCGGTTTGCCTTGCGCACGGACCTTCTCGGCCTGATCGGTCTTCGTAGCGCAGGAGTACGGGTATGGCCATCTTGGCACGCTCTACATCCCTTGCCCCGTTTCCGATTTTTGATGCCTCCTCGTCCGCCTGGGATAACTGTGGTGCTCCATCAGCAAAGCAACTCCGCCTTTTCCAACTCCCGGGTTTTGTTATCTGTCTACTTTAATTCCCGGTTCGAATTTCAACGATGCTTAGATGCATGAATTCACCATGGTTGGTTACATTTACTATATATATATATTTCCCAATAGTAATCATAAATTTCTGTCGGCATTTTCCCAAAGGGCAGTTACTGAAAGTAGTTGTGTTTGTCGGCTGGATTAAAAGAAGCTAAATATGGCTGAGTCCTACCATGCATTCGGCTCCCTAGATTCGGTGTTTGAAGTATGGCATACGAGCAACAAAGTTCTTTTGCAAAAGTTGTACCAAGATTTAGTGATTGGGCTTTTGGTCATAGAACTTGTACGAGCTAAAACTGAGATCCTTTGAATTGCCGATTCTTGCATTCTACACTGACAATTTACTTTTATCTTACCATGCAATTAACTAGCAATTATTCCTAACATTATAGCCCACCTTGAAAACTTCCATTCTAATAACTAAATACTGAAAGGAAAAATAGTGGACAGACCACAAGTCATCACTGTAAGCTGGGGATTGAGTGGCTGAGGTCGGCGGCGGTGGCGTTGTTCCTTTCTCTTGCTCGGGTATAGCCGCTGTTGTGAGACTTTGGGACTCAAGGGAACTGAGGAAGGACACATAGCCCCTTGTCATTCCACTCGAGTTGTCGGCGCCAGAAAGAGAGGAGGAGAGGACGCCATGATCCCCTGATCATGAGAGGAGAGGGACTTGAGCGGGAGTGGGTCGCTGGCATATTTGGGAAGGGGAGATGGATCTGTGAAGTGATGTCGTAGCATGATAGCAGTACAAGAGTAATTGTGTGCATTGTGTTAGTAATTGTGTGCATCGAACAATTGAGTACTTGTACAATTGAGTACCAGTAAAGTACCTGATAGTACAAATTTGACCATCATACTCTGCATTACAACAACATTGCATCGACGCTGTTCTTTAATGCCCTTGCCTCCCAAGGAGTATTTCCTTTTGTCACAAGATGCACACCTGATGCACCTTAATTTCTGCAAATTAAGAAATCACAAGAAGAAATAAAAGAGATACTCCAAGAACCACAAGAAGTATAAACAGATAGCTACTATGTCAATAGATCAAATTTTCTAAGCTGTCAAAACTATAGCTAAATAGGCTACACTGAAGAAACAACACATCATGACTATCTACTCCATGACACCGTGACCAAACCGAAACTGTAGCTAAAACTATCTACTCCATGAAGCCAAAACTATAGCTAGAACAATTTGAAGAAAAATGATGGTCTGATTTGCATCTGCCTACCACTCCACTACTAACAACATTGTTTCAAGCAAGAACTCCTTAAATAATTATACAAAGCAGAGTAATCTTATTCATGGTGGATGTGTTAGGAACCTGCAAGAATTTCCTTTCCATGTATTTAGTGGTTACTCCCTTGCCCTCCTGCTTCTGCTCGCCAAAGACACTCCCTGCTGGCCACCGGCCACCGGAGCTTCTCCTTCGCCTTCCTTCTCAAGCTGCTGCTTGTTGGAGACCCTCCATGCTAATCGTCGGCCGCTGGAGCTACTCCCTCGACCTCCTGCTCCTGCAAAAATAACATGAATCCACAGTTGCAGGTAAGATTTGTCGAATAGCATAGAACTTCAATACTTTAGCATATATTACTGCTAAAGTCAAGTGGGAATTTAGAGGTTGTCAGAGAATAGTGCCGTTAGAGGTATTTATAGCAAGCAGAGTGAGCCTAATGACATTAACATTCAGCCATCCCGACTTTCCAAAGAACACCACAAGTAACATAATTCAGTGCTAGTGGCCACATGATTCAGAAACTGCCCATCATTTATCAAGCAAAGACAAGATTTACTAGAATGCTAGCACGTGAAGCCAAATAACTGACATTAGATAGAGGTCTACTTCATTTGATAAGCCAATGGTCTTTTTTTACTTTCTCTTTGCATTCTATGCCAGGCCAATAATTTTAAAAAGGAACACATATTTATGATTCAACTTGTCTCATAAAGCTTAAAATAAATGCAAGATTAAAGAAATATACCAACCATTGAGCTACTATAATCAAACTTCCTAAAAATGCTGCATTGATGTTGACATCACCAACAACTGAGAGATTTAACCTGAACGCAGGCCACTGCATCATCATAGGCAAGATAGAGTTCATCAAAACTCAAGATAGAGTTAGACATTTTCAATATAAACTATCTAGATATGGTTTGTGAAAGCCAAACAGTTCAAAGAACTAAATTATATTAGAATTAATCAGAGAGCAGGATAAAGCTTGCTACGTAACAATGTTTAGTGCAAAACCAGATCAAGTTTCCTGTTCTGCAGAAACCCTTTTAACTTCTTTAAGCTAAAGCTTAGTATGTTTTCCAACAAACAAAAAACAGCTTCAGAAGTTTAAGTGAATCTGTAGTGGACAAAGTGGTAATGTTTAGTTCAGTTGTACCATAATTTAAACTTATAAACTCTGGTTGATACCTGCTACACAAACTTACAGTGGGTATGCAACCGGACAGTATGAGGAAGTTCTAACCAAATCAGTACAAGATGCACAAGTATTCTTTTACACCAGGAGACTAAGGGTTGGGGGAGAAGAGGATGTCTCACCGGCCGTTCGAGGAGACCGCGACAATGGATCCTAGGCACTCTACGGCAGGGGAGGATACGGTAAAGGAGGATGCCCTCTCACCGACGGTTCTTGGTCCCTCCCGTGTCATGAACCTGATGGATGGCGAGGGCCCTAGGGCGAAGATTGAAACTTGCTAGAGCCCGAGGAAGCCGACGCCTCCATGGATGCCCCATGGCCCCATCTCCAGAGACTGACACCGCCGACGCTGCCATTGATCCCAAATACCGAACCTTGCAGGACTTGGGCTAGGGTTTGTGGTGGGGTTGCGGATCTACTCTCCATGCCATGGGATATAGAGAGGAAGGACAAGGTGGTTCAGGGGCGATGGTCGCGCGGCGTCGGGAGTCGCCGGAGCAGTCGAATCGTCGAGGACGCTGGCGATGGAGAACGCGGTTACGCGGATGGGAACACGACGCGAGGTAGTGAATGGGAGGGAAAGGACCGCGGGTTTTAGGTGAAAAAATTCAGGGGGCTTTTTGCAAAAACACCACCGCGTCAGTTATTTTGGGACGGAGGGAGTATTATGTATGCTATGTTGGTCAAAATCTGATGTGACACAACAATTAATGAAGACAGAGATAGTTAGAGTATCATAGGTAGATACCATATCATAGCACGTAAAACTAGAAATCCTAATGCAAATAAATCTTGTACATAATTTTACATTGAGATTCTACAAATCATTAAATATAGTACTATTATGATACTACCGTATGATACTATGCACTACAGAGATAATATCATACACTAGTATCATATGTATGATACTAGTAGTATGATACTATCACTATGACTAGCCTTATTAGACTTGTCCCGACGAATTCAATTCAATCATTATGCAACGGAACTATGCCTTTACGATCGTTGAATAGGTTCCAGAGCACCCTCATGTGTGCTCGCCGTAGCGTTGTACTCCCTCGTTCTCAAAATAGATGTTGCGGGTTTATGAAATTTGGATGAATCTATATAGTACTAAAATAGTGTCTAGATTCATCTAAATTTTAAAAAATCCGTGACATATATTTTGTGACGGAGGGAGTACTATTTGTTTAGTTTTAGAGAATACGACGTTTCATTGATCAAATGATAACATCAATACATAATGTTTTCCAGACTACAATGAAGGATAAAACCTAGACAATAATCGACACAAGATCTAGGCAAATGTGTGCCGCTTCGTTGAGAACTCGACTGACTTGACAGAAGGAGGCTACAGTGAAGTCCTTTGTCAGAAATTTGGTGTCTGCCACCACCGATCCCACTTGAGAGTGATCAGGTGGAGAAGATTTAATACGATTGATCAATGAGAGACAATCAGAAGCAAAAGTTGCCTCGGTAAAACCCTGGCCAGAATCACTGCCCGTCGCATGGCGAGAGCTTCAGCTTGCACCGGTGTCGTGAAGCTAAGCAGTTGTTGGCTGCAGACAGCATGGCAGTTGCTTGTCTGATCACGGATCATGATACCAGAAGCCATGCATCCGCAATCTTCAAAGAGCCCAGCACCATAGTTGACAAGAACCTTAACCGGTGGCGTCGAGACCATTTGGGATGAACAGTAGACTCACCTAGTACTAGTAGCTTGTCTGTAGTAGTGTTCGACGGAAGCCTGGTTAACATAGGCAGTAATCTTACCACACGTATGCCTAGGATCGACGGAAGCCTGGTTATTACCAGCATCGTTAAGGGCTTCCCAAATGTGCTAACAACCAATCGCTAGAATAGTTGCCTCCACGTCTGTTGCTTGAGCCAGGAAATCAAACAACCAAAATTTTGGGGACATGACATCATGACGGTCTAGACGTGTAAATTTTCTTGACCTCACCCCAAACCTCCTAAGCGAATTGTCAGAGAAGGAGCGAATGCTCAATACTCTCCTCCCTACCACAGATGCTTGTGGGTATATGACATTTCATCGTCTGAACACCGTTCGGAAGGCAGTCTTGCGCAAATCTCTAGAGGTGAATTTTCATTTTGTTTGGCGTCTTGATCTTCCAGATCGATCGCCACTGCTTCTCTTTGTCAGCATAATTGGACGATATTCTCCTACCTCGTTTGCATGATAAATATAATCATAATTCCAAAGCAATAGTACAATACCCCATTACAAACCTCCAAATTACATAAGAACAAATATTACAAGCTCATACGACAAATCTAACCTTACCAAAAGAATAAGAAAAGTTCAAGTTCAAATAAAAAACACAACTTGAACGTTACAATAATATATATACAATAAAAACTTGAACACTTCCAACTACAACTGTGTAAATAAGACAAAGAATAACAAACAAGAAAGAAAACCCTAAATCCACTTCTTTGGAGGGATCTGATCATCTTCATCCAACCATGTTGATCTTCTCGTCTATCTTCTTATCTTCTTCTTTTCCTTCCCACCTGCAGACAAAAAAATCAGTATACATAAATACAAATATATCTAGGACAACAACAGATGCAAGTAGAGAGATATAAACATCAAGTTTTAGCTCTATGTAGTACCCATAAGGACATGTAGCAAACAACTACATAACAAATTGCAAGAAAACCTAGAACATCAACTACTAGTACAAATGGCTAGAATTCTATCTTGTTAAGTGCAGATTCTAAACCTACACAACTACTTAAAACACTAACTAACAACAACCCACCAAATAAAATCATCAAGCCTTAAGTACTAGTGAAACAGCCTAAATTTCCATCTTGTTCAAGTGGAAAATGTAAACCTATAGAACTAATTAGTGAGTCACTAGTGACTAACTGACCAAAGGAAATAATCTCAAGCTTTGTTCTTGAGAAACTCAAATTCTACAAAAAAGTTGAAAGACTAATAATTAAAAAACTAATCCAATCAAACAGTATAACAACAACTACTAATAAGATTCATCCAAGTAGAATCTTAAAGGGAGGAAGCAAAACTCTAATAAAAATTAAACCTAGTGCTTATTGACACTGTCCAAATTGAGTATCAGGACAATAACATAAAACAAAATCCCACTTGGCAATGTCCAAGTTAAACCAACAAATAAAAACTACTACCTATCTAAATCCAATCTACACTAGAGTCAAAAAAAGTATGGGCTTGGCCACCTAAATTAGTTTGGCCTCTACACTAAAACCAAACTACAAAGACGGCTTCACAATTCCCAAAGCAGCTCACACATCAAATGCATGTGTGAGGTGTCACTACCACAGCCCTCGGGGAACACTATAAATATCTGGGCACCCTAGAGCTCACAACTCACTATCCTAGCTCAGACCACAAGTACACACACACATACTTTTAGAGAGAGATCTGAGAGGGAGAGCAAGCAAGGAAATGGGAAGGCAAGAAGGAAGAACAGCTGTAGCTAGAGGAGGAAGAAGACTACTCTACAAAGGTTTTAGTATAGATCCCTAGGAATTGAAGTAGATCAACAATAATAGTAGTTAGATCATTAGTAGTAGAATTAGGAAAATAGGATAGTGGGGGAATTAGTAATAATCTGGCCAGCAACCAAATGGTGTCCAGGAACACACTTTCAACACATCTACACCCTACCAATCTATCTAAAATAAACTCCTAGATCATATATGTGATCTATAAATCATCCTATCTTATCAGATGATCTTGTGATCATCAGATTAGCAAGAACATACTAATTATACATCAATAACACATAAGAACACACCAAGAATTAACTACAAGAATCTAATCATATTTAGAACAATTATGAGTAGTAAGAACACCCAGCAACTAAATTAGAACAAGCAAATTAGCCTAGAACATTAAATAATTTGATTTGGAATGATAACAAGATGATCTTAGTATCCACTACTTGTGTGTGTACACTTCAGTACAACAAAACACATTGCTTGAGTGACATTTGTGTGGATCACATGCATCTTGTGATGGATGTGACCATAATACTTACGGTAGACATGTCATATTTCTTCTCTATTACAATAACATACCAAAACATGTATGTTAATAAGAACCTAGGCTTATCCACTAGTAATATTTAAAAAGATAGATCCATTCAGTAAATCATGAGCACTAGTTTGTGCTCAAACATAATAACATGCCTAATTTTACTAGCGATGCATCTCTCTAAGCAATTAAGTCAACTAAACCATCTTAGGGCCAATATCCATTAAAGCATATACGTGACAATATCCTCTAACAAAAGAGCAATAGCAGCAGATTATCCCTGCCACTGTAATGTGCTAGTTAAAAGAGCATTAAAATAACTACTGAAAGTGCATGTGTGCCCCATGTGTGGTTTTGGTAATTAATGACAATCTTTATGGACTTATGTTTGCATTGAGTTTTACCTGTAGTATTTGTCCATAGGCAATGCTTGAACCATATGTTGGCTTCAAGGTTGGGAGAAGAAGAAAGTAAAGAAGTTCAAGTGATGACCAAGGTGTTCAAGGAGAGATCCAAAGGTTTGTCATGTGAGAATTGAGCATATGGCAAGTGTGTCTTGAAGAATAAAGTATGGCAAGTGTGTCTTGAAAAATAAAGTTGGAGTGATATCTCTTATGTACCTTCAAGGCACCAACATAACGAAGAAAGAAGAAATGATCTGCAAGTTCAAGATGAGCCATCTCGAAGAGATCATTTGCTTGAATCTTGCCATCCTATGGTGATCATGGATATAGGAAGATGATATTCCCAAAAGAGAAGCTCTACCATAGTGGAGTATGGGGAGCAATTTGCAAGTATTCGCCAAGCTAGCGCAATCAAGAAAGGTGTTCCATCTTGAGGTGGAGAAGATCGTCATCATCAAGCTCAAGTGGAATATGCGCAATGCAAAGGTATGTTCTTGATAGGGCTTCCTTCTTACCGGTCTCGTGGTGTTAGTTGGAGAGACCAGTTTATAGGATAGATAACCGTACTATCAAGAGGGGCTCTCGAGTGAGTAACTTGATCATATCCTTCGGAGAGACTTCAAACCTTTGCATACCTGACATCATCTTTCTTGGTTATTATTTCGATCTTATGCATGTGCAGTTCTAGAGCTTGTGGTAATGTTCATAACAAGCTCTAGTTCATCAGAAACAGATTTCCCTTTATACCTTATTGCGTTTTTTATCTTGGAAGTTTTTCCGGTTTCTCACCAAGAGAGGTATCTGATGTCTACACACTTCTATTCTTGTAGACAGTTGTTGGGCCTCCAAGTGCAGAGGTTTGTAGAACAACAACAAGTTTTCTCTTAAGTGGATTACCCAAGGTTTAATCGAACTCAGGGAGGAAGTGGTCAAAGGTATCCCTCTCAAGCAACCCTGCAATCAAGATACAAGAAGTCTCTTGTGTCTCCAACACACCCAATACACTTGTAAGGTGTATAGGTGCACTATTTTGGCGAAGAGATAGTGAAATACAAGTGGTATGGATAATTATAAGTGATAACGGTACCAGAAAATAGCTTGATGGCATGGAAGAGACTAAAGGCAATCTGAAATAAAGATGGAAGCTAGCAAACATGTAACAGATCTAGTTGCAAACGGTGTTTCAATGCTTAGAAACAAGGCCTAGGGATCATACTTTCACTAGTGAACACTCTCATATAAATATCTTCTCTTTATGATACTAGTCTTAACTACTCTCTGGTTGGACACTCTAATCCATGATAGGGCTATAACGGCACTCCTCAAAGTTCACTTTTCCCATCTAGATAACCCCACACTGTCACCTTGAGCTCTAGATGGTTCCAACAAACACCACAATCTCATAGAAACATCCAACTCCAAATATAACTCATAACAAGTATTTGTAATCTCTAGCCTAAGTGCCACCATGGCGTGAACGCTGTCACTTTCACACATATGGGGAGAGCAGAGATCTATTAAAGCACTTGAGTAGCAAAGTAGATCTACTTGATTACAAAGCTCATGATCACAATATGATCATGCATAGAGAGAGAGATGAACACATAGCTACCGGTTGAACCCTTAGCCTCGGGAAGAACTACTTCCTCATCATCATGGGAATCAACAACGGTGATGGAGATGGTGGTGGAGATCGATGGAGATGGATCCGGGGGCACTTCCCCGTCCCGGCAGGGTGACGGAACAGAGACTTTCTGTCCCCCCGAATCTCCCCTTCAGTGGCGGTGGCGCTGCAGAACTTTTCATGGTTGGAGGCTGTTCGATATAGGGTTTTCGTCTCGGGGGATTCTTATAGGCAAAGGGGTAAGGTCGGTGGCCGGCCAGGGGTCCCACACCATGCCCTGGCGTGGCCTAGGGGTGCCCGCGCCAAGGGGTGGTGTGGCCACCCTGTGGCCCCCCTTCGTCTCTCCTTCGGACTCAATGTGTCTTCCGATAAAATATTGACTTTGGCTTTTGTCCTGTCCAATTCCAAGAATATTCATTTTCTGCCTTTTCTGGAACCAAAAACAGAAGAAAACAGGCAACTGGCACTGTGGCATCTTGTTAATAGGTTAGTCCCAGAAAGTGTATAAAAATACTCCAAAGTGTGGACAAAACATAAGAAAGTAGATATAAAACAAGCATGGAACATCAAAAATTATAGATACATTTGCAACGTATCAACATCCCCAAGCTTAACTCCTGCTCGTCCTCGAGTAGGTAAGTGATAAAAAGAATAATCTTTGAGGTGACATGCACCATCACAATCAAGATAAAACCATTTGCAAGCATTGAAGGCTAGGATCAAAGTACTCTAAACATGAGCATGAAAGATGAAGTTCTAACAATAAGACATAGTAACTATGTTGTAACATGAAAATGTACAAGCAAAGATCATGAATAACAATGTATTGAAAGACATTTGTTTGTTTCACATATAGAAAACATAGCATAGTGGCATTCAGCTTGTCCCTCATAGAGTAGCAAACATAAATGCATAGGACACCTTCAAAGTTCATAAGGGTGACTAGATACAAATAGTTTAAGAACAAGAAATATCAACATTATGAATCAATCAATAAGTTTTGGGACAATGCACATTAAACTAAGAATGGCCACTATGCTCTCTCAATAGGTGCATAAAGATAGAAGATGGAGACTCAACATAAAAGTAAAAGAAATGCCTTCATAGAAGGAAGTAGGGATTCAAGTCTCATAAAGAGCTTCCAAAAATTATGGTACTTATTAGCTTTTAGCTCTCATTGCCTCTATCATAAGCATCTTGAAGTGATTAAGGTTAAAGTGACACAACTAAGAGGATATGCTTGACAAGTTATAAGTTGAAATCCCATGCCCCTTAATTACGAGTACCGAACCTCATGCTACTCAACTTCAGTCCAAGTAAGCTCTTGTCATTGTAAGTACATATGTATCATAGAGAACCGCCAACGGGGTACCCCTTGCACATGATACATGAGCTATCCCATAATCAAAATGACAAGGCAAGAAGACAATGAGCATCTCAGTGATCTTTTTATTTGCTATTTACATAGGTTTTATTGAGGATGCTTCATAGAGTGCTCATTATAGTTATGCTGCAAGTTTCCACCATGATTAGGCATGGCTTAGGCTAGCGGCCCAGACGTTTCTCTAGCACACATACAAACTCCATGATCTTACAAGTTCCCCTTTTATTTCACACCACCGGGATCCATAAGCAAAAGAATCATGATATCAACGGAATATAAGTGCTATGTTGAAAGCGTTCCCCATGATACATGGTTCTGCTAACTTCAACTTATAAAGCGCAAGCATATACCCAACAAAGATGGACGGAATGGTTCAAGTTTATTAAGTGCAAGAAAGTAAAGTGTGCCAATAAGTTCGTGAGAGCTTTAATCACTAGTTTTCACATAACAAGTTTAATTCAGAAGGTAGATAAAAACATGAATATACTTGGAATAGCAAATGCTAATAGGTAGGTATGGCGGACTCTTTGGAATAACTTGGTTTTATTTGGAGTTGGATGCATGAGTGGAACTCATACTTGGTTATAGAGGCTAGCAAAAGACTGGGAGCGACCAACTAAGAGAGCAATAATGGCCATAATCATGCAAAGCGACAAAACATCATTAATTAAAGCATAAAGTGATATTACAAGTCGAAAACTAAAGGGTCATAAAGGCTATGATGACTTGGGATAGTCTTAACATGGTGTGAGCATGCGTCAAGTCAACCAAAATAAAACACCAAAGGAGAATACCACAATACTATGCTTTAATATGCTAAAACAACACACGATTCTTTCAAGGCACATTAAGCAATCTCAATTGTTTATAAGATGTCATGCTAAAGAAAAATCACTAAGCATAAAGCCAAAACAATATCAAGCATGACATGACAAAGCATACGCCACAGTTAAAAACAAGCTCCTTATTTACCACTTAAGCATGAACTTTCCTACTCTTTTCCAATCCAAACCAATCTTATTTGAAAACTAATGTATGAATGAGGGGGTCCAACCAATTTATTCAAGCAAACTAAGCAAACCAAGCAAACAAAAACTAAAACGAAGACGCTCCAAGAACAACACAACTATGCATGAAACAATAAAAATGAAGTGTTTGGAAGAACCTGAGATTTTTATTGATGAAGAAGGGGATGCCTTGAGCATCCCCAAGCTTTAACGCTTGTACTTCTTGGATATTTCTTGGGGTTACATGGGTGGCATCCACAAAGTTGAGCTTTTGTCCATACTTCATCTCATCACATTACTCTTCCATACACTTAAAAATTTCCTTCATACAAAACTTCACACAAGCTTCATTAGCAACATTAGTGTACTCAAGAAAATAAGTCTTTTGGTTCAGTTTCAACACAAGTAAAACTTCCATTAAAACACAAGATACTTTAGCACTTCCTTTCAAAAGTTCAAATGATCAAAGAGAACTTAAAGAGAAAGAGATTAAGAGGCAAATGCAAATAATGGCAGAAATCTATCTAAACAGACCAGTAGGTAAAAACTAAATTTTTTAGAAGACCTTATGTTGCTCAAATCAAAAAGTGTTGAACTAACGAAAGTTAGCTAACAACCTGGGGGATTTATTCAGAAAATTACAGCTCAATCCGACATACAGAGATTTTTCACGATTTTTTACAGTGAAGAACAAAAATCTGTTTTGGGACATCACTTTCCCAAATCTTACTTCCCTCTCATTAGAGGTTATTCTTGGCACAAAAATCAAAATAAAAAAAAGATAAGGAGAGGTTATTACAGAAGTAATAACTTCCAAGACTGAAGAAAACTATTGGGTTATCTTCCAAGAAGTACTTTTCTTTAACGCCTTTAAGTTAGGCATGATAGTTTGAGAAGATGCTCACATAAGAAATATGAATTGAAGTAAAAGAGAGCATCAAGAAGCAAATTCAAAGCACATTTAAGTCTAACCCACTTCCTATGCGTAGGAATCTTATAAAGAAACAAGTCATGAAAGCACAAAGCAACAAGCATAGTAAAGCAAAGCAAGTGCAACTTCAAGACTTTCAACATAAAGAGGGGAAACTTAATATTATTGAGATGCATAAAATCATGTTTCCCTCTCTCATAATAACTTTCAGTAGCATCATGAATAAAGTTAACAATATAAATATTACATGAAACATTCTTATCATGATCCACATGCATAAAATGATTATTACTCTCCACATAAGCATAGTCATTCTTATTAATTGTGGTAGGAGCAAATTCAAGAAAATAGCTATCATTATTATTCTCATCACCATAATCATCAAATATAGGAAGTATATTGTAATCATTAATTTTCTCCTCAATAGTAGGTGGACTGAAAATATCATATTCATCATTGTAATCATCATATATTGGAGGTTTGATATCATCATAAGCAATAGAATAGCTATCTTCCAAAGCTGGGGAACTAAAAAGATCATTTTCATAAAACCTAGCTTCCCCAAGCTTAGACTTTTCCATAGCATTAGCAATAATGGTGTCCAAAGAATTGTCGTGGTGGTGGCACGGTAGATGCCATGTATAGGCTAAAGATGGGGCCAATGAGTGCTACGGAATTCAGGGAGGGAGAACGTGGTGATTCCACGCACATATGTTCTTGTATTCTCTCTATCAATGGTGTTTACAAACGATCTTCAAGCTCTCAGCAAGAAGGAGACTATGTCTCTTACTCCCTACTAACTATCTCTTGAGTTCTACCTTAGACAGAGAAAATGATCCATCCCCTTCTATGGAGGCCCAGGTGCTCCTTATATAGGGGAGCCCGGGTTACAATTCTAGGGCACACGTGGCAACATATTCTGCGAATATGCTCCTCGCCTAAAGCTAGATGCTTCTTTATTCTCTTTAATGGCTTGTCCGAGCTTTGGACGTAACCCACTGCATAATCTTTGTCTTTAAGCGTCACCAGACACGGGCTACGTCATCCGGCATTGCCCGCGTCACCTTGGTTCCCCCTGACCCGCTGGTCCTCTTCTTTACTCTGCTTCGCTCATGCTATAGCTAATAAAGTCACCTTTTGACCAGCGGGGGATTCCTTCTCTTAGAAGCCACGAGATAGTCTGGCTAGCATATAGCTAATCCGGCTTATTAAGTTACCTGCAAAACAGTTAGATAAACATGGCCGACATATATTTTATGTCAGTCGGACCATAGTCAAGAAGATGCTCCATGGGCCGGGTCACTCCGTGGTTCGGCCTGCCTTGAGGTGACCCAGTCAGCACTTGCTTTGACCGTGCCGTACCCCGGCTAACTCGGCCCTTATACCCCGACGTTACCTTACCCAGGGGTATCCCCCCAACATTAGTCCCTGAAGCTGGTGCGGTCTTAGCAATTTTTGGTTGTTAAGGCCACAACAGGTTCCCATATCCGGATCTTTGCCTCTTTGGCCGAGTTACCCCATAACCCTCTTGCGATCCATTGGCTCATTCCGAGTTTTTCCTCTTGCGATCCCTTGGCTCATTCCGAGTTATTCCTTGCTGGTCAGGTCTTTTGCTCGCTTATTCAGGTTACCTTTCCTTCCTTTGTACGCTTCCTCACATCCTACATGGAGGGTAATCATCATTTTGCCTCATTTTAAGGGCCTCGCGCATTTAATGCACCGGTTAGTGTCGCAATGTCAGGAATAACTGTTGCGCACGTCCCTTCACTACGGCGCCTCGTTAATTGTAACATTACATCGCGTCATGGGATCCTTTGCCCCTGTGGCCCTTGCTATGGCCATGCTCTGATTGGCATATCCGGCCGCGTTCACGCCTGTTGTGCGCGGTGTGGCAACCACAGAGGATCCCACTACGCGCCCATTGCGCGGTTAAGTAGGGGTCCTAGGGTAACCCATGGGAAACTTCCCCATTTTCTCTATGCTGCACAACCTCATTTCTCTCTCGCTGTAGCCTTGCCGCTGCCGCAAGTTTCGTGCTCCATCAGCACCGTCGCAACCGCGCACAGGCAGCATCTTGCGCTTGCGCCGCCGTTTCCACTCAAGATCTCCATCACAGGGCCTTGCGCTTCCCGTTTCCCCTCCTCCGGTTACCTCTACTCTGATTTCTCTCTCGAGGATCTCGAATCCACCATGATAGAGGAGGAAGCAGCCGTGGTGGCGCAGCAGGAGGAAGGAGCAGAGGGCCACGAGCGCGGCTACTGGGATGGTTGTATCATCCACGAGGACGATTTGGACTGGCTCCGTGCCACGCATCGCATTCCCGCTGGTGTCGCCTGTCGTCTCACCTCCGGCGAGACCTCTCCTTCCCCCAATCCTAGGGAATATGTTGTTTTCCTTTCACATTTTCAGTGCGGCTTCGGCCTCCCCACCTTCGATTTATTTTTTGATTTCATTTCCACTTACAAACTGCAACCGCATCATCTCCCCGCTAATGCTATCACTTCTTTGTCCTCCTTTGCTTCTGGCATTGAGGGGTACATTGGCCTCTGGCCAACCAAGGAACTTTGGATCAAGTTCTTTGGTCTTCAGAGGAACGTGGTTCCGGATAAGGAGCTTGCTCTGGAGGACAAACATTTGACCCAATGTGGCGCTGCCTCCATATTTCCTCGCAAGACCTCCGCATTCCCCCGGGTCACCGGACTCGAATCCTGCAAGGGTTGGGCCCGGACTTTCTTATATGTCCGGAACACCACCAACAAGGACTTGATCCGGCTCCTCCCCTTTAAGCTTGGCTCTCCAGATACGTCGCTTTGGGAAAGCATTCCCAAGCGACCCACGACCCTGGCGAATCAGGTGGAGCGCCGGATCAAGGAGCTACTCAAGGAGAAGCTCCGGGGAGAGGACATCATGATCACTTTTGTCCGCAGCCGGGTTTCCCCCCTTCAGAAGCGAGCCCACAAGATCTGCTACTTGAGCGGCCCTCTCGACCCCCACCGTACTTCATCTATCGAACTAGATAACTCGGTGGTTTACCGCCGGGTTAAATCCATTTTCAATGTGGAGAAGGAGTTCACTCAGGATTAGGAGTGGGGACTTGAGCCCTTCACCCGGGACAACCCTCCTCCAAAGGTAAACTTACCTTTTCCTATTCTCTGGATCTTCTCCGTATGTCGGTTCACTTTTGTAACTTATCAATTGTTGTCTTGTTCTCAGCGATTCCTCTAGCAGCCACTGGAGGATGGCGAGGTGCTGGCGAGCAAGTGGTTGCCGGACCGCACTGAGGAGGATGAGGAGGAGCCTGATCCGGAGACCTTCCTACCTACCTCGGACATCGTCAAACGTAGTGCTGGTAAGGACTCTTCTCTAAGGGATTGGCCAGATGACGATCACTCGGATGTTGAGGTCCTAGAGGTACTTGACCCGGTTACCATCTCTTACGCGCACCTGGTTATGTCCGAATCTTCAGCTAACCCGGACGGTCGGGTCCACGAGGTTCCTCCCCTCCCCACTGGTGGTCCGGCCCCTGCTTCTTCCCAGAAGAGCGTGTCTGCCTCGGCCGCAGCTTCGGAGGCACCGCCGCCCAAGAAGAGGCAGAAGAAGTCGAGGGTGAAAGCCTCGTCTAAGCCGGCCGCCAAGAGCACGGTCTAGAGGGCGCCCAAACCTCAGGCTCCTCCAACCGCGGATGAGTAAGTCCTTTTGCACTTGTAGTTGGGGATTTTTCCTTTGCTTGCCTTTGTCTCTTATTGGTTCCCTCTCTTTTTGACTTGGTGCTTTTCTTATTTTGAGAGCTCCTAGGGTCATCCCTCAGAGCGGCTCCGGCATAGCCTGCCTGATCCGGAGCAGCCCTTCTCCCCCCGCAACGACGATACTTGCCCGCTCAGCCCTATTCAAGAGGGCTCCGCGACTACGCCTGACCAGAGCCCACCTCGTCATGAGGAGGGCAATGTCAGTGCGGGAGGGGGGGGGGGGTAGCGGGGCGGCTCTGGATATGGCGATGCCGGATCTCCCCAGTTCTTCGGCCTCAGCGCCAAGTCATGAGGTGCCAGTTTCATCGGCACTGCCCCCAACAAGTTCTTCTGTCCCCATGTTACCAGCATCAGCAGCATCAGCACCAACAGTAGCAGCAGCACCAGTACGAGCACCAGCAGCACCAGCACCAGCACTAGCACCAACACCAGTACCAGCATTAGCAGCAACACCAGCACCTGCAGCAGCGGCGAAAACCTCCACCAAACCTCCCAAGAGGAAGGCCCCATCAGCTCCCTCCGTGTCAACTCCCTCAGTTGCGGACATTTTCTAGCCAGCTCCTCAAGCTTCATCCGGCAAGCTCAATTAGGCTACCGGGTCAGCTAAGGGGATCTCGATTGGGTCTACCGCTTCCGAGTCAGAGGTGTGGCATCCCGCAAAAAAACACTACTAGAAAATCGCTGTGTTTTTGTGCATTGCATCATCATGACCGCATGCTCATGTCATCATGCCACATTGCATTTGAGCATCGTCATCATCATGCATGTGTTTGTACAAAACTATTTTCGAAAAGCCTGGTTTTGTTTTCTAAACGCCCCGTCTTTATTTCAAATTAAAACCCCGGGTCTCTGGAATATTTTGTTTCGTCTAAAGACGGATTTCAAAACCCCCTTTTAAATAAATAAATATTTAAGTTGTTTTTAGGAGGCAGCCCGCCAGGCCTGAAAGCCCGGCCGGCCACCTCCAAACCCTAGTCTACAATACCCAGACAAACCCAAACCCAACCCAGCCACCTACCTCATCCCACCTTTTCCCTCCCAGCCGCACACACCCCCACATGCACACAACGCACACACGCATGCATCTGGCCCCACCAGGCTCCACACCTGCCCACACTCCCACCCCATCGCCACATCACTCCGGCCACTCCCAGGCCGCCACCTCACCCCGCCTGGCCCCACCTCTTTCTCTTTTCCCGCCAGCCACACGCCACCTCACCCCTTCTCTCCCTTCCACCCTGGCCCCACACCGACCTAGCCCGCACTCACCATCGCTCCACCCTGCGCCTCCTGACAGCGCCCAGGAACCGGCCCCACCCCCTGTCCTTCCACCGCACTCGACCTCCCCACCATCTGCGCCTCCCTTTTCTCTGCTCACCACCAACCCCGCACCCCCATCGATCTCCACCGCCGCCGCCCCCTCTCCTATACCTCCGCTCGCTCGCCGTCGGACACCGACCTCCTCCTCGTCCCCTCCACCCATCCTCGCCGGGCCCCTCTCCTCTCCGGCGAGCCGCCCACAGGCGCGGCCCTGTCGGCCTCCTCCCCTCACGTTCCTCTCGCTGCCGCTCGCCACACCTTCCCCTCGCCGCACCGCTCCTTCTCGCCTCGCCCGCACACCGCGCGACTGCGTCGCCCGAGCTCCGCCGACCGCGGGCCCTTCTCGACCTCGGTCCCCCGAGTTCCTCCCAAGCACCGCTGCAAGGCTGCCCTCTGTGCTCCGGCCGCATCCCGCCGCTTCTTGCCCCCGCGCCGCCTCATCCGCCGTGATCCGAGCTCGTCGTGGAGACGCCTCTCCTCGCCTCCACGCCCGCCAAGCGTTCCCCCTCCCGCGCGAGCTCCCCCACCAACCCTTCCCTGATGCGCCGCCGCCGCCCTCCGGTCGCCTCCCGCGACCCCCTCGAGCGCCTCCGCCTCGGTCTTGCCCCGCTTCCTCCTCCGGCCACACCCACCGGCGGCCGGGGCCCCACCTCCTGCGAGCAGCTCCGCACGCGGCCCCTTCCACTCTCTGCTGCCATGCACGGGAGCACTGGCCTGTGACCCTCTCCGCTCTGCACGCTCCTGCTCTGGCGCAGCAAGCGCGCCGCGAGGCCCCCCCCCTGCTCCGACCAACCCTCGTGGACCTCCTCTGTTGTGCAGCACACAAGATCTACCTAGCCCTTCCCCGATGCGCAAGGTTTTAACCGAGGGACCCGCCAGGAGCATGGTACATCGAGAAGATCTTCATCATCGCGGATAAGGTGGTGTCGCCCAGTGAACCACATTGTCGCCAAGATCGTCCGTCACCAAGACCGAACCCGGTGGTTTTTTGCTGGACCATCGACAAGATCTACAATGGGACGCTAAGACCCGAACCCAAAGACCGCCAAGATCGACACCGGAACGCCAAGTTCTTCCCGAATGCCAAGATCGACCTGACACGCGGACCCGACAAGATCTTCGCGACGGCAAGATCGACACCGACCAGGGCGAACCCGAGGATCCTCCGACGCCAAACCAAGTCCTGCGACGACCACCAAAGATCGATCCCCGCCGTCCCCGTCGAACCCTGAGACCGACCCCGAACCCCCCGGAATCCAAGATCTCCCGAACCCAGATGTGTGAACCTTTTCCCAAGACCTATTTTAGAAATGCTATATATAAAATCCGTTGCATATAAATTGATCATGCTTGCATACATGTTTAAATTATGCCAGGGTGGAAGGGAGAGAAGGGGTGAGGTGGCGTGTGGCTTGCATACAGGGTATGGGGGCATTATGCCGATTCACCGCATGATTAAATATGGAGTCTATATGCGGGATATTGTTGTATTATTCCAGACTCCATTTGAATTGCGTAGCGAACCGATGCCATGTTTTGCCCTATTAAGACCACATTTAAATTGCGGGGTAGATAAATAACTGGAACCATATAACTAATTATCGGGACCCCGGTTCCGCTTAATACTGCCTAATTGCACCGCATCTGCATCATATCATAATCATGCTGGATCTTCTGCCGTAGTATTAAATATTGCATCCGGTGTTTCTTCTAGTGTTTGCTTCTTCGCGGATTAGGCCGATGAGTTGATGCGAGTATCGACAAGTTCTTCGGATAATGTACCTTCGGTAGTGTTTTCCCAGGCCAGCATCTCTCCCCCTTCTACCTATTTTGCATTTATAGTCTTTATTTCCTCCTGTTGATCTATTGCTATCCGTGTCGTGATGCTTTATTTTCCGTACACCAGTTATATCCCATGCAGCCTCTATATTGCCTTGGACACCTCCTATTACCTGTGTTTGGTAGATAGCTGGCCTTGCAAGTCGTAGTCGCTTGCTCAGGTGCGATCTCGTGTTGTCAAGTACCACAGTTGTTGGAATGCTGGCAGATGTTTATGGTTGAGTTGATCATGGCTTCAATTACAACTTGATATTAAATTTCTAGATATAACTAATGCAGAGGCATCGGTGGGCAATAGATGTTATTTGGTTATTCCATGCTCACTTGTGTCCCGTAGGACCCCGAGCACTTGATACCTGTTCCTTGACTATCGCACTATCCGCATATGGGACCATGAATCCCCTTCGCCAGAGCTTGATACATTTCTTATTTCTTGGGGCCACAAACTAGTTTGGGGCTTTATTACTATCATGTACTTATGCCATGTTTTACTGCTTTATTTAAGATTGTGCGTGGAGCACCTATACTGTTTTGGATGCGGAGTGTTTTTGCGGTATCGACAAGCCTAGTCACATTTTCGGGTTCCCAGTCGTTTACAGCCATTGACGCAAACCTTGGGTCCATCTCGGAGTCGGCCAACTTCGTTGCGGGTAGCTTAATGGGGTGGCCCCCCTGAAATATTTTATGAATCCTATGATTGCTTTGTCGTGAAAGCCTCGTTGGGTTTTGAGTTGGTTCTTCCGAGGTTGATCATGTGTGTGTTGCTATTTGTGCACCCCTGCAGGGTAAATCTTTCTGAAAGCCGTGTCCGCGGTTATGGACGACTTGGAGCACAGTATCTCGATCATAGACAAGCATAACTAAAGTAGTGTTATAAATTTGACTTAATATGTGACTAGTAATTCAGCTTCACTACAATGGAATGGATAATAAAAATGCCAACAACTAGTGGATATGTGTCATACCATACCTGCCTAGTAAGTATTGCAACTCCAATGGAATGTGATAAAAGTGCCAACAACTGTTGGGTTTTGGGATTCCTCAGGACAATTATATCTGACTAGTAAATGTTCCAACTACCACGGAATGGTTAATTAAAACTACCCACTACTTATTCTTCAGGATGACTCATGCTATGTATATCTGATTAGTAAGTGCTGCAACTATAACGGAATGAGTAAAATTGCCAACTGTGTGAGTTCCTTGGACCGACTTGCTCGTTTGGTCTCGAGGGGGAAATACCAGGATGGATATGTTTGGTGTTAGTATCAGGTTGGAACCGAATAGGTATTTCTTATCTCTCTCTAATAGCCGACAGTGATACCGAGTCTCTATAGGTTGTTTAGTGCATGCTGCGCTGCCGCTCCTGTCCACCATACCTATGTAGGCGAGAGCCGCCGAATTCTAGCCCCGCCGTGTACTGGCCTTAGTACTGACGCTCCTCTTTTTCCTTTGCCCTTTGTCGGCACCCCTTTTGTTTTAGCAGGTTTGAGATCGACGTCGTTAGCAGGGTTACCCTTCTGGCTTGGCCTAGGCAGGGTTATGGACGCCATTGGTTATTCTACAGGGCTCTTAGCCCAATTTGCATCTTGTCCGTACTCGGACGCTGTATCGATTTCAAGGTGATTTGGATCTTTGTATTGTATACCTGTATTCTTGACTCGTTGAGTCGCTGTTGTATATATATCTGTTCTGTGGGTCCCATCGAGGCTATTGTGTAATGGTATTACTTCGTTTTCTACCCACACGAAAGTGCCTGGTGGGCGTCCTTGAATCGTTTCTATGCGGGTTTGGCGGAAAAGGGCTAAAACTTGCATAGGGCCGATTCGAGGGTGTTACAGAATGGTATCAGAGCTCAGCAGTTGCGATACCCCAATGGTCCAGCCTGTAGGATAACCTAGCTAACGGTCGAAGTAGAGTGTCAAAACTATTTTGCAAAATCGGTTGGATAGATCTGATTAGGTCTGATTTTACTCCTTACCCCTCTGCTGTTCTCCTCTTACCTCTGCGTGTTTTGAATCTGCTCTCTTATCTTTTCTTCGAGTCTAGGAATTCTCGTGGTTGGGTTTCCGTCATACCTTCAGGGTTTCGCTTCCTCCTTTGGTAACGGTGTTTCTACCTCCGGACTTCATGCTATCTGAGTGATCCTTTATTTGTGGTACCATTCTTTGTTCCTTGTTTGTGCCTTCCGGTGGTTTCCGAAGCGACGACATCATCTATGCCAGATCCGATGTAGAGTCAGCATTCCACCTTTGTTTCCGAACCTCGATTGTCGAGATCTATAGTCTGATTCCGAGAATGGTTGCACGCTTTACTACTGATTGTGCGGAGTAATAGTTTGAGTGCGTGATGGACTGGCCCCATGCCGACTACTCATTCTATTCGCTCCTGTACACTGAAGTGGATGATGATGCATCGTTTCTCTCCTTCTAACGAAGTTAGAGGTGGCTTTAATTGTTGATACCTCTACCTTCGCCTTTGTTCCCGGAGTGTTCTCTCGACCATCACGGACAATGACCTCTTGTTAGTGGTGTCACGAGGATCTACACGAAGTAAAAAGATTCAGATCATCGGTCTTCTTCCCGGTACCACGAGGCGGATCTCGAGGGCGAGATCCCTTGTTAGTGGTGTCGAATTGTGGCATCCCGCAAAAAAAACCACTACTAGAAAATCGCTGTGTTTTTGTACATTGCATCATCATGACCGCATGCTCATGTCATCATGCCACATTGCATTTGAGCATCGCCATCATCATGCATGTGTTTGTACAAAACTATTTTCGAAAAGCCTGGTTTTGTTTTCTAAACGCCCCGCCTTTATTTCAAATTAAAACCCTGGGTCTCCGGAATATTTTGTTTCGTCTAAAGACGGATTTCAAAAGCCCTGTTTTAAATAAATAAATATTTAAGTTGTTTTTAGGAGGCAGCCCGCCAGGCCCGAAAGCCCGGCCGGCCACCTCCAAACCCTAGTCTAAAATACCCAGACAAACCCAAACCCAACCTAGCCACCTACCTCATCCCACCTTTTCCCTCCCAGCCGCACACACCCCCCCACACACACAACGCACATGCGCATGCAGCTGGCCCCACCGGGCTCCACACCTACCCACACTCCTACCCCATCGCCACATCACTCCGGCCACTCCCAGGCCGCCACCTCACCCCGCCTGGCCCCACCTCCTTCTCTTTTCCCGCCAGCCACACGCCACCTCACCCTTCTCTCCCTTCCACCCTGGCCCCACACCGACCCAGCCCGCACTCACCATCGCTCCACCCTGCGCCTCCCGACAGCGCCCAAGAACTGGCCCCACCCCCTGTCCTTCCACCGCATTCCACCTCCCCACCATCCGCACCTCCCTTTTCTCTGCTCACCACCAATCCCGCACCCCCATCGATCTCCACCGCCGCCACCCCTCTCCTCTACCTCCGCTCGCTCGCCGTCGGCCGCCGACCTCCTCCTCGTCCCCTCCACCCTGCCTCGCCGGGCCCCTCTCCTCTCCGGCGAGCCACCCATAGGCGCGGCCCCGTCGGCCCCCTCCCCTCACGTTCCTCTCGCCGCCGCTCGCCACACCTTCCCCTCGCTGCACCGCTCCTTCTCGCCTCGCCCGCACACCGCGCGACCACGTCGCCCGAGCTCAGCCGACCGCAGGCCCTTCTCGACCTCGGCCCCCTGAGTTCCTCCCGAGCACCGCCGCGAGGCCGCCCTCTGTGCTCCCGCCGCATCCCGCCGCTTCCGGCCCTCGTGCCGCCTAATCCGCCGTGATCCGAGCTTGTCGTGGAGACGCCTCTCCTCGCCTCCACGCCCGCTAGGCGTCCCCCCCCCACGCGAGCTCCACCACCAGCCCTTCCCCGATGCGCCACCGCCGCCCTCCGGTCGCCTCCCGTGACCCCCTCGAGCGCCTCCGCCTTGGCATTGCCCCGCTTCCTCCTCTGGCCACGCCCACCGCCGCCTGGCGCCCCACCTCCTGCGAGCAGCTCCGCACGCGGCCCCTTCCACTCTCTGCTGCCACGCACGGGAGCCCTGGCCCGCGACCCTCTCCGCTCTGCACGCTCCTGCTCTGGCGCAACAAGCGCGCTGTGAGGCCCCCCTGCTCCGACCAACCCTCGTGGACCTCCTCTGTTGTGCAGCACACAAGATCTACCTAGCCCTTTCCCGATGCGCAAGGTTTTAACCGAGGGACCCACCAGGAGCATGGTACATCGACAAGATCTTCATCATCGCGGATAAGGTGGTGTCGCCTAGTGAACCACGTTGTTGCCAAGATCGTCCGTCACCAAGACCGAACCCGGTGGTTTTTTGCTGGACCATCGACAAGATCTACAATGGGATGCCAAGACCCGAACCTGAAGACCGCCAAGATCAACACCGGAACACCAAGTTCTTCCCGAACGCCAAGATCGACCCGATACGCGGACCCAAAAAGATCTTCGCGATGGCAAGATCGACACCGACCAGGGCGAACCCGAGGATCCTCCGACGCCAAACCAAGTCCTGCGACAACCTCCAAAGATCGATCCCCGTCGTCCCCGTCGAACCCTGAGACCGACCCCGAACCCCCCGGAATCGAAGATCTCCCGAACCTAGATGTGTGAACCTTTTCCCAAGCTCTATTTTATAAATGCTATATATAAAATCCGTTGCATATAAATTGATCATGCTTGCATACATGTTTGTGGGTATGGGGGCATTATGCCGATTCACCGCATGATTAAATATGGAGTCTATATGCGGGATATTGTTGTATTATTCCAGACTCCATTTGAATTGCGTAGCGAACCGATGCCATGTTTTGCCCTATTAAGACCACATTTAAATTGGGGGGTAGATAAATAACTTGAACCATATAACTAATTATCGGGACCCCGGTTCCGCTTAATACTGCCTAATTGCACCGCATCTGCATCATATCATAATCATGCCGGATCTACTGCCGTAGTATTAAATATTGCATCCGGTGTTTCTTCTAGTGTTTGCTTCTTCGCGGATTAGGCCGATGAGTTGATGCGAGTATCGACAAGTTCTTCGGATAATGTACCTTCGGCAGTGTTTTTCCTAGGCGAGCATCTCTCCCCCTTCTACCTATTTTGCATTTATAGTCTTTATTTCCTCCTGTTGATCTATTGCTATCCGTGTCGTGATGCTTTAGTATCCGTACACCAGTTATATCCCGTGCAGCCTCTATATTGCCTTGGACACCTCCTATTACCTGTGTTTGGTAGATAGCTGGCCTTGCGAGTCGTAGTTGCTTGCTCATGTGCGATCTTGTGTTGTCAAGTACCATAGTTGTTGGAATGCTGGCAGATGTTTATGGTTGAGTTGATCATGGCTTCAATTACAACTTGATATTAAATTTCTAGATATAACTAATGCAGATGCATCGGTGGGCAATAGATGTTATTTGGTTCTTCCACGCTCACTTGTGTCCCGTAGGACCCCGAGTACTTGATACCTGTTCCTTGACTATCGCACTATCCGCATATGGGACCATGAATCCCCTTAGCCAGAGCTTGATTCATTTCTTATTTCTTGGGGCCACAAACTAGTTTAGGGCTTTATTACTATCCTGTACTTATGCCATGTTTTACTGCTTTATTTAAGATTGTGCGTGGAGCACCTGTCCTATTTTGGATGCAGAGTGTTTTCGCGGTATCGACAAGCCTAGTCACATTTTCGGGTTCCCAGTCGTTTACAGCCATTGACGCAAACCTTGGGTTCGTCTCGGAGTTGGCCAACTTCGTTGCGGGTAGCTTAATGGGGTGGCCTCCTGAAATATTTTATGAATCCTATGATTGCTTTGTCGTGAAAGCCTCGTTGGGTTTTGAGTTGGTTCTTCCGAGGTTGATCGTGTGTGTGTTGCTATTTGTGCACCCCTGCAGGGTAAATCTTTCTGAAAGCTGTGTCCGCGGTTATGGACGACTTGGAGCACAACATCTGTTGGGTCCGCAGCATAGAAAACAAAAAAATTCCTATGATGAGAACTATACGCCAAGATCTATCTACTAGATACAGAGCAACGGGTGGACGTACATCCATGGAGAACTTACCCTCGAAGACAACGAGTTTTGTTAACGAGTAGGAACTCGTGGTTGATGTAGTCGTACGCTTGCCGATCTCAAGATCGTGTGGAAGTCCGACAGGTCCAGCAACTCCAGCACCATCAGGTCCAGCACCATCAAGTCCAGCACCGCAAAGTAGCGGTGCATCCGTGATCGCCCGCACGTTCGGTCCACCGAACAACCTCCGCCTCCTCGCTCCAGCGATGCATCGGAAGCAGCAACTCCTTTCCAGATAAAGCCACCGGGAACATGTATCTCGCTAATCCGAGACCATGGGGAATAACTAGAGGGAGAAGAGAACCTTCACGAGGAGGTGGTGCCAAGATGAGAGGAGGGAGTGGGGGGCCTTTTATAGGGAGAGGGGGGCAGCCCCTCACCATGGTTGGCAGCCAAGGGAGGTGCCCCCACCTCTTCCACATTCATGTGGGTGGAGCTCCCACTCACATAATTAGCCACCCACTCAAAATTCCACTCACCTCCATTAAATTTCCACCAAATTTAATGCAAGTTCTCATTAAATAAAACACTTTTATTTATTTTATTCAGAATTTTTTCAATTACATTAATTTACAAACATTCACATAAAACCCCCTGCAACATTTCAATATCACATGCAGAACCAGTTTCAGCAATTTCACCCGAAACAATTATGGTTTCCATCGAAATGATTCCAACGCTTTCTTAAATCTTTATCTGAAACATATTTGCTCCTAAATGGTGTCGGTATCCCTTAAGTGTGTCACCCTACGGTTCGTGAATAATGCAGACATGATCGAGACCCCTCTCCGATCAATAATCAGCAGCGGGACCTGGAGATCCGTACTGATTCCCACATATTCAACGATGACTCTTGTGATCGTGTGAACCTTTAACGTCGTAACTAAAATCCCTTTGTCTCGCGATGTATTACATGTCCGAGATTCGATCATTGGCATCCAAATACCTAGTTTGATCTCGTTACCGACATGCACTCTTTTCTCGTTCCCGTGATATAACATTCTAGTGATCACATCACTTGCTTGCAAGCTATTTCAATGTGATATCACCGAGAGGGCCCAGAGTATATCTATCCGTCATCGGGATGGACAAATCCCACTCTTGATCCATGAGCCTCAACATAACACCTTCGTAGCACTGAACCCACCTTTATAGTCACCCTGTTACGGTGTGACGTTTGATGTTATCAAGATACTCTTCCGGTGTTAGCAATTAACATGATCTCATGGTCTAAGGACTAAGATTACTTCGTATGATGTTATAGCAATAAAAACATAATGACTCTGATCGTAATGCTATACTTCGGATGAATGTTCATCACATCATTCCACCAATGTTGTGACCTCGTTATTAACGACATCCAATGTCCATGATCAGGAAACCTTGATCATCTTGTTAATCAACGAGCTAGTTTATAAGAGAGTCATAACTAGGAACTTTCCTTTTTGTTTATTAAACACACATGTATTAACGTTTCCAAATTAATACAATTATAGCATGCAAAATAAACATTTATCATAAACAAGGAATAAGATAATAACCACTTTATTATTGCCTCTCGGGCATATTCCCTTCAGTCTCCCACTTGCACTAGAGTCAATAATCTAGTTTGAAAAACTTTGCGTATTGAACACCTATGGCTTTCTGGTGTTGCATATACGCGATTGCTAGTGGTTAACATAATCTCCGGCTCTGACAGTTTCAGTTCCGTGTGTATTTGCATGTCTTTGCGTCTCTACGCATCACTCATTCTCAAATGAGATGGCATTGTATAAATTTGGTCCTTTGGTAGACCTTTAGTTCGTTCGGGTTAAAATATGTTGATACTATTGTCACACAATATATCTTCATAGTATTAGCCCACTTTGAACCACACCTAGTTTCATAACAAACTACTTAACACAAATGCCCTCCTATGCTGCTACTATAGCAGTCATATACTTAGCCTTTTGTTGTAGTATCCGTCACAATGTCTCAACTTTGGAACTCATCCAAATCCATCATGGAACATCCTTTCCATTACATTGTTCCACCCATAGTCTAAATTGAGATAAATTTAATTTGTATCTTGTGACAAAACTAGTACAATGTAACACTTTACAATGAACTACCTTTAACTATTTGTCACTTATACATTATATATTCTTAGTTCTTCCAAAAGCTCATAAGAATATCTTTACTATTGTCCAATGATCATCTTATGAATCATTCTGGTATATGCTCATAACATTTAGAGCATAGGACATTATGGATATATACATATCATGGTATAATCAATCAAAATCTTCATGTGATTTTACTCACCAAGTGTTGAAACACTTGAATTTTGATACAATCCTTTCCATGCAGCAAGAACCTTTCTTGTTGTTTCCATATTGAACCCTTTCAATATCTCATATATGTATGTCTAGCACAACCATATTAGCGCCTTAATCTATCCATATAGATATTGATGCCTAATATTCTGGGTTTTTTTGCCCAAGTCTTTCATCGAAATCTTATTTTAATGAAATCCTTAACTTGTGTCAATTCAAGATACATCATTTCCAATCAACAATATGTCCTATACATAATGTATTAGAAATATGTCTCAGCGCTCCCACTTAATTTCTTGCAAATGCAAGCATCTTCATCATCTCCGATGAATTTAAACTCTTTTAATAGTTTCATCATGGTGAAGATTCCAACTCCGCTATGCTTACTTCAACTATTGAAGTTTACATGCCCTTTTAGCACCCTTTGAATTAACAAAACCCTTCGGACCATGTCATGTACATGTCCTAGGTTACCGTTCTATTAGAAGAACCTTGTTTTGTTTATTCAACTACCATATACCAAATTATATGTAGTGGTTGCTACATTAATCCGTTAAGACTATATATCGCTATGAAAGATCAAATCTTGTCATAGTCAACTCCTTGAACATTGTCGTAAACTTCTTTCCGACATGTCGACTATTTCATAGATGTTAAACATCCATGTCTTATTTCTTTATAGATCCAAACACGACCGATAGGCTTCACGCCTTTTCGGAGGGTCTTCCAAGTTCAGAAACTTGATTTCTCGTGTATGGATACTATCACGGATTCTAGGACTTCTAGTCATTTTATGGAGTCAGGGCCCATCATCGCTTCTTTGCATGCAGTCGGTTCATCATTGTCAAAACAATAACGACTTATGTTTCAAATCTTACTATTTGATTCTTACCGACCAACATGGTTCAATAGGAACTCTAATCTCCAAGATCACACCCTTTGTAATCACGAGAGCCATGAGCATTGTGGCCACCACCAGGACACTTTCCGGCGCTGCACTACTTAGCACATATAGCTAAGGTTCAACAACCTTATCAAAGTTCTATTGTCCCCCCACTTAACTTTTCGTGAAAAATTCCTTCTCAAGAAACTTGACGTTCTAAGCGACAAACCCTTTTGTCCTCGGTGTTATGGAGGAATTCCCAACAAATTCTTTGGGATAACCTACAAAGACGTGCTTATCCGACTTTGGTTGTAAACATTTTACTTATGCATAGCATACCAAAATTTAAGAAAAGACAATTCAGGTTTTATCCCAAACCATAACTCATATGGTGTCATTTCAACGGATCACGATGGTGCTCTTTTCAGTGTAAAAGCGGCAATCTCTAAAGCTTTAATCTTTAAAACATAATGGCAGTTTTATAAATGACACCTTTGATCTTACCATGTCAAACAAGGTTTGATTTGATCTCTCGAACATACCATACTCCTGTGGTTTATCGGGAAATGCAAATTCATGGAACAATTCCTGAATTCTTAGGTGTTTTGCTAAACCTATAACTCAAATATCTTCCTTTATGATCAAATCATAAACTCTTTTATTTTCTTGTTACAATGATTTTTCACTTCATCTTGAAAGTCTTTGAACAATTTTCAAATGTTTCATACTTCTTCCTTATTAAGTAAATATATAAATATATTCACTCAAATTTTTGGAGAAAGCATATGAAGCAAAAAGATCCATCGCATATGGCTACACATAATGGACTATATACATCAACATGCATAATATCCAATAAGTTAGTCATCCGTTCCTCTTTGGCCTATGGACAGAGTTTCCATTATCTTGAGGGAAGTTTCACAAGCATCAATTGATCAAAATCAAAAGACTCCAAAAATCCATCAAGATGGAGTTTCTTCATGTTTACTTTCCATTATAATTCAAACAGCGATGTCACTTCATAAGTGATCTTCCAATCATTTGTCTTACGACATTTTAGCAATAATATTTATGGATGTGATTTCTCCAACTAGACTTGTAAAAGTTCATCCATCCTTTATGGAATACAGTAATTATTTGAACAACCATTGTTCTCGTAATACCGGAACAAAATAACAATTATTAAAACAAATCTTGAAGGCTAGGTTTGATGACAACGAAAAACACAATAACACTTTATTTGTTTTCGATGAACATCATCACTTATTCTTTTGCTAGGTACTTAGGCCGTTGCAGTTCATGAATTGTGTTGTTCTGTATGACACTTCACACCAACCAATTCGGTATCCAATACCGGTATCCAATACCTCAGAACCACATTGTTTAACAAGCAAGGAATACAACCATAACATGTACATCTTCTATACACCTAAGTTGGACATTTCCAACCTTTTCTTTTCTGCCAAATATTTTATAGATTCTCTTTCAACAATTCCTTTTCTTTTAAAAGAATCTATCAACATCAATAGTGGTGTCATTCACATGACACATAGTACAAAGCGTATATAGTCAAATACTAATACCTTTGGACTTGCACTTTGAAGTGGATCACCATCATCAAATGTTTGGTGTTCTTTCAAAAATCCATTCTTTAGTAATCTATTAGTGTAGTAAACATTTTACTTACATCTTCTATTCATCCTTATCATGAAAACTTTCATGATCAAGCTACTATAGTCTATAAGGAAGAATCGCGAGTATAATATCAGTTCCCAAAACCCTTTTGGTAGATTCGGATGCCTAGCATCTCCATCCTTCACAAATTCTCATACAATATGAGAACATGTATTTTGCTAAATTATACTCTATCATAATGCAACCAAAAACATTGTTTCAGATATCACAATATCTTTCACACATGATGGTTTCTGAAGCAATTTTCAGCTCCAATATAATCTCGATATTAAAACAACTTTTGAATATCAATAATCATGGAGGCAAACATGATACTTTAGATACTAACATTGGAATTCTTACTCTTTATTTAGTACTACTTATTAAACTTCATGGAGTAAATAGAGTTTGCTGAAAGTTTGCAATAGGACTTATAAACTTTAAATTGACATTCAAAACAATACGATACCAGTTCGTAAAGTAAATATCCAGAATTCTATAGTTCTATTATCTCAAATAAAACTAAGTATAAGGTAGTGAACAGATGCCAATGACTACAACAAATTATGCAAATTCACTTCGATTTAGTTTATGACAAATAGAGTTCGACTAATCCAAATTAGAAATGAACTCCCACTCAAAAACGACATCCCTCGTGTCTTTTTGGTGATTACATGAACCAAATCCAATACACCAAGTCCGATCATCACGTGAGTCGGTGTAGCTTCAAAGGCGAGCATCTATATGGGCATCATATCAACTATATGACTCATGCTTAACCTTTTGGTCCGTGTTCCGAGGACATGTCTGTACATGCTAGGCTTGCCAAGTAAGAACCTTAGTATTCGCGTGTGTAAAACTGTCTTACACCCGTTGCATGAAAGCGTAGAGTTGAGAACACCCGATCATCACGTGATGTCTCGAAACACGATCCATAGAACGGTGCATACTTAAGGAAGAACACATTTTATCTTGATATTTAAATGAGGGATCATCTTACAATGCTACAGAAAGCGCCAAACTAGCAGTATAAGATGCTAACATATGATGTGTAAAGTGAGATGATATGGTCTATGCATTTGATCTCTATCATTTGCATCGTGGTATGATCTCTATCATTCCTTTGTGTGTAAGGCCAAGGTCTATGGAACTTACACGTTGAATGTGTTGTAAGAGTATCTATCATACATCTACTTACAATAATACCATATCAAGACACTAGCCAAGCAACGATCTAAACTAGACGCCTCTAATTTATAAATTGCAAGTTTTACGTGGCTTAGGGCTTTCGGAGATAGAACCGTTCTTACCTACGAACATGAACCACAACGAGGATAACCAAGTTATTAGCAACTCGTTGTAAATCAGATATTGACTATAGTAGGAGAGACAGACACCCATCATCCACTTATGCAAAACAAGTTGCATGTCAGTCGTGGAACCGGTCTCATGTACGATGACATGTAAGGTTGGTCCGGGCCGCTTCATCCCACTATGCCACCAATATCCAAAATACATAGAAGATGCAATAACATGATCATCATCGCCCACATATAAACATATGTGTACTACCCGTGCAAAGCACCTACGCATAGATCAGGCTCTGATACCACTGTTGGGTCCGCAGCATAAAAAACAAAAAAATTCGTATGATGAGAACTATACGCCAAGATCTATCTACTAGATACAGAGCAATGGGTGGACATACATCCATGGAGAACTTACCCTCAAAGACAACGAGTTTTGTTAACGAGTAGGAACTCGTGGTTGATGTAGTCGTACGCTTGCCGATCTCAAGATCGTGTGGAAGTCCGACAGGTCCAGCAGCTCCAGCACCATCAGGTCCAGCACCATCAAGTCCAGCACCGCAAAGTAGCGGTGCATCCGTGATCGCACACACGTTCGGTCCCCCGAACAACCTCCACCTCCTCGCTCCAGCGATGCAGCGGAAGTAGCAACTCCTTTCTAGATAAAGCCACCGGGAACATGTATCTCGCTAATCCGAGACCATGGGGAATAACTAGAGGGACAAGAGAACCTTCACGAGGAGGTGGTGCCAAGATGAGATGAGGGAGTGGGGGCCTTTTATAGGGAGAGGGGGGGGAAGCCCCTCACCATGGCCGGCGGCCAAGGGAGGTGCCCCCACCTCTTCCACATTCATGTGGGTGGAGCTCCCACTCACATAATTAGCCACCCACTCAAAATTCCACTCACCTCCATTAAATTTCCACCAAATTTAATGCAAGTTCTCATTAAATAAAACACTTTTATTTATTTTATTCAGAATTTTGTCAATTACATTAATTAACAAACATTCACATAAAACCCCCTGCAACATTTCAATATCACATGCAGAACCAGTTTCAGCAATTTCACCCGAAACAATTCCGGTTTCCATCGAAATCATTCCAGCGCTTTCTTAAATCTTTATCTGAAACATATTTGCTCCTAAATGGTGTCGGTATCCCTTAAGTGTGTCACCCTATGGTTTGTGAATAATGCAGACATGATCAAGACCCCTCTCCGATCAATAATCAGCAGCGGGACCTGGAGATCCGTACTGACTCCCACATATTCAACGATGACTCTTGTGATCGTGTGAACCTTTAACGTCGTAACTAAAATCCCTTTGTCTCGCGATATATTACATGTCCGAGATTCGATCATTGGCATCCAAATACCTAGTTTGATCTCGTTACCGACATGCACTCTTTTCTCGTTCCCGTGATATAACATTCTAGTGATCACATCACTTTCTTGCAAGCTATTTCAATGCGATATCACCGAGAGGGCCCAGAGTATATCTATCAGTCATCGGGATGGACAAATCCCACTCTTGATCCATGAGCCTCAACATAACACCTTCGTAGCACGGAGCCCACCTTTATAGTCACCCTGTTACGGTGTGACGTTTGATGTTATCAAGATACTCTTCCGGTGTTAGCAATTAACATGATCTCATGGTCTAAGGACTAATATTACTTCGTATGATGTTATAGGAATAAAAACATAATGACTCTGATCGTAATGCTATACTTCGAATGAATGTTCATCACATCATTCCACCAATGTTGTGACCTCGTTATTAACGACATCCAATGTCCATGATCAGGAAACCTTGATCATCTTGTTAATCAACGAGCTAGTTTATAAGAGAGGCATAACTAGGAACTTTCCTTTTTGTTTATTAAACACACATGTATTAACGTTTCCAAATTAATACAATTATAGCATGCAAAATAAACATTTATCATAAACAAGGAATAAGATAATAACCACTTTATTATTGCCTCTCGGGCATATTCCCTTCAGTATATCGATCATAGACAAGCATAACTAAAGTAGTGTTATAAATTTGACTTAATATGTGACTAGTAATTCAGCTTCACTACAATGGAATGGATAATAAAAATGCCTACAACTGGTGGATCTGTGGTGATCTGTGTCATACCATACCTGCCTAGTAAGTATTGCAACTCCAATGGAATGTGATAAAAGTGCCAATAACTGCTGGGTTTTGGGATTCCTCAGGACAATTATATCTGACTAGTAAATGTTCCAACTACCACAGAATGGTTAATTAAAACTACCCACTACTTATTCTTCAGGATGACTCATGCTATGTATATCTGATTAGTAAGTGCTGCAACTATAACGGAATGAGTAAAATTGCCAACTGTGTGAGTTCCTTGGACCGACTTCCTCGTTTGGTCTCGAGGGGGAAATACCAGGATGGATATGTTTGGTGTTAGTATCAGGTTGGAACCGAATAGGTCTTTCTTATCTCTCTCTAATAGCCGATAGTGATACCGAGTCTCTATAGGTTGTTTAGTGCATGCTGCGCTGCCGCTCCAGTCCACCATACCTATGTAGGCGAGAGTCGCCAAATTCTAGCCTCGCCGTGTACTGGCCTTAGTACTGACGCTCCTCTTTTTTCCTTTGCCCTTTGCCGGCACCCCTTTTGTTTTAGCAGGTTTGAGATCGACGTCGTTAGTAGGGTTACCCTTCCGGCTTGGCCTGGGCAGGGTTATGAACGCCATTGGTTATTCTACAGGGCTCTTAGCCCAATTTGCATCTTGTCCGTACTCGGACGCTATATCAATTTCAAGGTGATTTGGATCTTTGTATTGTATATCTGTATTCTTGACTCGTTGAGTCGCTGTTCTATATATATATCTGTTCTGTGGCTCCCATTGAGGATTGTTGTGTAATGGTATTACTTCGTTTTCCACCCACACGAAAGTGCCTGGTGGGCGTCCTTGAATCGTTTCTATGCGGGTTTGGCGGAAAAGGGCTAAAACTTGCATAGGGCCGATTCGAGGGTGTTACAAGAGGGTGGCAAGCAGCTGGTTCTGCATACCAGCCCCGCCGCAGCTCAATCCGCCAGGCGAGAGGCCCACGTGAAAGGCCTTGTGGCGAACTATTCTCCCAGTGGTTAAAGTTACAGTCCACTGCTCCTTGAGTATGTGAAGAACTGGAATAACGCAGAATTCATCGACCCTCGAGATGATCTGTCGGAGAAGTTCGGCCCAGCCGAGTTCAGCGCACAGATGAACTCCGCTACGAAGGCTATCTCTTCAGCTGGCCGGAAGATGGAGGTAACTCTTTTCCTCTGCTGTTAATACCTTGCATAACTGAGCACTTGTAGACATAGCCCCTAGTCCCCGAGCCTCCGAGGGAATAACTTGTTATTCAGTCGGATGCTCCTTACAAAATTTAGTTTTTGTCCATAGCAATGTCAAATTTTAACATATTCAGAGCCGGGTTAAGTTCCCTTGGCTCGGATCTTATACACTTAGAATATCCACACACCTAGATCCAGGTTAAGTTCCCTTGGGCCGGATCTTGTATACTTCGAATATCCACACACCTAGAGTCGGGTTAAGTTCCACTTGGCTCGGATCTTGTATACTTCGAATATCCACACACCTAGAGCCAGGTTAAGTTCCACTTGGTCCGGATCTTGTGAAATTCGAATATCCACACACCTAGAGTCGGGTTAAGTTCCCTTGGCCCGGATCTTGTAAACTTCGAATATCCACACACCTAGAGCCGGGTTAAGTTCCGCTTGGCCTGGATCTTGTAGACTTCAAATTATTTTTAGATTGCCTTTGAATTTTGCCATTGCCTTGCTTATTTCAGATTACCACTAACAGCCGATCCGCTGAGTTCCAGCGCCTGCTGGACTCCTATAAAGACATTCGAGCGCGTTATGGCAAACTCCTAGAGGAGTACCAGAAGAGGGGTAATTTTCCTTTCTTCCTCTTCCGTCTTCATTCATTCGAACTTCCTAGGATCCGTATTAATCTGCTATCCGAATCATGCAGCCGAGGTTGAAGCTGAAAATATCATTATGCGAAAAAACCTTGCTGATATCAAAGGTAAATTTATCTCCTTCACATGATCACTGTACTTTCCTTCCTTTATCCGGTGGACACTTATACTTTGGGTCCTCCGGATCATTATACTTTTGCAGTTGCTCTCGAGGACAGCGTTACCATGCCTGAAATGATGACCCATTTCCTCGAACAAGCAAGGAAGCATGAGGCTGAGTTGAAGAAGAAGGATGAAGAGATAGCCCGGCTCTAGCTCCAGGACTCGGAGATCACTCGGCTGAATGCCGAAATTCAGAGGCTCAAGGGCCTCCATAAGTCCGAGTTGGAGAAGGATGACCAGGAGTTTGCCGAGGAGAAAGAGCGTTTAACCATGAAAATCTCCAAGGACAAGAGCTTAACGCAGGAAGGCGATATCAAGCTTACGTCGGTGACCACCGAATATGAGAAACTCTAGGCCCATAGTGCCGACGTTCATTCCGAGCTTCAGTGACTCCTCTTCCAGATTGCACGTGAGTTTTCTCCCTTTGCTTGATTTTCTTTCCTCCAGGTTCAGTGCTTTTGTGCACTGTTTCTTCTTCCCCATTTTCAGGCAGATTTCCAGAGAGTGATGCGCATGGTGATGCCGCTGTAACTCGGTCCCGCGAACAACGTGGTATTCTTGTAGGCCCTGATGCTGAGCCAATCCCGTATACCACGGAGGGCCTGCTGGCGAGTCTCACTGCTCGCCTTGAGCTAGTGAAGAATCATGGCGTAGATATCATACCAGCAGCAACGCGTATGTACGGCTCCCTCTGGACCACTGATCCCATTCCCAAAACTGGTTTGGCTTTCATATCCAAATTGATGGGGTGCGAGCATCAGCTGAACCTATGGCGTGAATCTGCTGCACGGGATGGTGCTGACATCGCTTTGCAGTTCGTCCTTTCGTGGTATGAAGGGATTGATTTGGGGTTGCTCACTCGCATGCGCACTGGGTCCAAGTGGTGTGAGAATCCGGATTGGATTGCGCATCGCAAAGCCTATGCCAATAAGCTCATTCAATATTCCTTCTGCCACACTTGGAATGAAGGGCCGAGTTATCTCGATGTCTTTTACGATGAAGCTGTGTCTGGAGATGATGAAGAAGAAGGGAGTGAAGGTGAGGCCTCCCAGCTTGGCGACGAGGCTGAAGACCTGGAGGATGAACCTGAGGCTAGCACTCCTCCCCCACACTCTGAAGTACCTCCTTCTTCGACAGATGATTCGTTTGCTGCCCCTGCTCCTTAAAAAACACTCATCATATTTATCAGATCCCCGGAATGCCGGGCGGAAATGTATCTAAATACCTTAGTTTGGTTGTGCTACAATTTATTGTTCCGAACTAAGTTTTTAATGCCGGATTATCATGGGTGAAGTCCCTAGGTTTCGTTTTCTTGTTCCCCCAATTTTGGACTCGGCTCGCGTCTACCTTGATTCCGTTTTTTTGACTTACGAGTCCGAGGTTCAAAAAATTGATTCAACAATACTTGAAACTTTGAGACTAGCTCGAAATGATCCGGTGTTTTAATGAGCATAATAAACTAAGGGTTAGTCAAAATAACCAATGTCGTCTCGTATAAGTTCTTTTCCTTAGTCGTTTTTCATGTGCTCTGCCATTCCAAACTTGTTCTCTTACTTGCCATGAAGCCAATTCTTGTTGGACAATAGCAAAGTCGAAGAGTTAGGTTTTTGGTGCTCACACATTGCTAATCCGACTAAGATATAAGCGACTTAAGCCAACCGACATAAAAATACGAAAACGAGAGACAATTATTATGGTAGTCCCTGAGTCTCTGCTCGGGGTGGCAAAGTTTTTATTAATAAGCTCATTGCCAACATACATACCGACATATGAGTAGCTCGGATACATTCACCTCTTAGTTAGGTGTAGAAAGGACGAAGTAGTGCTACGTTCCACGATCACTTGGATTCCTCTCCGGACCTGTCCGCCTTGTTCTTTTCCTGGGGTTGTGCATCAATAAGATAGTAGGAGTCATTATGCAAGGCTTTGCTTACAATGAAAGGTACTTCCCATGGAGGGGATAACTTATGCATGCCAGCTGTGCGCTGTATCAGCCGGAGTACCAGGTCACCTTCCCGGAAGACTCGGGGGTTTACTTTTTGGCTATGATAGCATCGGAGATTTTGCTGATATATGGCGGATCTAGACAAGGCCAATTCTCTCACTTCTTCTAGCAGATCAACATCATTTTGCCGGGCTTCGCGCACTTCAGCTTCTGTGTATTGGGTGACTCTTGGCGAATAGTGCTCTATGTCGGCTGGTAATACAGCTTCTGCCCCATATACCAGAAAGAATGGTGTATAGCCTGTTGATCGATTTGGAGTTGTTCTTAAGCTCCATAGTACCGCTGGTAGTTCTTCTATCCAGCACCCCGCTGATCTTTGCAGTGGCTCTATGAGCCGGGGTTTTATCCCGGACAATACCAGTCCGTTGGATCTTTCCACTTGCCTGTTCGATGTGGGGTGGGCGACTGAGGCGACATCTAGCCGGATCTTCTTCTCTTGGCAGAATCTCGTGAACGCTCCTTCAGCGAAATTTGTTCCATTGTCAGTTATGATGCTATGGGGATAGCCATATCTTAGGATTATATCCTTGAGGAATCTTACTGCTGTTGCCCCATCACATTTACGAATTTGTTTCAATTCAATCCATTTGGTGAACTTGTCAACCATGACTAGGATATGAGTCATCCCTCCTTTCGTCGGCTTGGCCCTACCATATCTAGGCACCATACAGCCAATGGCTAGGTAATGGGTATAGTTTTCAGCTCCAACATTGGTAGATGAGTTTTCGTGGCGTATCTTTGACAACCATTGCATTTTCTCACCAAGTCTTCTGCTTGGTCCAAAGCACTGGGCCAATAAAATCCATGCTGGAAAGCTTTTGTCACTAATGCCCTTGAGGAGGCATGGTGGCCACATTCCCCTTGGTGAATATCCCGGAGTATGTCAAGTCCTTCTTCCGGATCAACACATCGCTGCAGTACTGTAGTCACACTTATTTTGTATAGTTCGGCTTTGATAATTGTATAGGCCTTTGCCCTTCTCTGGATTTGCCTTGAGACTATTTCGTCATCCGCCAAGATTCCCTCTCTCAGAAAATCAAAATTTGGCTTGGCCCAAGTTGGTACAGTCTAGACGGGAAATGGTTCCTCGTCAATTTCCATCGCATCCACCGACATAACTCCTGCTGGATCAGGCTGATCAGTCCCCGGGTTTGCTGAAGCAGTCCTCAGGTTTGCTGAAGCAGTCCCCGGGTTTGCCGAGGTGCTTCCCCACTCTATCTCCATAGGTGCAGCTCCTGATCCAGAGAGTGCCGGGATATAAATTGAATCTGATTCGAGTGAGGGCGTGATAGATGGTTTTCTCAGGTGCTCCAAAGCAACATTTGGCAGGATTGGCTACCGGGATGAGCCTAACTTGGACAGCGTATCTGCTGCCTTGTTTTCAATCTGAGGTATGTGGTGGAAATCACACCCCTCGAAGAACCCACTTATCTTTTGAACATGGAACCTGTATAGGGCCATGTTAGCATCCAAGGCATCCCAATTTCCAGACACTTGTTGCACCACCAAATCGGAATCTCCAAAGTATTGTATCTGACGTATCCCTAATTCTTTCGCTACTTTGAGACCATGTACCAATGCTTCGTGTTCCGCCAGATTATTCAAAGCACTGAAGTGGATTTGAAGGACATATTTCAGTTGATCCTTCTTGGGCAAGGTAAGCACTACTCCGGCGCCCAACCCATTTTTCAGTTTCGATCCATCGAAGTGCATTTGCCAATAATTGGAGTCTGGCAGGGGTGGCTCGTATTGCATTTCAGCCTAGTCCATAAAGAAATCCGCCACGGCTTGCGACTTGATAGCATCCCTTCTGTCAAATTGTGGCGCATAGGGAGCTAACTTTATTGCCCACTTTGCTATCCGGCCACTTGCATCTTTGTTACTCATAATCTCCAAAATGGGTTCCTCACATATCACCTTGATGGAGTGTTCCTCGAAATAGTGTTTGAGTTTCTTGGCCGACATATATACATCATACACCATCTTTTGATAGTGAGCATAGTTCTGTTTTGAAACTGACAATACCTTGCTCAGATACTACACCGGCCTTTGCACCGACTTTCCTTCCTCCTCACGCTCCACTACGATTACTGCACTTACAACTCGGTTGGTCGCGGCTATGTAGAGCAACATTGGCTCCTTGGGTAGTGGTGCTGCTAGGATCGGTGAAGTAGATAACATCTTTTTCAACTCTCAAAACACAAGGTCCGCCTGTGGTGTCCATGTGAATTTATCTGCCTTTTTCATTAATTGGTAGAGGGGCAAGACCTTCTCTCCCAACCGACATACGAACCGACTTAACGATGCCAGACGACCAGTGAACTTCTGCACATCGTTAAGGCATTTTGGCAGTTCCATTCTCTCTATGGCTCGGATTTTCATCGGATTAGCTTCAATGCCACGGCTAGATACTAAAAAACCGAGTAACTTTCTAGCGGGCACGCCAAAGGTGCACTTCTCTGGGTTCAGCTTCATTCGGAACCTTCTCAAGTTCACGAATGTCTGCCGGATATCATCGAGGAGCGTATTGCTTTCCTTGGTTTTTATCACCACATTATCCACATAAACTTGCACGTTCCGACCTATTTGGTCATGTAAGCATTTTTGCATGCATTGTTGGTACGTTTCTCTTGCATTACATAGTCCAAACGGTGTGATAGCAATAAGCCCCATACGGGGTAATAAACGCAGTCTTTATTTGATCATCCGGATTCAGGGTTATCTAGTGGAAACTAGAATACGCATCAATGAATGATAGTAGCTCACATCCGGTTGTTGAGTCTATGACTTGATCTATCGTAGGGAGTGGAAATGGATCTTTGGGACACGCCTTATTCAGGTTCATGTAATCAATGCACATGCGCCATACCACAGGCACGTTTGGATCATCTTTCTTCTTTTCCACAAGCACCGGATTAGGGAGCCAATCCGGATAGAGTACTTCCATGATAAATCTGGCCGCTAGGAGCCTAGCTATTTCATCTCCGATGACTTTACTTCTATCTTCGGCGAAACACCGGAGAGGTTGCTTTACCATCTTAGCCCCAGGTATTACGTTTAATGAGTGCTCAGCCAACTCCCTCGGTACACCTTGCAGATCCTGAGTAGACCAAGCAAAGGTATCCCGATTCTCACGGAGGAAGTTGACAAGTTCGCTTTCCTATTTACTGCTTAACCCGACACCAATGGTTACGATGCGCTCTGGGAACTAATCATCGATTGGCACTTACTTTGTGTCCTTGGTTGCTTGGAATGATACGCTCCCGTGCGGGTTGGTCAGAGCCGGCATATGCTGTTGCGCGGATTTTGCCAATGCCGCCACCTCTAGTATCTTCTTTTTTTTTCTTGAGCTATCATGAGTGACTCGGCTAAGTTAGATCCGGCTGAGGCGCACTCGATCGAACGCCGGAAGTCCCCTGATACAGTTATCACGCCCTTGGCCCGGGCAACTTCATCTTAAGGTAACTGATGTGGGTAGTTGCCATGAACTTGTTCAACGCTGGCCTTCCGAGTAACGCGTGATAAGCGCTTTCCAGATTCACCACTTCGAACTCCAAATTTTCAGTCCGACAATTATCTCTCGTGCCGAATAACACATCAAACTGGACCTTACCAATTGGCTCGCAGGAAATACCCGGTACAATGCCATGAAAAGTGGTCCTCGTTGCTTGCAACATGTTCTCTATTATTCCCAACTTGTGCATGGTATCCATGTACATTATGTTGATACTACTGCCATTGTCGATCAGTACCTTAGAAAACCTCACATTGAGATTCGGCCCGATGAACGTTGGATCTAGGACCATAGCATAGGTCCCAGGGCTAGGCATGATCTTTGGGTGATCCTTGATACTCCATGTGATCTCTTGATCTGCCCAGGGCATGTATCTCACTACTGCCGACATTACTGCGTTTACCTCCATATGCCGGCGCTGCAAGCTTTTCCTTTCATTTTCTTCCGTGGTAAACACACAGTAGCTCTGATGATGCTCCATGTACTCGTTTCTTCCCTCATTCTCGTGGTAACTATGACCTTGTTGCTGGTTATTGCCTACCTGATGTACCGCATCTCTTCTTTCCTGACTCTCATACCTCGGCGGAGGTGGTGGCAACATCAATTGCTGTCCATTTCCCCCTATTAGTAACGGTGGCCGTGGTGCCTCATTCCTAGGTGCTTTGTTTTGAGGTGCCTGAGCATTCCCCGAACTGCCCTGTTCTAACTTTCTCATCCATTCACATTGCCGGGTTGTGTGATTTGCTGGACTATTCGGGCTTGGTGTATGGAACTTGCAAGGTTGATCCAACATGGACTCAAATGTATACCTCGGTCTATCCTTTCGCTCTTACCATTGCTTTTTCTGCTCCGGGGGCCAAGGTTTTTTCTCTTCATTTTTCTGCTGCTAGTTTTGCCCTCCAGTTTTTTGGCGTTGGCTGGTACCAACATTGGGTTGATCCCGGTCTACCGCTGCTACTTGCTGCGAGTTTTATCGGTAATCCAGGTGCTCATCCCTTCTCTTTCCTTGAAAATCATGTTGGGAATATGCCCTAGAGGCAATCATGTATGATGATATTCCTGTGTATTCATAAGGTTATGGTCCATGTACGAACTGCTGATATGTATCATCGAATATGTGATTTGATTGTGGAACTACATATTCATGTTTTTCATACTAATTGTCCTAGGTCATTGAGGTTGTGCCGGACACACAACTTATACCAATGTGAACGTCGGCAGATGACTAGGTTCCACTTGTCATGGGCATGGAGATGCTATTCTGACTTACACGGATTCGGCTAAAGAGTTTAGCGAGTCAGACTGACCCATATTGAGATGCAACGAACAAGTCGTCATTTGCATGTCTCAATCAATGTAATCCTTAGACCTGAGGTTATTGCACAATCCGAGTTGAGGATCTCTGACTTAGGTTCTGTGAAACGTTGTTTCATCACTGGGCAGTTATAAAGGCGGAGTTCGGGTCGATTGAGAATCAAGCTGCGTGATGTGAATAACCAAGACGGGATTTTGCCCCTCCATCTGGAGAGATATTCTCTGGGCCCTCTCGGAAGATATGATTCGGAAAGCATGGCCATGCGCGTCTCGGATTAAGTGTTAACCGAGGAAACCGACTAAGAGTTAGTCGGATGAATCACTTATCTCGGATCGAGAAAGAGAGTCGGACTATTTAAGGGATGACGATCATTCGCCTATAGTCCGACAAGGTATATCGTGAGGCAAAAGGGACTCAGACGAAAGTCGCATTGGAAGGTATGTCGTCATGACTTATTGGTACTTGGGAGTTGGCACGTTCTGCTAGGAGCCGCTACCAACTGATTGATCACGAGTGAGACTTGGAATCGTGTCCGGGTTACCATGAGCCTATCGGGTCACACACTTAAGAGCGGGAGCAAGTTTGGGTTAGACCCAAACAGGAAACCTATTTGGGTTGGACCCAAATAGAGACATGGACTTAGTCAGCAAGTGAGACTTGCAGTGGCTAATATAGGCCTTTTTAGTGAATGGGCCACAAGTGAGTGGAGCCCACTTTCACTCCCTATATAAGCTGGGTCGCAGGTGCTTAGAGCACAAGGTTAGGTCACTCCATGTGTTGGAAACCCTAGCCCCAGTCCATCCTGTCGCCGCCGTACCAGACCTAGCAGTCCATCACCGGCGCTCCTCCTTGTACGTGTGGATACCGGCGGAGGTGCTGTACGTTCATCACTTCGACGATCGTGAAGAAAGAACGGATCGTGGATCGTGGAACCGGAACGGATCGCGAGGACCGCACTGCATCAAGCGACGTGCTTCATCCATTCCGCAATTGCGCGTCTAGTGGTAATCCTCGTGGCCTTCTACCTGAGATGGATCTTGGGATCACCGCATAGGGAAAAGTTTTGTTTATCTCTACGTGGACCAACAGTGGTATCAGAGCATTAGCTTCTGGTTTTAGGCTCGAGATCGCGCATATGTGATATGCGGTTGGCGTTAGATTGGATCTAATTGCAGTTTTGGTGGTCGATCTATGAGATAGATCGGTTTTGTACAAAGTTGATTGGATCAACTGTACTCGGGGGAATCGATGATCTGGTTTCCGTGATCTAACTGCTAAGGTCGTGGAACGACATACCCCTACCGGTCGGTTTCCGCCATCGGGGTAGACTATGACACGTAAACCCGGATGCGGTGATCGAAGATCAAAGGGTTTGATCGAATCGGAGTCCGAATCGGATTTGGGTAAAATTGTTTTATCCAATGATGAAATCCATGTCTGGAATGCAGATGAGATCTGTGTTTTCAGAAAAACCGTCGGGCGCAGCCCGCACCCGCGAGGGGCGCTGCCCCTTCGATCCCCGCTCGCTATCCGGCTAGCGGGACCGCCGGCTTCGCCCTGTCGTAGTGCCTTAGATGTCGTTGTGAGTTTCACAACGCCGGTAGATATCGTATCTATGCATAACTTGTTTTGCAGGATGATGTTGTGAATGGTATGGCTTATGTGCATGTAATGTGTGTAATCCATACGTGATCTGCGTATCATGGATTTTGTCAGCCGGCTGGAGCCTAGGTGCTGTCCACTTATTGTATAACGGCATGCGTGTCGGATTCTCTGTGTCATTTGCATCACAAGCTAGTGTGGCTGTTTGGAGAATCCGGAAGGCATGCAAGTCGGTGTACAAATCGGCTACATGGTGTAAGACGGCACGTGACAAGAGTTGACACGAGTCGGATTACAGGCTTTATGGAGATGGAGATCGCCATGAAGAGAGCCATACCATTTCACATTATAATTGTTTTATTTTGTGTTATTGTTATGTCTCTGTTTTACCTCTATTAGATAGTTGGTAGAAAGTAATCCCTCAAAGAAGGTCTAGTCGGTTTCCCCGCCAGTGCTGCACCATCACAAGTCGGACATTTTTGGTAGTGGGCTCATAAAATTGAGGTGCTATCAATTCTTTCCGACAAGGTGGGTTCGAGTCGGACTCTTACAGTGGAAGCACTTGGTAATCTAGACAGGTCTATCACAACTGTTGTGGGACTTGGGGAAAAGTCGGATGGGAGCCGGGGCATGTGATGCCACCCATCCAACAGGAGTCGTATGAGATACGATTGACAAGGAGTTGTCTACCTAGATCACTTGATGGCTAGCGGTGATGCTAAAGCTCACTAGTCGACTTGCTTATTTAGGGCCCTGAATCACTAAGTAACCATCGGAGGGGTGTTGGTTCTAGTCATAAATATTAACGTGTTTAATATGCTTGCTCTTTTATGCATACATGTCTTAAGTGTTTTGCATATTTTCTGTTGTAGATCAATGGCACCTAGCAGTCTTCCTCAGATTTCTGGTTTTGCTTTGAGAACCATCTTAGAGAAAGATAAGTTGAATGGAACTAATTTCACCAACTGGTATCGTAATCTGAGAATTGTTCTCAAACAAGAAAAAAGGGATCGTGTCCTAGACAACCCACTTCCAGCTGAGCCGGATGAGAATGCGATTGTCGCAGCCACCAATGCCTACCGTCGGATTTGTGACGAATCCACGGAGATTAGCTGTCTTATGCTTGCTCACATGGAACCGGACTTGCAGCAGTAGTTCGAGAATGTTGAGGCCTACGATATGATCGAAAGCCTCAAAAGTATGTTCCAGGCTCAAGCAAAGACTAAGAGGTATCAAGTCTCTCAGGCTTTGTTGAGTTGCAAGCTTAAGGATGGCGATCCACTGAGTCCGCATGTGATCAAGATGGTTGGTTACGTGCAGTCTCTGGAAAGGCTTGGCTACCCCATTAGCGAAGAGTTCGCTACGGACATAATTCTGAACTCTCTTCCTAGTGCGTATGGCCAGTTCATATCGAACTACCACATGCATGGTATGGATAAGAAGCTCACTGAATTACATGGGGTGCTCAAGCAGGCTGAGGCAGATCTCAAGAAAGGTGCCAGTCAAGTGTTGATGGTACAAAACAAGGCTAAGTTCAAGAAGAGTTCTTGGACTAAGAAGAAGAAGGCAAAGTCAGGAGGTAAGGCGGAGGACCTAGTCCAAAGCACTTCCTCAGGGACTAAGCCATCTCCTGCAGCCGGATCCACTTGCTTCTACTGCAAGTCGGATGGCCACTAGAAGAGGAATTGCAGCAAGTACTTGGCTGATAAAGCCAAGAGCGGAGGTGTGACTTCCGGCTCAGGTACGCTTGTTTGCAATGTTATAGTCATTTATCTTGCTGATGCACCTGGTAGTTCTTGGGTATATGATACCAGATCAGTCATTCACATCTGCAACTCGTTGCAGGGACTGGTAAGAACTAGGAGCGTGGCAAGAGGCGAGGTTGACATTAGAGTCGGAAACAAAGCGAGAGTCGCTACGTTGGAAGTCGGCACAACGCAACTTCATTTACCTTCTGGATTCATAATGGAGCTAAATAATTGTTATTATGTTCCAGTTCTTAGTCGAAACATCATTTCTGCCTCATGTTTGATGAGACAGGGCTATGAGTCGAATATTAAGAATAATGGTTGTTCTTTATATTTGAATGCTATGTTTCATGGCTTTGCGCCCGTCCGGGATGGGTTATTTATTTTGAATCTTGAGAGTGAATCTGTCTATAACATAAATATGAAAAGGTTGAAACCAAATGATCTGAATATGACTTAATTTTGGCATTGTCGGCTTGGTCATATAAGTTGGAAACGCATGAAGAAGCTCCATGATGATGGACTCCTAACTTCGTTCGACTTGGAGTCGTTCGAGACATGCGAATCCTGCCTTCTCGGCAAGATGACCAAGACACCTTTTGCAAAGAGTTGTGAAAGGGCGTCCGACTTATTGGGACTAGTACATAGTGATGTATGTGGCCCAATGAGCACGACAACCGGAGGTGGTTATGAGTACTTCATTACCTTCACTGATGATTTGAGTAGGTATGGATATATCTACTTGATGAAACATAAGTCGGAAGCCTTTGAAAAGTTCAAGGAATTCCAGAATGAGGTACAAAATCAACTTGGCAAGAAAATAAAGTTTCTTCGGCCGGACCGAGGAGGCGAGTACATGAGCCATGAGTTTGATGACCATCTAAAGAGTTGTGGAATAGTTCCCCAGCTCACTCCTCCAGGAATGCCGCAGAGAAACGGTGTGTCGGAAAGAAGGAATCGGACCTTGTTGGACATGGTACGGTCAATGATGAGTCGGACAGATCTGCCTTTATCATTTTGGGGTTATTGTCTAGAAACTGCAGCGTTCACACTAAACATAGTACCATCAAAGTCGGTAGAGAAGACACCACATGAGATGTGGACTAGCAAGAAGCCGAGTTTGTCTTTTCTTAAGATTTGGGGTTGTGAAGCTTTTGTCAAGCGACTTCAGTCGGACAATCTTACAGCTAAGTCGGATAAGTGTATTTTCGTGGGAAATCCGAGGGAAACCTTGGGTTACTACTTCTACAACCGAGAAGAGGGCAAAGTGTTTGTCGCTCGAAACGGTGTCTTCCTTGAGAAAGAGTTTCTCGGTCGGGGAGTCAGTGGGAGTACGGTGCATCTCGAAGAAATTCGAGAAATACCTGCTAGCAGCGAGTCGGCAAAAGCCTTAGAGGTTGAGCCGGATGTGGTACCTGAGCCGGAAATTGCACCGACACTACGAAGATTGGCCAGATTGCGAAGTGTTTGTGATGTGATGCTGTTGGACAGTGATGAGCCAGCAACTTATTCGGAAGCGATGGTGGGTTCAGATTCCGAGTCATGGCTTGGAGCCATGAGATCCGAGTTAAAGTCCATGGATGAAAATCAAGTTTGGAACTTGGTTGATCTGCCAGACGGTGCAAGACCCGTCGAGTGCAAATGGGTCTTTAAGAAGAAAACTGATATGGATGGAAATGTTTCTATCTATAAAGCACGGCTTGTCACGAAGGGGTTCCGACAAGTTCAAGGAGTTGACTACGATGAGACTTTCTCTCCTATAGCGATGCTTAAATCAGTTCGGATCATGTTAGCTATAGCAGCCTATTTCGACTATGAGATATGGCAGATGGATGTCAAGACGTCTTTCCTTAATGGAAATTTAACCGAGGACGTGTATATGATACATCCCGAGGGTTTTGTCGATCCGGCTAATGCTGACAAGGTATGCAAACTTCGGAAATCCATTTATGGGTTGAATTAAGCATCTCGGAGTTGGAACATTCGCTTTGATGAGGTAGTCAAATCGTTTGATTTCATCAAGAGTGATCATGATTCTTGTTTATACAAGAAGTTTAGTGGGAGCAAAGTAAACTTTCTGATCTTATATGTGGATGACATATTATTGATTGCAAATGATGTCCAGATGTTGCAAGAGACCAAGGAATCATTGGAAAAGAGTTTTTCGATGAAAGACTTGGGTGAGGCGACTTACATACTAGGAATCCGGATCTATAGAGATAGATCAAGGCGGCTCATTGGATTGAGTCAGAGTACATATTTGGACAAAGTGTTGAAGAAGTTCAACATGGAATCGTCTAAGAAGGGGTTCTTAGCGATGTCCCATGGCGTAAAACTTAGCAAGACTCAGTGTCCTTCGACAACTGATGAGCGAAGTCGGATGAGTGCGATTCTGTATGCTTCTGCAATCAGATCCATCATGTACGCTATGATTTGTACTAGGCCGGATGTTTCCTATGCTCTAAGTGTTGTGAGCATATACCAAGCTGACCCTGGAGAGATCCACTAGGCAGCGGCTAAAAATATCCTCAAGTACTTAAGAAGGACTAAGGATATGTTCCTGGTTTATGGAGGTGAGGATGAACTCAGTGTAAAGGGTTACACGGATGCGAGTTATCTCACTGACTCGGATGATTCTTGTCCGCAATCCGGATATGTGTTTGCGATAAACAGAGGGGTTGTGAGCTGGAAAAGTTCCAAGCAAGAAACGGTGTCTGCATCTACGACAGAGGCTAAGTATATTGCTGCCTCGGAGGCGGCAAAAGAAGCCGTTTGGATGAGGAATTTCCTCATGGATCTTGGTGTGGTTCAGGGCTCCTCCAATCCGTTAGACATATATTGTGACAACAATGGTGCTATTGCACAAGCCCAGGAACCTAGACAACACCAGAAGAACAAACATATACTCATGCGGTACCACCTTATTCGCCAGTTCGTGGATCAAGGTGATATCAAGTTATGCAAGGTACACACGGATGCAAACATTGCGGATCCGTTGACAAAGCCACTTCCACAGCCGAAGCATGAGGCGCACCTAAGAGCAATGGGCATCAGATGCCTGGACATGTGATGTCGGAAGATTGACTCTAGTGCAAGTGGGAGACTGTTGGGAATATGCCCTAGAGGCAATCATGTATGATGATATTCCTGTGTATTCATAAGGTTATGGTCCATGTACGAACTGCTGATATGTATCATCGAATATGTGATTTGATTGTGGAACTACATATTCATCTTGTTCATACTAATTGTCCTTGGTCATTGAGGTTGTGCCGGACACACAACTTAGACCAATGTGAAAGTCGGCAGATGACTAGGTTCCATTTGTCATGGGCATGGAGATGCTATTCCGACTTACACGGATTCGGCTAAAGAGTTTAGCGAGTCGGACTGACCCATCTTGAGATGCAACGAACAAGTCGTCATTTGCATGTCTCAATCAATGTAATCCTTAGACCTGAGGTTATTGCACAATCCGAGTTGAGGATCTCCGACTTAGGTTCTGTCAAACGCGGTTCCGTCACTAGGCAGTTATAAAGGCGGAGTTCGGGTCGATTGAGAATGAAGTTGCGTGATGTGAATAACCAAGACGGGATTTTGCCCCTCCATCTGGAGAGATATTCTCTGGGCCCTCTCGGAAGATATGATTCGGAAAGCATGGCCATGCGCGTCTCAGATTAAGTGTTAACCGAGGCAACCGATTAAGAGTTAGTCGGATGAATCACTTATCTCAGATCGAGAAAGAGAGTCAGACTATTTAAGGGATGACGATCATTCGCCTATAGTCCGACAAGGTATATCGTGAGGCAAAAGGGACTCAGACGAAAGTCGCATTGGAAGGTATGTCGTCATGACATATTGGTACTTGGGAGTTGGAACGTTCTGCTAGGAGCCGCTACCAACTGATCGATCATGAGTGAGACTCGGAATCGTGTCCGGGTTACCATGAGCCTGTCAGGTCACACACTTAAGAGCGGGAAAGTTTGGGTTAGACCCAAACAGGAAACCTATTTGGGTTGGACCCAAATAGAGACATGGACTTAGTCAGCAAGTGAGACTTGCAGTGGCTAATATAGGCCTTTTTAGTGAATGGGCCACAAGTGAGTGGAGCCCACTTTCACTCCCTATATAAGCTGGGGCGCAGGTGCTTAGAGCACAAGGTTAGGTCACTCCATGTGTTGGAAACCCTAGCCCAAGTCCGTCCTGTCGCCACCGTACCGGACCTAGCAGTCCATCGCCGGCGCTCCTCCTTGTACGTGTCGATACCGGCGGAGGTGCTGTAAGTTCATCACTTCGACGATCGTGAAGAAAGAACGGATCGTGGATCGTGGAACCGGAATGGATCGCGAGGACTGCACTGCATCAAGCGACGTGCTTCATCAATTCCGCAACTGCGCGTCTAGTGGTAATCCTCGTGGACTTCTACCTGAGCTGGATCTTGGGATCACCGCGTAGGGAAAAGTTTTGTTTATCTCTACGTGGACCAACAAATCATTCCTCCTTGATGATCTTGAGCCATCTCGGTTGTAATATTCCTTATTTGCCTCGCTCGACATCAGCCGGGGCTGCATTGGATCTCCCAAGGCATACGAATCCATGATCCGGATTGTCTCAGCCAAAGTCATTGGCATGTCTCGCTGTAGCCTCTGCCATAGCATACTTCCATATCTGCATCGCTGAGCAAACCACGCAGTAGCTTGTGATTCAATTACCCCCTCGCACGAGTTTTGCACGTTGCACCACCGAGTCAGGAAATCTCGGTCTAGCTCATTCGGTCTTTGCCGGCATAGCGCCAGGGTCTGTGGCCTGTTGGGCCTCTTGTAAGTGCTTGAGAAATTCCTAACAAACAACTCCTCGAAATCCAGCCAATAGTTGACACTTCCTAGTGGCAAATTGTTTAGCCAAACTCTCGCTGGTGCTTCTAGCATCTGTGGCACATATCTTACTGCCCATCTCAAATTTCCTGTGTTAATCTTGACTGCTGTTGTGTAATCAATCAGCCAATCTTCTGGCCTAGTACTACCATCATAGGTTCGGGTTCCTCTGGCCAACTGAAAGTTCGGCACTGGTGGTTCCTTCATGATCCGGGGTCTAAAGCATGCTGGACCCGATGGACCTTGTACCTCAATTAGCTCTGACCTATAAATTCAATCCAATTTCAGCCTCGCATCATCTGGCTGCAAGTTCCCGCTTCCCAGCCTTGACCCAATTACGTGGTGATCCGGTCTGGGGTATCCGTCGTTGATCATGGCCGAATAACCATCATTGTATCTTTCCTGATCCGAGCAAGCATGTTGTTGTTGTGCTGCTTGTCCTGCACTCCCCTCTTGCCGAGGCGCGCATTGTTGTTGCTGCCGAGGTATATTTTGCCCCGTTCCCACGGGGTCTCGCTGTCTGGCATTGCCGTTGGCAACATTTCTCTGACCGGCATTGCCTTGGTCATGGTTACCTCGGCCGACCACACCTCGGCTGGTACCGTGCCGATCTTCATCAACTTGCACTACTTTGCCCTTTCCGGCCCTTACCGGATCGTAGGGAACCATCTGTTTGTCTCTTCTCCCGGAGTTTACTACCTCTTCCCTCCTGGGATTGTGACCCGTAGACGACGCGGCTCCTCCGGATCTTGCCGGGTTATTCTTGGCCGAATGTACGACCTATGACGCTCCTGGTGGCGCTGGGTTTGCCTTGTTCATTTCTTCATTTTGCTGGCTGGTACGTCCATTTTGCATCACTATTCTATGTCTTAGTTCACTATTATTCATTGATATATTTCGTATTGAGAGGTGATACTTATGTTATTTCATCTATTTTTGCATGGTTGATGACTTTTGGAGCATGGACCACTGCAGTCAGGATTCTGATGGAAAAGGTGCTGTTTGGAGGCAAAATTCGCGAAGATCAGAAAATCCGGGAAAATATACGGAAAATCCTATTTTTCCAGAAGACTAAGGATGCCAGAAGATGGAGTGGAGGTGGGCCACAGGGGGCCCACACCACCCCATGGCGCGGGCAGGCCTAGGCCACGCCTGGAGGTGGTGTGGCCGCCCTGGCCCACTCCAGCCTCTCCCCCTTGGCGTATATCATCCCCACGAAACCCTAAGACTCGGGAAGCGACCACAGAAAGATTCCGCCGCCTCTGCGGGGCGGAAAACACCGAGAGAGAAAGATCTCTCCAACAAATAGATTTCTGCCGGGGGAATTCCTTCCCGGAGAGGGGAGATCGTCGCCATCAACACCACCATCAAGCTGGACTTCATCGGGATCATCATCATCATCATCACCACCATCATCACCATCAACACCCTCATCACCATCTCCATATTGCTATAACAATTGAGTTGAATCTTGCATAGTTCACAGGGGAAACTTTCCCGGTGTTGATTACTCCTTGTAGTTGATGCTATTGAGTGAACCATTGAATTATTGTTTATGTTCAGATTGTTATACATCATTATTCCATCTCTGATCATGATCCATATGATGTCTTGTGAGTAGTTCGTTTTGTTCTTGAGGACATGGGAGAAGTCTTGTTGTTAGTAGTGGAGTTGCGTTGAGAAAGATTTAATAAATTGTTTTTAAGTTGTGGTGTACTTCTTCTAGTGGTGTCATGTGAACGTCGACTACATGACACTTCACCTATAAGGGCCTAGGGGAATGCATTGTGTATTTGGCTACTAATCGTAGGGGTTGCCGGAGTGACAGAAACCTGAATCCCCATTAGGAAACCATTGCACAAGGGACGTAAGGGTCTTAGAGTTTAAAGTTGTGGTTAGGTTTCTACCTTAATTACTTTCTTGTACTTACGGATGTTTGCAAGGGGTATAATCCCAAGTATGTATTAGTCTTGGATGGGACGGTACATTAGCACAGGTTCACCCACACAACACTTAGCAAGCTAGAGAAGATTAATCGACTATATGAAGCGAAAGCACTTGACAGTCTTCCATATGTCCCCGAGAACGTTTGGTCATCTTAAGTAATACATATGGCTTGTCCTTTGCTGCATAAAGGATTGGGCCACTTGCTGCATTTATTCCTACTGTCTTTTGTTTACTCGTACTTTGTTTACTTGCTTTATCGAAAACCCCTAAAAATCTGTTTGCTAAGTATTTGCAGAGAATTCCTGATCCATACCACTAGCCAGCACCTTCTGCTCCTCGTTGGGTTCGACACTCTTACTTATCGAAAATACTGCGATACACCCCCTATACTTGTGGGTCGTCAAGACTATTTTCTGGCACCGTTGCTAGGGAGTGAAGCGCTATTGGAGAGTGGAACTGGTAAAGGAAACTTCTACTGTGAGTATTGTTTACTTCTGCTAGTTGCTTTATTTTTGTTATGGATAATTCGCTAAGTTTCTTATTTGGTAATGCTACTACCACTGCTAAGGTAGTAGATAAGCCACCACCTGCTGAGAAAGATGTTTTCAAAATACCTACAAGAATTATTGATCGTGTTATGGATAACTACTATGTTGGGGATGGAACTGTCCATCCCTGTGATCATTTACTCTTTATACACGAATTATGCGGGTTGTTCAAGTGTGAAGGTATTACTACAGATCAAGTTAAGAAGAAGTTATTCTCATTATCACTAAAAGGAAGAGCTGAGGAATGGTATAAGCTGCTGAAGAATGGTCAAGCTCTGGAATGGGAGGAAATAGTGCCTCTCTTTTATTCAAAGTTTTATCCTCCTAGTGAAATTCATAAAGATCGGAATCAAATATACAACTTTTGGCCTCTTGATGGAGAGAGTACAGCTCAAGCTTGGGGGAGATTGAAGTTACTAATGCTCAAATGTCCCATTCATGAGCTCCCCAACAATATTATTATCAACAACTTTTATGCACGGCTCCCTCTACATGATAAAGATTTATTGGATGCTTCTTGTGCTGGATCATTCACTCGTATGCAAGAAGAAGCTAAATGGGACCTTCTAGATCATATTCAAGATAATGCTGAAGCTTGGGAGAATGACAAAGGTAGAAAGTTAGGTATAAATTATGATTATGAATGCATTGAATCTTTTATGGGAACTGATGACTTTCAAAATATTAAAAATGCTTATGGTCTAGACTCTCAAGCTATTGCTTCTTATTTTAAGGCTTTTGCTTCCTACATTGAAGTGCCTAAAAAGAAGTGGAATAAGTATCATGAACCTTATAAATATGTTGCTAAAAGTGTTCCTGCAAGAAATACTAAAGTTTATACTGCTAATCATGTTTTACCTAAACCTTATATTGAGAAAATGCCTTTTCCAGTTAAGGTAAAGGAGTATTCTATGATGGCTAGTATGGTAGATGAAAGTATGAATAAAGTTGTTGAACCTAATAAACAAATGGTTGATGAACCTATGATAGCAAAATGTGAAAGACTTTGTCACTAAGTATGAGGAAGAGGTACACACTATCCTTTGTAAGGATACCTCTAATATTGTTTCACATAGTAGTGTTATGAGAGCTAGTATTCCTGTGTTTTCTGTTAGAATAAGTGATCAGCACTATGATGGTTCTTGTGATAGCTATACTGTTAAGTTTATGCATGATACTGAAAGTTACTATGAAAGAGGTAAAAGTGCTCTTATGCATCTCAATAATATCAAGTTTCCTCGTTTTATGCTGAAAGTTTTTATGTCGCACTTTTTTTGCCTTCTTATGCAAGTTGCCTTTGGTTTCAACAACTTGTTTGATTACGAGATTCCCTTGCATAGGAAGTGAGTTAGACTTAAATGAGTGTGTGTTTTTTCTTCTTAATGCTCTCTTTCACTTCAAATCATATCCCTATGAGAGCTTCTTCAGAATTATCATGCCCATCTTAATGGCTATAAAAAAAGAGCTTTATGGGAGATAACCAAATTTGTTTTTGCTTTTAGTTTGTTTTTGTTTCTTTGAGTATTGGAAGTTATTACTTCGGTAATAACCGCTCTTTATCCGTTTTGTTTGGTTTTTGTGTCGAGATCAACTTCTAATGAGAGAAGTAATATTTGGGGAAGTTGCTGTCCCGAAACAGATTTTTGTGCTTCACCATAAAAATTTGTGAGAGATCTCTGTATGTCGGATTGAGCTGTAATTTATTTGTGCTTCTGCCCCAGGTTGTTATTTAACTTTCGTTAGTTTTTCACTTTTTGATTTGAGCAACAGAAGATTTTCGAAAAATTTGATCTTTACCTGCTGGTCTGTTTTGACAGACTTTTCCACTCTTGCATTTGCTTCTTTATTTGATTTCCTTTTTGAATTCTTTTTGGGTTTTCGGAAGGAGTTGCTACAGTAGCTTTTGTTGTGATGGTTTTCAGTTGAAGTTGGACTCAAAAGGATTTTATCACTTCACTTTTACTAATGTTGCTAATGAGAACTGTGTGAAGTTTTGTGTGAAAGAAATTTCCAGGAAGTGGAGATAATGGTGTAATAAGGAAGAGAAGGGTTTTATGACTCAAGTAATAAGTATATGAAGATGAAGATACCGATGATTCAAGTGGTGACTCCGGAAGGATCCACTAAATACCAAATTCAGAGACCTGCAGAGTCCGTGTTCAAATAGGTAACAGTTCTAGTAAGAAAAGTTCCGCGGAAATACAATCCAACTATATTTTTGCAGTTTTCAGTCAATAAGGAAAGCTACGAAGCGAAAAAGGGACGGAAACGGAGCTAGGGTGGCTCACACCACCCTGTGGCGCGGGCCCATCCCTGGCCGCGCCACTAGGTGGTGAGTCCACCCTGGACTCTGCCTCCGACTCGTTTTCTCCCAGTACCTTCCTTTTGATGTGAAACTCTGTAATATATAACCCTCGGATCCCCTGAGGTTCATATATCGTGTTTCCGTCGTCTTTTTGTTTCGATCTGTTTCTGCCAGGACATACTCTTTGAAGGTTTAGAAGCACAATGGTGTCTGCCAAGGATAAAGGGAAGGAACCTATGGAGGAAGACCTCCAAGACCCCGGGAAGGAGAAGGAGATCAAGAGTGAAGGTGAAGAGGAGGCGAATCACACCGGCACTACCGTTGCAAGCATTGGAGTGGTGGCGAACCCTGCCAGGATCAGAAGGACTGCACGGATGTCAACTGGAGGGAAGCCTCCGTGTCACTGCTTGGCACCACGGACACCTCCTCCACACACCAAGAATCCCTTCCATACCTTTATCCATAACCATGCAGGAAAAGAAGACTCCAAGTGGGAAGAATGGAAAAAGAATCACAAGAGCTGGGATCCACAAACTGAAATGATTATGGGCCGTATTGAGCACAACTCGCAGTTGATTCGTACTCTCACTTTCGAGATCGAGGACTTGGGGAAGCTGATCAAGGAGCTTATCAAGAGGATACCACCAACACCAAAGGAGTAATTCGTCATCAGGTTTGGCATCCCCTTGGTTTGTTCCAAGCTTGGGGGAGTGCCGCGGTATCATATCACTATCTTCTATCTTTTTACCTTATTAGTAGAGTCATATCATGAATAGAGGAGTTATTAGGTAGTATGGTTGCATTGTGGAAGTGTCCCCTCTCTCGTTAGATTTGTATCCCTTGGTGTGAGTTTCCGTTATGGAATATTAATGAGAAGTTCTATCATTCACTCTTTTGCATAGCTTATGTTAGTTTTCAATTCGTGGTTATATGATTGATCTTGTTGTTAGTATTGGTAGCACTTTGGGATCATTGAGTTAATTTAGTTGGTTTTGGCAAACCTGGCTCGGTTAGTAGCAACACCTTTTTGAGAGTTGAAAAGAAAAAGATAGAAGTACTCTAGAGAAAAATAATTTCATCATCTTTCTTTCTTGATTTGCTCATAAGTCTAGTATTCTCTAGTTAAGATCTTTTGTGATTCCAAGGAAGATTGCATGTTTGTCTTTATCACTTGTATGTTTGTTTGTTTCCTTCAACTCTTATACTTGCTACCCAGCCTTGCTAGCCAAAAACTTGTACTAAGAGGGTATTCTTCTCGTGCATCCACTCCTTTAAACCAATACCCTTGCCATTTGAGTCCACCATACCTACCTAGTAGCATTATTGCTATTCCAAGTAAATTCTTGTTTTATCTACCTCCCAAATTAAACTTGTTATGTGAAAATTAGTGATTAAAGCTCTCATGAACTTGATGGCACACTTTACTTTCCTGCATTTAATAAACTTGAACCATTGGGTCCTTCTTTGTTGCGTATATCCTTGCGCTTTATGAGTTGAAGTTAGCCGAACCATGTATCATGGGGACCACTTTCAACACTTCATTGGTACTTGTACCTAGTTGATATCATGTTCTCTTGCTTATGGATCCCGGCGGTGTGAAATAAAAGTGGAACTTGTAAGATCATGGAGTTTATATGCATGTTAGAGAAACGCCTGGGCCGCTAGCCTAATCCATGCCTAATCATGGTGGAAACTTGCAGCATAACTATAGTGAGCATTCTATGAAGCATCCTCAATAAAAACCTATGCAAATAGCAAATAAAAAGATCGCTGAGATGCTCACTGTCTGCTTGCCTTGTCATTTTGATTATGGGATAGCTCCTGTGTCATGTGCAAGGGGTACCCTGTTGGCGGTTCTCAATGATACGCATGTATTTACAATGACAAGAGCTTGCTCGTGACTGAAGTTGAGTAGCATGAGGATCGGTACTCATAAGTAAGGGGCATGGGACTCCAATTTATAACTTGTCAAGCATATCCTCTTAGTTGTGTCACTTTAACCTTAATCACCAAAAGATGCCTATGATAGGGGCAATGAGAGCTGAAAGCTAGTAAGTATCATAATTTTTGGGAGCTCTTTATGAGACTTGCAATCCCTGCTTCCCTCTGTGAAGGGCCTTTCTTTTACTTTGTAGTTGAGTCAGTAAACCCATTCCCTTCTATCTCAGCAAGTATTTTGAGTTGATGTGTTTCATTCATTCATATGATGATTTATTCAATCATGTCTCTTATGTTCCTTGTTTTGCACTTTGCTCTTATCTTGATGTTTACTACTTTGAAAGCTTTCATTGAAAAACCAGCTATTTGTGAACTCCAGCAAATTATCAACTATTCTTCGACCAAGAGCTAAGTTTGCCATTACCAATTCTGATTCACTTTATGTATCTTTATTGTGTTTCCTTTACTCATTACAAGTTGAGTTATATAATAGTGAGTTGTCTTCTATTATGATCTATGTATTTGATGAATGTGATGCTTCTTGTCTGTATTCTTTTATCGACTCTTCACTCCATAAACCTGAGGCCATGTTTATTGAGCTCAGTTTCGCTTGGGGACAAGCGAAGTCTAAGCTTGGGGGGAGTTGATACGTCCATTTTGTATCACTATTCTATGTCTTAATTCACTATTATTCATTGATATATTTCGTATTGAGAGGTGATACTTATGTTATTTCATCTATTTTTGCATGGTTGATGACTTTTGGAGCATGGACCGCTGCAGTCAGGATTCTAATGGAAAATGTGCTGTTTGGAGGCAAAATTCGCGAAGATCAGAAAATTTGGGAAAATATACGGAAAATCCTATTTTTCCAGAAGACTAAGGATGCCAGAAGATGGAGTGGAGGTGGGCCACAGGGGGCCCACACCACCCCATGGCGCGGGCAGCCCTAGGCCGCGCCTGGAGGTGGTGTGGCCGCCCTGGCCCACTCCAGCCTCTCCCCTTTGGCGTATATCATCCCCACGAAACCCTAAGACTCGGGGAGCGACCACGGAAAGATTCCGCCGCCTCTATGGGGCGGAGAACACCGAGAGAGAAAGATCTCTCCGGCAGACAGATTTCTGATGGGGGAATTCCCTCCCGGAGAGGGGAGATCGTCGCCATCAACACCACCATCAAGCTGGACTTCATCGGGATCATCATCATCATCATCACCACCATCATCACCATCAGCACCCTCATCACCATCTCCATATTGCTGTAACAATGGAGTTGAATCTTGCGTAGTTCACAGGGGAAACTTTCCCAGTGTTGATTACTCCTTGTAGTTGATGCTATTGAGTGAACCATTGAATTATTGTTTATATTCAGATTGTTATACATCATTATTCCATCTCTGATCATGATCCATATGATGTCTTGTGAGTAGTTCGTTTTGTTCTTGAGGACATGGGAGAAGTCTTGTTGTTAGTAGTGGAGTTGCGTTGAGAAAGATTTAATAAATTGTTTTTAAGTTGTGGTGTACTTATTCTAGTGGTGTCATGTGAACGTCGACTACATGACACTTCACCTATAAGGGCCTAGGGGAATGCATTGTGTATTTGGCTACTAATCGTAGGGGTTGCCGGAGTGACAGAAACCTGAATCCCCATTAGGAAACCATTGCACAAGGGACGTAAGGGTCTTAGAGTTTAGAGGTGTGGTTAGGTTTCTACCTTAATTACTTTCTTGTACTTACGGATGTTTGCAAGGGGTATAATCACAAGTATGTATTAGTATTGGATGGGGCGGTACATTAGCACAGGTTCACCCACACAACACTTAGCAAGCTAGAGAAGATTAATCGACTATATGAAGCGAAAGCACTTTACAGTGTTCCATGTGTCCTCGAGAACGTTTGGTCATCTTAAGTAATACATACGGCTTGTCCTTTGCTGCATAAAGGATTGGGCCACTTGCTGCATTTATTCCTACTGTCTTTTGTTTACTCGTACTTTGTTTACTTGCTTTATCGAAAACCCCTAAAAATTCATTTGCTAAGTATTTGCAGAGAATTCCTGATCCATACCACTAGCCAACACCTTCTGCTCCTCATTGGGTTCGACACTCTTACTTATCGAAAATACTGCGATACACCCCCTATACTTGTGGGTCATCACTAGCAAGCAACACTTAGCAAGTGATTCACTCTCTCTTGTTACCTTTGCCGGGCCTCTCCAGTTAAACCTTCTAATTCAGATGCGGCCGCGTTTGCTACCCTGAGATTCTTTGCCGGGGTACTATACCGATCTAGCCCTCCTATTACTATCGTGGCCGTCTAACCCGGCCTAGGCTCATATTCCTTGTCAATCTCAGTGATTAGGTTTCTACCCCAGATTTTCACTCCATCTATGCGGTTTGCCTTAGCATATTCCCTCAAGGTGATGTTCAAAGACTGATGCAGCTCTGCTACCTTCTTTGCCCCAGCTAACATCTTCCGCCTAGTTTCCTCTAACTCAGCTTGTGCCTGAGCCGGATCTACCACGGGTACTATTGGCGTTGCTAGGCTATCTATTGCTTGCTGGAGCACATTTTCTAGCCTTTCTAGTGGAGGAAACCTAGATCTGGTCTGCTTTGGCGTTACCTCCGGCTCTAGCGTTGGGCCCTTGCTTGGTTCCGCGTCAGGTGCGATCATCAGGACCTCAACGCTGGTGGTGGGGCGAGTGATACACACTCCACGAGCTGCGCTGAGAGGTGGTTCGCCTCCCTTGACGATGTGCCACGGATGAATGTAGGACTCGTCCACACCGACGTAGATCTTGTGCCGCCAAGCTTGATGAAGACGCCGTTGCGCGGAGGAGGGTGCCTGCCGAAGCTTCCTGCATTGTCGCTGACGTAGTCCAGCGCTCCAAAGCGCTGAACCAAGCCGGAGATGATGCGCTCGCTGGTGCTAGAGAAGCTTCCCATCTGGATTTTCACCCCTGCTAGCACCGCTAGCCCCACGGTGGGCGCCAACTGTCGTGGTGGTGGCACGACAGATGCCATGGTTAGGCTAAAGATGGGGCCAATGAGTGCTAGGGGAATCCAGGGAGGGAGAACGTGGTGATTCCACGCATTGATGTTCTTGTATTCTCTCTAGCAATGGTGTTTACAAACGCTCTTCAAGCTCTCAGCAAGAAGGAGACTATGTCTCTTACTCCCTACTAACTAGCTCTTAAGTTCTACCTTAGATAGAGAAAATGATCCATCCCCTTCTTTGGAGGCCCAGGTGCTCCTTATATAGGGGAGCCCGGGTTACAATTCTAGGGCACACGTGGCAGCATATTATGTGAATATGCTCCTCGCCTAAATCTAGATGCTTCTTTATTCTCTTTAATGGCTCGTCCGAGCTTTGGACGTAACCCACTGCGTAATGTTTGTCTTTAAGCGTCACTAGACACGGGCTACGTCATCCGGCATTGCCCGCGTCACCTTGGTCGCCCCTGACCCACTGGTCCTCTTCTTTACTCTGCTTCGCTCATGCTACAGCTAATAAAGCCACCTTTTGACCAGCAGGGGATTCCTTCTCTTGGAAGCCATGAGATAGTCCGACTAGCATATAGCTAATCCGGCTTATCAAGTTACCTGCAAAACAGTTAGATAAACATGGCCGGCATATATTTTATGCCGACCGGACCATAGTCAAGGATATGCTCCATGGGCCGGGTCACTCCGTAGTTCGGCCTGCCTTGAGGTGACCTGGTCAGCACTTGCTTTGACCATGCCGTACCCCGGCTAACTCGGCCCTTATACCCCGGCGTTACCCTACCCAGGGGTATCCCCCCAACAAGAATTCATACTAACAACATTGCTATTAGCATGAAAATAAAGTTCCATAGTTTTTTTAATTTTCTCTTAAAACACTTCTTGTCCTAACTCAAGGTAAATACTATAAAGCTCTCTATTTTTTTCCATTAAGCCTAAGTAGTGAAAACAAGAAACAAAAAGACAAAATTGCAGAATCTAAAGGAAATAACTTTGAGCACTCACACCGGAGGATGTGAGTACCTTTTACCTTACCACCCCGGCAACAGCGCTAAAAAATAGCTTGATGTCTACGCACTTCTATTCTTGTAGACAGTTGTTGGGCCTCCAAGTGCAGAGGTTTGTAGAACAGCAGCAAGTTTTCCCTTAAGTGGATTACCCAAGGTTTATCGAACTTAGGGAGGAAGTGGTCAAAGGTATCCCTCTCAAGCAACCCTGCAATCAAGATACAAGAAGTCTCTTGTGTCCCCAACACACCCAATACACTTGTCAGGTGTATAGGTGAACTAGTTCAGCAAAGAGATAGTGAAATACAAGTGGTATGGATAATTATAAGTGGTAACGGTGCCAGAAAATAGCTTGATGGCGTGGAAGAGACTAAAGGCAATCTGAAATAAAGATGGAAGCTAGCAAACATGTAACAGATCTAGTTGCAAACGGTGTTTCAATGCTTAGAAACAAGGTCTAGGGATCATACTTTCACTAGTGAACACTCTCATATAAATATCTTCTGTTTATGATACTACTCTCTGGTTGGACACTCCAATCCATGGTAGGGCTATAACAACACTCCTCAAAGTTCGCTTTTCTCATCTAGATAACCCCACAGTGTCACCTTGAGCTCTAGATGGTTCCAACAAACACCACAATCTCATAAAAACATCCAACTCAAAATATAACTCATAACAAGTATTTGTAATCTCTAGCCTAAGTGCCACCATGGTGTGAACGCTGTCACTTTCACACGCATGGGGAGAGCAGAGATCTATTAAAGCACTTGAGTAGCAAAGTAGATCTACTTGATTACAAAGCTCATGATCACAATATGATCATGCATAGAGAGAGATGAACACATAGCTATCGGTTGAACCCTTAGCCTCGAGGAAGAACTACTCCTCATCGTCATGGGAATCTGCAACGGCGATAGAGATGATGGTGGAGATCGATGGAGATGGCTCTGGGGGCACTTCCCCATCCCAGCAGGGTGCCAAAACAGAGACTTTCTGTCCCCTGAATCTCCCCTTCAGTGGCGGCGGCGCTGCGGAACTTTTCGTGGCTGGAGGCTGTTTGATATAGGCGAAGGGGCAAGGTCGGTGGCCGGCCAGGGGGCCCACACCATGCCCTGGCACGGCCTAGGGGTGCCCGCGCCAAGGGGTGGTGTGGCCGCCCTGTGCCCCCCCTTCGTCTCTCCTTCGGACTCCATGTGTCTTCCGGTAAAATATTGACTTTGGCTTTTGTCTCGTCCACTTCTGAGAATATTCATTTTCTGCCTTTTCTGGAGCCAAAAACAGAAGAAAACAGGCAACTGGCACCGTGGCATCTTGTTAATAGGTTAGTCCCAGAAAGTGTATAAAAATACTCCAAAGTGTGGACAAAACATAAGAAAGTAGATATAAAACAAGCATGGAACATCAAAAATTATAGATACGTTTGCAACGTATCAATATCTCACATCATAATACATGAAATGTTCTCTATTGGTGGTATCCAATATTTCCTTTTCCAACAAAATTGGTTTCGGGTCAATCGGAGTCTGGATGAAAATGTTATGTTCGTTACAGTTTTGTTGTTTCTATCAGTTTTGCCTCTAGCAGGATTTTGGACCGGAATCTCTGGTGTGAAGTCACATGCCGGAGTCTCCAGTGTGCAAAGACCAGAATCTCCGGTGGAGTTCGGAGTTGCCTGCAAATCTCTGGAGTGGGTCGAATTTGAAGCCTAGGGACACTCTGACTAGTGGTCCGGAGACAGGCCGGATATTTGAAGGATCTCTAGTGTACTATGATAGACCAGAGTTTCCGGTGTGGACAGATCGGAATCTCCGGTGTTCTCAGTCCGGAAATCCTTCCAAACCTCTGGAGGGAATGACAAGACCTGGCCCAGGACAATCTAATAGGTGGTCCGGAGATGGACTGGAGATGGGCCGAAATCACAGGTGTAGACCGGAGTTTCCGGTGTGGAAACCCCCCAACGGGAAGAAATTAGTGGGCCTATAAATAGGGGTCTTCATCCCCTACCTCTAGTTGCTCGTTCCATAAAAAGAAGAACACCATTTGAGAGCCACCAAATCTCCAAGATCTCCCTCTCCAACCACCCAAAGTCCTTGATCTTTGGGGAATCGAAGGAGGAGGCCTTGATCTACAGCTTCACCGAGAGAGATCTTCATTTCCCCCTCATTCACTTGAGGGCCCCTTTCTCTAGGGTTTCATTGGAAACCCTAGGCCTTGATTTGGTTCTTACAAGCTTGTCTTTGATTGTTGTGACAGCTTGCTTGGATTCGAGATCCTCCAATTCAGTTGTGGATGTGTGCCTCAAACTTGTTGTAAAGGTGCCGGCTACCACCTCGAAGGTTGCCGATATAGTGGAAGTGTGGATCGATCCCGTTGGGTTGAGATTCACCGGAGAACAAGTGAGGCTTTTTGTGGCGTTGGTGGTTTGAAGCCACCCCTCTACAAACGAGACATACTCCATTGTTGGGAGGAACTTGGTAAAACATTGTCATCTCCGTGTGCCTCGGTTATCTCTATACCTAAGCTCTTACTTATGCACCTTACTTGGTGATATCCTTCGTGCTTGAAGTTTATATCTTGCTATCACATAGTTGCTTGTCTTGCTTAGCATAAGTTGTTGGTGCACATAGGTGAACCCTAGTTGTTCTTGGTTTTGTGCTTTAAAAAGTAAACACTAGTGCAATCACACACTCTGTGAGTGAGCAGGGAGGATTTTGTCGCCCGCAAGCCTAGGTAAGGCGACTGCCGCTGGCGCTCCGCCACCGGCGTCGCGCTCTCCCACCCCTCCCCACCTACCCCTTGCCATCCCCACCTCCCTGGCCTTCTCGCCTCGTCCCCCAGGCCCCCTAGTTCCTCTCGGAGGAGCTACGCCGAGCCCTGCAAACTTCCTCCCTCGCCTCTGATCCCGATCTAGATCGGGTTCCAACTCTGGCAGGCATCACTCCTCCGCGCTCTTCGCGGGCGGCCAGCTCTGACCCCGAGGTGGTGCCTGACTCCACCCCGCTCTCCTCCCGCTCGCCCGTGGGGGGAGGGGGGCCTGGAGGCATCTCCACCTACAACACGTGGACAGGGCGCCTTCAATTCGACCTGCCCTCAAGCTGGAGTTATTGTGGCTGCTACTGGTCTCTGCTCCATCGTCATTGTTCCGTCCAGCTACCAGAGGACACGCCGCTTTGACGCCACAGGATGGTCAGCCGTACTGCCGCGCCGCCCGTGACGGGATGGGCTTTCAAGGCGACGCGACGGTGACATGGCCATGCCCATGCCACGCGGCTCCCAAGCCGAGGCTGCCGCCCTCCACTTCAAAAGGCGCACCGCGGGGCTGTGTGCACGTTGCCTCGCCCCTGCTCACCACCACCTCTCCAAGTCCTACCGTGACCCTTTTAGGTGCTTGTCTTGCAACCTCTCAGGCCACAAGGAGAGGGCCTGCCTACTCTGCTTGTTGCCAAGGCCGCCAAGGGATTTCGTCCATGCCCTCTTGCTCTGCACCCTCGTCGCACCCCTGCGTCGCCTTCCGTGCCTGGGGCTCTGTCGTGGGCGGCTGTGGTCTCCTCTTCCCCGTCCACCGCGGAAGCAACCTTACCACCTCCCACGACCTCCAGGTCTATGCTGCTGCCTCTTCAACCTCCCATGGCCAACCTCAATGGCATCAGCTTGGCCGCGACACGCCGAGAGGAGGACAACGTCATCACCGCCACCTCCTTCGAGATCGACCAGGACATCAAGAGCTGGGAGACCACGGCGGTGGTGGTTGCCTAGATCATCAATGGCAACTGCAAGGTGGAGGCCATCTCCATCGACCGCGCCACCCAGAAGGAATTCAGGCTAAGCCACCGCGACATCAACGTCTGCCCATACCAGCCGGGTCAGTTCCTGCTCAAATTTGAGCACAGGCCGCACTATGCCGACGTGCTACAGCGTGGGCGCCTCATGGCAGATGGCGCGCTCCTGCAGGTGCGCTCTTGGCGGCCTCTAGAGAACGCGTTCGGCGCCGCGCTAGCCTTCCGCATCAGGCTCTGCCTGGAGGGAGTTCCTGCCTATGGCCACACGCCATATGTCACAGAGAGGATCATCATGCGCCGATGCTCCTTCAACTGTCTCGACGACAGCTCCGACATGCTGTTGACAGCACGCTCACCGGACTACTGGGCATGGACGGCAAACCTGAGCTCCATCCCGAAGGTGGTGTGGTTGAAATTCACGAGAAAGGGAGCGGAGCTCACAGGGGAGGTTTCGTCAACAATGTGCGCCCGACCGGCCCCAAGAGTGGAGAGACATTCAAGGTCATCGTTCACCTTGATAAGATGGAGGACTACTCCATGGCGCCGCTTGAGTTCTTCGGTCAGAGCTGCGATGCCAATTCCTTCAAGCCGACACCCATCTCCTTCAACTGGCACTATCTGACGGTTGACGGCATGACGCCCGCTCCAGCTATCGATGAGGAGGATGACAAGGACACTGCTCGCGTGGCGGCACTGGCACGCCGGGGGCGGCGTGGGCCGCATGACGATCATCCGAGACTATAGCCTCGGCACCGGGACGATCAGGACGACGACCGTGACAGGGCTGGCGACGAGCACAGGCGCCACCGGGACCTGGGTGGGCGTTGGGAGGCGCATGGCTCGGTCCGTCGGGAGCAAACGCGCTCGCCGTGACACCGTGAGACTGGTGGGGATGGACACGACCACCATTGTGGCGTTTGCGCGGACATGCACATGGTTGACTACATCGCGCCTGTCGTCACGCCTGCTGCCACGCTCGCCATCGACGGTGGCGAACTCCGGGCCCTGCTGGCCGATCAGGCGGCACAGCTCAAGGCCGAGCTTCTGGAGTGCATCGCTGGTATCGTCAGGCCCATCCTCGAGGAATCCCTGGAGGTGCATCGCTGGCTAGGGAGGGCTACTAATTTCCTCCGCAAATCGGTCACCCCTGAAGCCACGCCGCGATCCATGCCATCTCCCGTGACTACGATAGTTGTAGATCGTGTCGTGCTTCGCCACGTGGGGCCAGGCGAGCCCCACCTTGTCACAACTGATGCCTTGGCCAACGGAGAAGCCGCACCGTTTCAGGCCCCGACGGGAAGGCCGAGCCGTTCGCCGCCAGGCCGCGAGGACAAAGAAGACCCTGCCTTAGGGAAAATGGATGGCCAGCAGGGGTGCCAAGAGATACGCCTCTTGGGACACATAGCGATGTGGCCAGTCTCCTTGGCCAGATGAATATCTTGATAGGGGATGAAGCCTGGAACGACACTCCAACGCTGCCAGCTGACACTACGACCGCCATCAGCGTCATGGCGGCACCCATCGTCTCGCCAGCAAGGGCGGCCATCCCGGCTATGTTCAGGAGCCCCTCTCATGCGCTCACAAGATCCCAGGGGGCGGCCGTCCAGCTATAGGCATTCCTCCGTGATGTTGTGGAGCCCGTGTATCCTCCGCTGCTGTGCACACCGCTACCAAGAAAGAAGAAGATGAAGCCATTGCTGGCCACCTCACCTAGGCGTAGTGGTTGCATCGCCAACAAGAAGAAGGCCCGACAGATATCTGAGGGGGCGGAAGCAATCCAGGAGATCATCGCCCGTGCTTGCGGCATCCTCGCGCCGTCGGCATCCTTTGACAACGCATCAAGGGCTGCTTTTAAGCAGTTGTTCCTCAAGGGACCTTTGGTGGCATCAGCAATTCAAGCCCTCGACGCCCTGGTCAAGCAAGTGAAGAAGATTAAGAAGAAGGCTCCCCTCAAGGCTGTAGCCAACAACGTGACCGCTGCCACTGATGTTTAGTTGGCTCGGCCACCGCTTCCCTGGGAATATGCCGCATACCTGCAGCGACCTTCAGCTACCGACGCCTTCTGAATTCTGCCACCAACTTAGTTGCATTCATTCCCTCCTTCATCTTGTTAGCTGTCATTGGCCGCACTTCATATATGCTACTACTACCACTGTTTTCATGTTCGTCTCTGCTCAACTATGGCCCCTTTATCAGCGATGCCTAAAGCTATGGAGGCTCCAGCTGCACCCCGCGTCCATAAGTTTTCTTTAATGGCGCAAAAAAATGTCCACATGCTTAACTGGAACCCTCGCGGCTTGAATAACAAGGCTTGCTGTGACGCTGTCTGCGACATCGTGATTGACACTCACGTGACCATAGTCTGTCTCCAAGAAACTAAGCTCGACATTGTTGATGACTCCATCATCAGGTCCACCTTGGGCCCTACCTTTGTGTCTGGCTACGCCTTCCACCCGGCCTCTGGAACGAGGGGAGGAATGATCCTTGCCGTTTCCGCTGACTTTTTCACCATATCGGACGTCCACGCCACCGCGCACATGATTTCAGCTACCATAACCATGCTCAGTGAGGGTACTACATGGACCATCACATGCATCTACGTCCCCCAAGGCGATCATGAAAAGATGGCTTTCATCGATGAACTTCAGACGTTGAAGCCTTTGGTTAAGGACTCCTGGCTCCTCCTCGGCGATTTCAACCTCATCACTAAGGCTTCCGATAAGAACAACCTAAACATCAATAGGCGACTAATCTCTAAGTTTCGCTCGGCCCGAGACTTTCTCCAGCTAAAGGACATGCGGATGGACTGTCGCCGCTTCACCTAGTCTGACGGCCAAAATGACCCTGTGCTCACGAAGATTGATCATATCTTTTTCTCGGACGACTAGGACATGCTCTTCCCGGATGCCCATCTTCAGGCAATCACCTCGGCCTGCTCCGACCATGCCCCACTGTTTATGCAACGCTATGTTTTGACTTCTAGAAAGCCTTCTTTCAAATTCGAAGAATTTTGGCTACGCATGGAGGGCTTCAAAGAAGTTGTCACCATCGCTTGGAATAAACCCATTCAAGCCATCGACCCTATTCGGCGGGTGAACATAAAGCTTTCAAGAACGGCTAAGGCTCTAAAAAAGTGGCAAAGAGAAAGCATCGGCAACCTGAGACTCCAAATCAACATGGACAAGGAAATCATCTGACATCTTGACACTGCGGAAGAAGCGCGCCCCCTTTCGGACGAAGAGAGCACCTTCGTCGGCAATTAAAGTCTTCCTACTTAGGACTGCTCTCCATTCAAAAGACCAAAATTCATCAACGATCCCGGCTAACTTGGATCCATTTAGGAGATGCCAACACGAAGCTCTTCCACGCTAGGGAAAATGGACAGAGAAGGAAGGTTCACATACAGTCCTTGTCAATGTACCCAGGCACAACTTTCACTAAAGAGGACAAGGAAGAAGCGCTACTGCAACACTTTAAGAGCATCCTTGGCACGAAGGGCCCCCGGCTGCTAAGCCTAGATTGGGAGGCCCTGGAATATGCCCCGCATGATCTCTCGGACCTGGATTCACCTTTTGAGGAACATGAAATTAAAGAGGCCGTCTTGTCTCTCCCTTTGGTCAAAGCCCCGGGCCCTGATGGATTCATTGGTACCTTCTTCAAGAGCCGTTGGGTCATCATCAAGGACGACATGGTTGTGAACATCACTCACATGGCTGGTCTGCATGGGGCTTGTGCTAATTTGGTAAACTCTGCAAACCTCATTCTAATTCCAAAGAAGGATGGTGCGTCGACTACTGGAGACTTGAGGCCTATCAGCCTTATTCATAGCCTGTCCAAGATCTTCTCCAAGCTTCTTGCAAATCGGCTGGCACCCATTCTGCTCGAGATCATCTCAAAGTGCCAAAGTGCATTCGTCAAGAAAAGGATCATACACGACAACTTCCTACATGTGCAAAACCTCATCAAAGAGCTTCATGCCTCCAAGACCCCGAGCCTTTTCCTGAAGCTCGACATATCCAAAGCTTTTGACTCGGTGGGCTAGGCATATCTTCTCGAGGTGATGACGGCCTTTAGCTTTAGTCAACCCTGGCGTGATTGGGTTTGCCTCTCCTTAGCTTCGGCCACTTCTAGGGTGCTCCTCAACAGCGACCCTAGAGAGCCGTTCGGGCATGCCAGGGGGCTGAGACAGCGAGATCCACTCTCTCCGATGCTCTTCATCCTCACTATTGATCCCCTGCAGTGCATCCTCTCCCTAGCCACTAGCCGTAGAATCCTCAGCCCGATCAGAACTCATATGACGCGCTACAGAATATCCCTCTACACCGATGACGCTGGAATTTTCGTGAACCCAGATAAAGAGGAGATGTAGGCAATCTCCGCCATCCTTGACTGCTTTGTGAAAGCCAGCGGTTTGGTAACAAACATGAACAAAACTGAAGTCTTTCTGGTTAGATGTGCTGACATCGACCTCAAGGATGTCCTAGAGGCCTTCCCCGCAAAGATTGCTACGTTCCCTGGAAAATACCTGGGCCTACCTCTCCACTTCAGATGTCTTCGGAAGGTGGACCAGCAACCTCTCATTGAAAAGATCTCCGGGAAGCTGCTAGGTTGGATGGGGAAGCATCTGGCACGGCCTGGTAGGGTGGCACTCGCAAAGTCTATGCTCATGGCCATTGCTGTCTACCACACCTCCGTCATCCCGCTTTCAAAATAGGCTCGCGACAAGATCACCCGTGTTGCTAGGAATTTCGTTTGGGCCGGAGATGAGGGCAAGCATGCAGCTCAAGGAAAAGCTCTAGTGAGCTGGACAGCACTATGCAGGCCAAAAGATTTAGGTGGACTTGGGATACCTGACTTACGCATGACCGGTCATGCCCTTAGACTACGGTGGCCTTGGCTCCAATGGACGGACCCGCAGTGCACTTGGGTGGGCTCCAAGCTGCCATGTAATGATGCGGACATGGCCCTCTTCCATGCCTCCACCAAGATCACTCTTGGAGACGGGGAGACGGCTTCTTTTTGGCACAACAATTGGTCTACTCAGGGTCCTATCCGTCTCTTTGCCCCTGATCTCTTCGAAATTGCCATGAGAAAGAACCGGAGTGTGGCTAAAGAGCTATCCAACGACAATTGGATACGATTAATCGCCCGGTTAAGCACACCTATACAAATTTCCCCATACCTCCAGGTATGAGACATGGTGGAAAGCACGTAGCTGTCGCCGGGACAAGCTGATGCCATTGTCTAGACTCTGACTGTGGATGGAACCTACATCACCAGCTCGGCGTACCATGCGCAATTTCATGGCAGCCATCCCAAATTTACTTCTATTAAATTTTGGACTGCCCATGCCGAGCGAAAGTGCAAGTTTTTCGCCTGGCTCGCCATGCACGACAAGCTATTGACGGCTGATAATCTTGCCAAGAGGGGATGGACGCATGACCCCATTTACGCTCTTTGTCACGGAGCCCCTGAGACGGCAGGCCACTTATGAAAATACTGCCCCTTCACGATGGCGTTATGGAACCAAACTCAACAATGGAACAACGCTGGGGCTGGACCACCGGGAAGTGGACTCCCCTCTATATCAGATAGGTGGGACAACCTAATTGTCGAAAAGCCCACAAGCGAGCAACAAAGAATCAGCGGTCGCCTGCTCTACATCCTATGGAACGCTTGGAAGGAAAGAAACATGAGAATTTTCACTAATTAGTGCCTTACCTTCATGGAGGTTGCAGAGATTGCCATGGAGGACATTCTCCAACGTGTGCGTGCTTTCACGATCTTCAGGCCTGCTATTCCGATAGAGCTAGACTAGTTTTCTTCCTTTTTGTGTGTCGTAGACGGTGTTTTTCGGCATGTTTACACTATAATCAAAACATGCCCGATCTGTACTGAACTTGGTTTCCCTCTTCCTAATTGAAAAGGCAGAGCTCCTACCGATTGCTCAAAAAAAAGTAAACACTAGTTTAATTCCGCCTTTGTTGAGCTCCTCTTGTAAAAGTTTTAAACCACCTATTCACCCCCCTAGGCGACATCCGTGATATTTCAACTACACCTAATCCTAATTTTAGAACTATCAGGACCAATCCAAAAATTAACTACTTAGATTGATGCATGGATGAATACATCATCCAAACTGAAGCATCATCACTATCACTAAGACCACTAACAAGCAAATGATCACATACCAGATCACTTGTGTGCTTAGCAAACATCAACCAGCATCAGTACATATAAACTTACTGGATTTCACCACCAAATGCTAAACCTAAACCTAACCTAGCTAGAACATCAACCTGAAGGCTGGTCATAGAAGGAAGTGTACTTGTGAATGTATAAGTAGTACTCGAGGCAAACGTCGAGGTAGAAGAAGGGGAGGCATGCTAGCTGGCAAGGGGTAACCTCGGCAATTCCCATTGTTATAGACTTGGGTTTCAGGGAAAAGGGGTGTGCTGGTGATTTCATTGGTTAATAAAGAAACAAGGGGGTGATTTACCTAGGTCTAGGCCCTCGTAGAGGAAACCCTACTTCCGGCTTGTTTATCCATATTATCGATGGAGAGTACAAAATCGTCGAGTCGACTAGATGTGACCTCACTGAGAGAGAGGGGGCGTGTATATTGTAAGATTGGTTCTTTTCCTCCCGGTGGCTCCTCCCGGCCTTTATATAGGAGGTTGAGTCTCGGAGCCATATCCGGGTTGATTACAATGTGGAGGTAAACTCTAAGTCAAATAACTCTTGGGCTTTCCTTTGTCTTGAGTGTACGGAGTTGGTGTCCTTATAGGCTTCATACTAGCCAAACCGTCTTGGGCCTTAGGGACCTTGGCAGGTCATCGAGTGGGCTCTCTGTTGGGCCGCACCATATATGCCAATAGTGGGCACCCGAAGGGTCATGCCCATGTGTCAGTATCCCCCAAGGCTCCACTCGAGTCGTAGACTCGGGTTGAGTCCCCAAGTTCTTCTATTCAATGTGCCCATAAGGTAGGCCCAATATTTCTTTGGATGTGCGAACTATAAGTTCAATAAGTATTTTGTCATGGGGATAATGGTATAACAAGTCTGGTGTATCCGACGGATCAAGAAATAGTTAATTCCTCTTGGGCAAAAACATCATTAACCTTCTCAAGCTCAAGTCCCTAGACTCGAACTTGGTATATACTAGCGTAATTCAGCTCGGTCCGCAGAGGTCTTATCGAGTACTAAATTCAAGTTTTATGTTTGGGTACCCGACACGTCCGTCGGGATTTTTTATCATATCGTAGATATGGAAAATTTCTAGCACACCGCATTCGTGTGCCGTTTCTAGGCCCATGGGAGGGATCCTGGGGTCTTATCTTCGTGTTGTAAACATGACATCTAGACATGTTATCGCGGTAGACAGGATCTGAGAACTCGAAGCTTTTATCAACTGCCTTATTTGGCTGATGCAATTGCTGAACTTGTCGTGTTCTTGAAGTGATGTTGGAATTTTCTTTGGGTGAGTGACCAGCACTCCCGATGGGAGTAGCCCCCGAGGCTATGTTCGGGTGCTTGCATCCGAGCATAAACTCGAAGGTATTTTTCTTGTGAGTGTACATATTCTTCTGTCGACTCTGTTGGAGGACTTGTTATTTCTATCGGTTGCACGGCTAGTGCTCCTAATGGGAGTCGCGCCTGAAGCTATGTTCGACTACTTGTAGCCGAGCATAGGCTTGAAGATTATACACATCTAATGAGGTACTTGACTCAGGTCTCGTTGTCCTTGATTGCAAGTAATAATCATCATCTCCATTGGAGAACTGTTTTTATCGGGTGCGCGACCAGCGCTATCGATGGGAGTAGCCCTCGAGTGTATGGTTGATCCATAGACTCGGACAGAGACTCGGTCTTGTATCATGTGGTCGCAGTCAACAATCTCACAAGTGTAGGGTTCCGGAGCAGAAAACAAAAAAAATCTAACTACGCGAACACTAATACTAGGATCTATACTATGTAGACATAAGTAACGGAAAATGAAGATGGTATTCGTACCCTTGAAGACCGAGGAACGCCTTATGCAGGAAGGAATATGTTGATGAAGACGAGCAACTCCAAGCACCCCAAGTGTGGTGTCTCCGAAGTGCTACACACATTCGGTGTAGGCGGCGTCTCCCGGGCTCCGATCCAGTCGAGCAGCAGAAGAGAAATATGGTAGACCTAAGATCACATGACGGTAGTGTGAAAGTGGAGAACTCAAAACCCTCGAGGTCCTCTCCAATATTACAAATAAACCCTCAAAGGAAATGAGAGAGAGAGGAGAGAATGGGATGATTCCAAGGGGAGGGGTGACCCCTATATATAGTGGGAGGGGAGGGGCACCACCCAAGGGATAGGCGGTATGGGACTAAACCACATAGCTGCCGGCCACCAAGGGTGAGCCTCCGGCCCTAGGTAGGACCCACGTGGGCAGCCCACCAAGACCTGTCCGGCTAGCCCTCCTCCCTAGGCGCCTTGCCCCTTTGGGCCTCCCCTCTAGGTGAGGCCCTTTAGCAATGGCCTGCCTTAAAAAATAAAACAAAATATATATTTTAATATTAATTCAACCAATTAATATAAAATACACGCATTATTATATTCCTTCACTCCGGAACTCCTTCCGGACCCCCAATCAACATTGGGTATTACCCGGAACTATTCTGGTTTCTATGTCTCTATTTCTCCCACGGTGTCGTATCTATCCCTATGTGTCCCCACCCTTAAGCATGACATCATTCGGTTCAGAAACACTCCGGACATGATTGAGACCTTTCTCATATCAATGATCATTAGCGGGAACCGTTAATGTCATTTTCCATTCCCTTTGCCATTTGATACCTAGTTCACCCGAGATTTGATCTTTTGTATCTCCATAACTTCGTTCGATCTCATTACCGATGAACTTGTTTACTCGTTCCCATGTTGTTGCATTCTGTGACCAAGTCACACGCTTGCAAGCTTTGTTAATGCAGCATCACCGAGATGGCCACATGTATCTATCTGTTACATGGATTGGCAAATCCTGGTCTTGATATGTACTCCTCTACGCACCCCTTTGGGAAACCTGAGTGGCACGTTTTTGATCACCCATTTACGGTCTGATACCTGATACCATCTAAGCTTCCCTCTAGAATGGTGATTTGCATTATCTCATAGTCTAAGGATTAGGTTGCGAGGTTTCCTTTGTTTATCATTAAGGGTGAACTTTGTAACTAGATCTCATTATGATACAACTGTTGGATGTTTGTCTATCACATCATTCAACCAATGGCATGACCTCATTGTCAATCGACATAAATGCCCATGATCTTGAAACCCTAGATCATCCTCATGACCAATGAGATAGTTCGCTAGAGGTAACTAGAGACATGGTTTATTTACACACCACAACTGTATTAACATTTCGTATTAACATAGTTATAGCACGACATAAAGCGTATTATGAACATATAAGAGATATATCAAATAACACACTTTAATATTTGCCTCTAGGGCATATCTCCTTCAGTCTCCCACTTGCACTAGAGTACAAATTAATCTAGTTTACATCAGGCAAGAACCTAACACCAATGGCATCCCGGTGTTTCTCATGCTTGGCTTGTAGAAGACCTTTAGTCAGAGGATCTGCAACATTCAGATCCATGTGCACTTTGAAAATCTTGATTTCACCTTCGTCAATGTTTTGTCGAATGACGTGAAAACGTAGCTTGATGTGTTTGGTCGTGGAATGAGTCCTTGATTTCTTCGTGTTTGCAATGGCGCCCATGCTGTCACTATAGATCGTCACATGGTCTTGCGCACTTGGAACAACTCCCAGTTTGATGATGAAATTACTTAGCCAAAGAATTTCATTCGTCACTTCAACCACAACGATGTATTCTGACTCCATTGTAGATTGTTCTACTACTGGTTGCTTCTTGCTCTTCTAGCTTACCGCCCCACCATTCACCAAAAACACATATCCTGTTTGAGACTTTGAGTCATCAGGATCCGTGTGCCAGCTCGCATCCATGTAACCAGTTACGCTAAGAGCTTCATCACTACCTCCATAAACTAGGAACATATCCTTTGTTCTCTTGAGATACCTGTCAAGTGATCCATTTCTGGATTACTTTGGTATCGGCTTGTCAAACTAAGAGCCAATGCCACATCAAGTTGAGTACTTAGCATTGCATATATGATAGATCCTATGGATAAGGCATAGGGGATGTAAGACATCCTTTCTCTATCAGCATCTGTTGCTGGACATTGAGTCAAAATCAGTGTGCTACCTTTTGTTATAGGCACACAACCCTTTTTGTCATCTTCCATTTTGAACCTCTTCAAAATCTTCTCAAGGTAAGTACTTTGACTTAATGCAATCAGGCGTCTCGATCTATCTCTATAGATTTTGATGCCTAATATGTATGCAGCTTCATCTAAGTCCTTCATGGAAAATTGACTACTCAAATAGGCTTTCACACTTTCCAGGAGTTCCACATTATTCCCCATAAGTAATAGGTCGTCCACATATACTACTAGGAAAACCACTGAGCTCCCACTAGCTTTCTTATAAACACAGAACTCTTGTTGATTTTTGGACAAATCCAAAACTCTTGATCACTCGATCAAAATGTTGGTTCCAACTCTGAGATGCTTGCTTTAGTCCATAAATGGATCGCTGAAGTTTGCACACCTTCCTAGCATCCTTCTGATCAACAAAACCTTCTGGTTGCATCATATACGATTCTTTATCAATGTGTCCACTGAGGAATGCGGTTTTGACATCCATCTGCCATATCTCATAATCGAAATGAGCAGCAATTGCTAGTAAGATCCGGACAGATTTTAGCATTGCTATGGGAGAAAAGGTCTCATCATAGTCAAATCCTTGAAGGTGTCAAAACCCTTTGCGAGAAGTCGAGCTTTGTGGATGATTACATTTCCATCCGCATCTATCTTTTTCTTAAAGATCCATTTATTTTCCATGGCCTTACGACCTTCTGGAAGATCTACCAAGGTCCAAACTTGGTTTTCGTACATGGATCCTATTTCGGATTTCATGGCTTCTAGCCATTTCTCGGAATCAGCACTTTCCATAGCTTCTTTGTAGTTCGTAGGTTCCTCTTGTTCATTCAAAATGATAGTCATTACAAGACTACTGTACCAATTAGGAGTGGTATGTATTCTTCCAGACTTGTGAACTATTGGAGTTTCGATGTGGTTGTCTTGATCATTATCAATTGATTCTTCTTCCATGTTGGAGGGCGGTTTCAGAACAGCTTCCGTTGCGCTACTCAGTATTTGGACAGAAGGATCAACAACCTCATCTAGCTCAATTTTCCTTCCACTAACTCCTTTAGCGAGAAACTATTTCTCAAGAAAAGTGTCGTTCTTCATGACAAATGTTTTACCTTTGGTCTGGTTGTAGAAGGTATACCCAATGGTTTCCCTTGGGTATCCTACAAAGATACATTTTCCACCTTGGGTTCGAGTTTGTCAGGCTGTAGTTTCTTGATGTAAGCGTCACATCCCCAAACTTTCAGAAATGACAACTTTGGCTTCTTGCCATTCCATATCTCATATGGGGTTGTCTCCACAGATTTGGACGGTGCTCGGTTTAAAATGAAAGCGGCGGTTTCTAGCGCATATCCCAAAACGACACACACAAATCAGTCAAAGAAATCATGGACTGCACACTATCCAATAGAGTACGGTTACGCCACTCTGACACACCGTTACACTAAGGTGTCCTGGCTGGCGTAAGCTGTGGTATGATCCCACAGTCCTTCAAGTTCATGCCAAACTCATAACTCAAATACTCGCCTCCTCGTTGGGATCGAAGATGCTTGATTTTCTTGTTAAGTTGATTCTCTACTTCCTTCTGAATTTCCTTGAACTTTCCAAAGGTTTCAGATTTGTGCTTCATTAAGTAGATATATCCATATCTACTGTAATCGTCAGTAAAGGTAACAAAATAACAGTAACCATTGCACATTGAGACACTCATTGGTCCGCATACATCCATATGTATGATTCCTAGTAGGTATGTAATCCTCTCCATTGTGCTGGAGAAGGGTGTCCTAGTGATCTTGCCCATGAGGCAAGGCTCACATGTATCAAGGGATACAAAATCCAATGATTCAAGGAGTCCATATGAATGAAGCTTCTTCATGCACTTTACGCCAATGTGACCAAGACAACAATGCCACATAAGCAAGGAATTATCATCATTATGCTTAAAGTGTTTAACATCAATATTATGGATGTGAGTATTGCAATCAAGATCTAGTAAGAATAAACCATTATACACATGCACATGAACATAGAAAACATCATTCATATAAATAGAACAACCATTTGTTTTGGATTAAAATGAATAATGATCTTGCAACAAGCAAGATACACTCACAATATTCATACTTAATGCGGGTACATAGTAGCATTTATTCAAAACCAAAATCAATCATGATGGCAGATGTAGAGGTAAAGTGCCGACGGCCACCACGTCGACTCTCGAGCCGTTTCCAAAGCGCATCGTCACCTCGTCCTTTCCTAGGTGCCTCTTACTCTACAGCTCCTATTGAGAGTTACAAATGTGAGAAACAAAACCAGTATCAAATACCCAAGCGTTACTCCTGGTGCTAGTAAGGAACACATCTATAACATATATATCACATATACCTCTGTATTTGGCACCTATATTGCCGGCTTTATTGTCCTCAAGGTACTTGGGGCTGTTGCGCTTCCAGTGCTCATCCCTTTTGCAGTAGTAGCACGTGACACCGAGCCTGGGACCGGGCTTGATAGCCTTGGAAGTATTGGCACCAAACTTGTCATCTTTCTTAGGCTTCTTGCCCTTTCCCTTTTGCCCTAGCTTCTTAAAGTTGGTGGTCTTATGATGTCTGCAAGTGCACAGATCGTTTGTAGCTAGTTTCCAAGTATAGATACCGATCCCACAGTGATCCCAAAGGTAAGTGTTTATGGTGAAGTCTCTGTCACACCCAAATTTGTCACATGTCTTCGAGTGAGTTGACTGCAAGTGTGAAATAAGAATGATATTTGGATTAAACTGGATGTATTTAAATAAAACTAAAATGTAAACTTCAGAAATAAAAAGCATAAAAGTAAAGAACGATTCGGTTGTTTGTTGTTTTCTATAGATGACAGAAAAGGCACGGGGGGATACAGTTCATGGTGATAGTGACTGTGCCATATGGATGAGTGATAAGTGTAACAATTGTAATCTTATAAGTATATGTGTAGGCGAGCAACCCATAATTAGTCGGAACTCCTCTTGGTAGATTTCATCCCAACTTCAATAATCCTACTACTCTGTTACCAAAACCATGGTCAGACACTAGAGGATTAAGACCCTTCAGGTCGCTTAGAGATTAAGCTCCTTGGATCGGACTAATGCAATAAGCACGGTGGTTCCTCGTTATCCTCGAGTCTACTAGTTTTCCATCGATATCCCCGTGTCATTCAGGGGTCGCCGGTCTACTAGCGAACAAGATCCTATCCATGTAAAACAAAGTATCATGTTGTCTGGGCCCTTAATTGGACAACAAGCATTAGGCATCCCACAGATAGTCAAGAACACATAATATAGTAATTAAAATCAATCACAAACTAATGGAAAATATATGAAGGCACATCACATCTCACCAATCCCTTACATATCCCACGCCTAAGGAACTTACTCACACACGAGAGAAGAAAGCATCATCAATATAATTAAATAAAGGGAGTTCTTCTCGATATTACCCTAGAGACCCACAATAAAAATAGAAAAGTAATGCAACACAATTCAAGATGGGAAGAAAGAATCTCAAACCCTAGTCTTGCAAGGCGAAGATATATCTCTCTCTCAAGTACAAGTAATGGCTATGGGGGTGTATTGGCTAGGAGGTCGAAGATCGTGGAGCGAGATGAAGAACGTCTCCTCCTTCTTCTCCGAATCTCTTCTTTCTCCCTTCTGGATGGTGTGGCGGCTGCTGTGTTTTGTTTTTGTTCTTGGTCCCTTCATGGAAGTTGTCCCTTTTCACAAGTACGGCCAAAAAAATTGTTCCCGCCGTATAGTTTCTCATTAAAGCCTCTTTACGCTTCCCTCGATTTGTTCCAAAGAGAGACTTGCTTGTTTTCGCCTGAATATTGTGTTTCTCTAGTTAAAACCCTCTGTTAATGTTCAGAACCTGAAACACACATTAAAAACCAAGTTTTCTTTGCTACTGAAGTATTAGCGTTAGGTAAAGCTAGAAATTGGTCAAATCCGGGAGAAAACCATCAATAAAAACCATAAAAAATGTGTCGAATCTCATAGCTATCAACTCCCCCAAGCTTAGATGTTGCTCGCCCTTGAGTGACAAGGAAATAAAGAAGTATAGCGGAGATTCGAGACTGAAATAAAAGAACTTACAAGCTTGGATTTGTGTCAAATTCTTTTCTTCACAATCCCTGCAATCTTAAACATGATCATACAAGTATTTACAAGATTGCACTGAGTCCACTTCCTAACCACGTATATATTTCTAGCAAATGAATCATATGCCTGAGCAAGTGTCAAAAGTTTAGCTAGGAAAATGAGACAAATCCTTTTGGTATCTCTCTTTATTAAGAGATGAAACTTTTTGCTCTTGTTTCTTTAATCAATTAAGAGTTCTTAAGTTGGCACCAAAATATTCAATTTAAGAACAACTCATCTATTCACATGTCACAATTTCAAGACTCTCAAAGCAACTTTTTCCTTCCTTTGCCTTTCAAAAACTTTAGCTCTTGCATAGAAAAATCATGCAACTATTTTTAACATGTTAATTCGGACTGTGTTGTGCACTCGTGACCATGCCAATTAATATGTTGAGCAATAATGGGTCAGATGAGTACTACAACTTCACTTGGAACATGAAACCACGAGGAGGCTAAAATTTTACCCGTCATAGCATTGTTTCTACAAACGTTTACATAACTCAATAGCCGAAATCATGTGGTTTCCCACATTTAGATCGTTTGTTGGACAACGAAGTTAATAGTTCCCCATGGAGCACGAAAATATTGTAATGACACACGTAAAGCAATATCTTACGATAATTATTAGAAAAAGCAGTGGCATAATCTCTACTACTTTGAAGCATCCATTTTATCAAACAATTTCATTCAAGGGTACTATCGAGTCTATTTATATTAGCTCAAACGGGATGGAGTAGTTTTAAAATCAAATTCTCTGGGCTAAGCATGGACTCAAGTCATCCTTTGGATGCTTTTTCTTGTTGTAAAAATGTAGGAAATATTTTTAACCAAGTTCATTGCTCGTTGTTTCAAAGCTAAAAAGGAGACACTAGGAAAGGAATAGAATTTATAGGATAACAAGCTAAGTGGGGAGTGACTCCAGTGCAAGCGAGTAAATAATTGTAGGATCAATTTAAGGTTGCAAAAAGGTGATGAAAGGAATGTTATACCTCCTCTTGCTTACTTAGTTCTCGTATTTGAGTCGAACCCCCTCTGTATTTCCATATTGTCAAGTCATCTGAAATTGAGCAATCTCCGAGAGAAACAAAGAAACGGACTTGCAATAAAAGTCACAACTATTTTTTTGTAATTTTCTTTTAGGAATGCAAACTGAAAGTAAACATGCAATTTTGAAGAAGTAAAATAAATCAAAAGAATAAATGAAAATATGAATGCAGGGTTTGGAGGTTTTCAAGCCTCCCCCAAGCTTAGGCTATTGCCAGGCTTTGCCGTCATTCGGATGCTGGTGAGGATACTACTTGTAGTAGTCGGGGAAGTGGGTCATGAAGTGACTGAAGTTGTGAGTTAATGCACTCACATCTTCATTAACTCCTTGAAGAGTGTGGTCGATCTCCTCAACGTGCTGGTTGAGCTGATGGAATTCTTGATAGGGGATGTAGTTGTACCCCTACTGCGGCTGGTTGGGCCATGGGTCCCAGGCTCCCCCTTGCTATTGCTGCTACTATCCCTATTAAGCAGGGTTGTATCCTTGCTCATCCTCATTCTCCTACTCATCCTCATCCTACTGCTCTCCTTCTTCATCTTCCTCTTGATCAGGCTAGAGTTCAGCCATGATCTCCATCACTTGGTCCTTGGTGATGATCCAAGTGTCCTTTTCCACAATCGAGAAGGCTTGGGGACAGGGCAACAAAAACCTGCTCACCCTGTGCATCACCAAGATAACCAAACTGATATGCTCAGAGCCTCCGGTTAGCTTGGTAAACACCAAGGAAGCCACAAGCAGTCATATACTTGACGTCCATAAGTTTGGAGCCATCAACAGATTGCATAATAGGTATCTACCAATGCAAATATCACCTTTCGTCTTGTTGCTTTGGTGGTGAAAGTGCTGGATGAGTAGAGCTGCTGGATTGGGGCTTTGTGGTGCAGTGGGAAAGAGAGCCTTGGTGATCATTGCCATGTCCGCATTGGCCATGGAACCGGTATCACCTCTTCCCAATAGTGTGTTGGTGAGGAACAAGGCGTAGTAGCGAATTGTTGGGTTCTGAATGGTGGACATCTTCTTCTGGTAGAATTTGGTGCCACCATTAACAGATATAGCCTCCCAAGTTTCTCCACTTGTGATGCTATAGAGGTTAGTAACAGTTGACTCCCCAACGTGAGGGAAGCCGAAAGCATCACAAAATTGTTCAAAAGTTATTTCATAAGGTTGCCGGTTCATGGTGAAGCTTACCATGCACGCATTACCTTTCTCCCTGTGGTCGTCGTAGAAGGAGGCAAATAACTCATAGGTAAGCTCAGCGTAGGATTCGTGGCTTGCATAGCCAAGCACTGTTAGCCTAGCCTTGTTACACATGAGGTCGAAGTCCGTTTTCAACCCCGCCGCGGTGTGAAAGCTATTGTCGGCCCAACGTGTGGGAGACACCCTCCTTGATGAAACTATGGCCAACTTGGGGTTGCGCTCGGCTTGGGACCCCGAGCTCTCACCATGTTGGCGCTTGCTCTTGAGAAAAATATTACCGATTTTGTTCATCTTGATGCACGATCTGATGATTCCCCCACTCAAATGAACAAAATCCGTGAAGAATCGAGAGTTCTAGGTGGGTTTTGAGAGGTTTGGAGAGAGAATATGAGACAAATAATGAGGGAGGAGAAGGAACCTAGCCGCCCAGCCTGATTTTGTGGTCGCGCCGAACTATACGGCTGGAACTATACGGGTGGCGCCGCCAACTAGGGTTTCTTTATGCAGAACCTAGCTATATAGACACAACTATACGGACGGATCATAATGATCCCGCTGTATAGTAGGTCGTTAAATCGTCTATATCCTCGAGATAATTTCTCAAAAATACGCATCGATATCTATACGACCGAAACTATATGGCCAGAATTTTTATTACCACCGTATAGTTGGTCGTTAAACAACCAGTACCTTTGAGAAGAAATTTTAGGGAGGCATCGATATCTATACGACCGGAGCTATATGGCCAGAATTTTTATTCCCGCCGTATAGTTGGTCATTAAATTCTCTATGCCCACGTAAGAAAATGTTGATGGCAAAGATATCAATACGACCGGAACTATACGTCCGGAATTTTTATTCCCGCCGTATAGTTGGTCGTTAAACCATCAGTAGTCATCAATTTTTTTTGTTTCTTCGATAATACCTTCTTATCCCGAAACTTAACAAAATACCTTATTTTTGATAGAAAAAATGACAGTAGAAACTATCGACCAACATCATCATGTAATGAGTAGAATTTTAACCTTTGTAGTAAAAACTCAAACTTTTATTTTTATACTTATTCTACATTCGTTTAATCAATGTTTCTACTACTTTTTGACAGCTGCATCTTCACGGGCGTGCTTCCGCAAAAATATCTATGAAAAAGTTGTAGGAATGTGATGAACTTTTTATTCTTTAGTTTATTTTATTGCTGTGATGGGTTGACTCCCATTAAGCATTTTATTAAGAATGGTTGGATAACTCAACCCCTTCTCTGATCTCGAATTCTTACCTTGGGTTGCCCCTTATCAAAGGCGCTTACCACATGAACTCGTTTTGCCGGTGGAATATATCTTTCTCCTACTTCTGGCTTCTTTGGAAAATACCGGATGATTTCAGCATCATAAATATTGAAGATTATTTTTCCTTCAGAACAATCTACTAATGCTCCTGAAGTGCTAAGGAAAGGTCTTCCAAGTATTATAGATAATTTTTCATCCTCTGGCATTTCAAGAATAATAAAATCAGTGGGAATAACATGCTCATCTATTCTAAGTAGAACATCCTCAATCATACCAATGGGTTGCTTAGTGGATTTGTCAGCCATCTGTAAAGTAATAGTAGTAGGGGAATACTCCCCTAATACTAATATTTTATTGAGGGAATATGGCATCACACTAACTCCTGCACCTAAGTCACACAAGGCATTGTGAATATCAGTTTTGCCAATTAAGCATGAAATGGTTGGTATTCCGGGATCTCCTGATTTAGACAATAGCTTCCCATTAGCAGGATAACTAGTCACCATGGCAATGGTTTCAGTTATTTATTTCTTTCTAATAATAATATCACAGAGGAATTTAGAATTGGTAGGAACTTTGATTGCATTCGCAAATGGAATTTCTGGATGGAGGTCACCAAGTGCCTTTGTAAAATAATCATAGATTACCTGATCTGGTGCTTTCTTTTTTCGATCTGGATAAGGAAGCTTTTTCTCACCTTTCTTATTCTTGTCTTTTACCTTTTGTGGGATATCAGGCTCTTTTGTTGCTTTCTTTTGTTGTTGCTTATCGCTTTTCTTCTTTTCTACTACAACAACTTCATCTTTGTTGCTCACTTCTTTTTCTTCTCTTGGATCAACTGTCTCTGCGTCAGAGTCATAACGGTCATCCTGTGCATCATCTTGTCCCTGCTTGGTTTGATCTTGTGTTTCTTGAGCAGTTTCATCTTGAGGATCCACTAGTGTATCATCTTCTTGGCTTGCTTCGAGCAAGGCTTTTTTCCTTTCGCTCTCTTTCAGCTTCATATTCTGGTGGTCCTAATGGTCCTGTAACAACTGCACCTCTTCTTGTAACAACATTAGTAGAAACAGGAATATCTATATCATCTTGAAGAAAAAGTTGATAACTAGATACTATTTGCTCACACTGGGTTTCAATCATACTAAGATACTTGTGAAATAATTTTATTTCTTGGATAATCTCATAATAATTTTTCGTGAGTTCCGCCAAAATATTTTTATGTTTTTGAAAGTGCTTATGCAGGTTATTATGATATTTTGCTTGTCGATGTTTTAATTCTTGAAAAACTTTTCTAGTTTCATCTTCTTCAGTAAAAACTTGTAACAACTCTACCTTGTTTTCCTTAACAAGTTTAGAAGGTATGCCTTTTTCTTTCATTGTTTTGCGTACTTTAGGCATAAGATCAGGAGTTATCCGAAGTATCCCTTTTTCCAGCTTAGTGTCGAAATCAAGATTATATAAAGAATCATTCTTAGCCCTAGTAGACATCAATTACAAGCATTCTTTAGGAGTTAAAGTATTTATCGATCCTCTCGCTAAGAAGTCAAGCAACTCTATACATTGAGTATTAAGACCATGGTAAAATAAATGGAAAAATAGTTGATTCAGAATAGCCATGATTAGGAATACTATTGATCATTCCAAAGAATCTATCCCAGGCTTGTGGGTAGTTCTCTCCCACGTCCTGACTAAAGTTGCCTATATTCTTTCTTAGTTTAGTTACCTTTTTAAAAGGATTAAACCTGTTTATGAATTTGACAATGCCGTTTTCCCAACATTTAATGTAATGGCGAGGGAGAGAATATAACCAGTCTCGAGCCTTACCTTTAAGAGACCAATGAAATAATTTTAGACGAGAGAAGTCTCTTGGCAAACCTTTTGGTCCAAGTGATGTTACCACATCATCAAACTCTCTAAGATGTATTCCTGGGTCTTCATCTTCCCTTCCACTAAAAGCTTTTTCCTAGAATGTTTTAATAATTCCACCATCAAATCAATATTCTCTAACTCCAGGATTAGGGATTTCTACTGGTTGCTTAAGAAATTCAGAACTTGGAGCACTGTATTCTCTAAGAGTTTTCTCAGGCTTCTTGGGAGTTGTCCTGTAAATAGACATAATTTCCATATATCACTCAGGTTTTCAAATTCAACTTTATTAGATCCTAAAAGTTTTTTAATAATTTCCTCGCGCCTTTGAGCAGGCACACGATCAATATAATCTGGTAAATAGGTCCTACCAGAGCGTGTAGACTCTTTGTCTCCTACGGAGAACATTTTGTAGTAGTAACACCTGAAATGTCAAGAGACAAACACTTAGTGCTTAGTTCCCCGGCAACGGCGCTAGAAGACAGCTTGATGTCTGCAAGTGCACAAATCGTTTGTAGCTAGTTTGAAAGTATAGATATCGATCCCACAGGGAGCCCAAAGGTAAGTGTTTATGGTGAAGTCTCTGTCACACCCAAAGTTGTCACAGGTCTTTGAGTGAGTTGACTGCAAGTGTGAAATAAGAATGAGATTTGGATTAAACTGGATGTATTTAAATAAAACTAAAATGTAAACTTTAGAAATAAAAAGCATAAAAGTAAAGAATGATTCAGTTGTTTGTTGTTTTCTGCAGATGACGGAAAAGGCGCCGGGAGATATAGTTCATGGTGATAGTGACTGTGCCAGGTGGATGAGTGATAAGTGTAACAATTGTAATCTTATAAGTATATGTGTAGGCGAGCAACCCATAATTAGCCGGAACTCCTCTTGGTAGATTTCATCCCAACTTCAATAATCCTACTAGTCTGTTACCAAAACCTTGGTCAGACACTAGACGATTAAGTCCCTTTAGGTCGCTTAGTGATTAAGCTCTTTGGATCAAACTAATGCAATAAGCACGGTGGTTCCTCGTTATCCTCGAGTCTACTAGTTTTCCATTAATATCCCCGTGTCACTCGGGGGTCGCCGGTCTGCTAGCGAACAAGATCCTATCCATGTAGAACAAAGTATCATATTGTCTGGGCCCTTAATTGGACAACAAGCATTAGGCATCCCACAGATAGTCAAGCACACATAATATAGTAATTAAAATCAATCACAAACTAATGGAAAATATATGAAGGCACATCACATCTCACCAACCCCTTACATCTCCCACGCCCAAGAAACTTACTCACACATGAGAGAAGAAAGCATCATCAATATAATTAAATAAAGGGAGTTATTCTCGATATTACCATGGAGATCCACAATAAGAATAAAAAGTAATCCAACACAATTCAAGATGGGAAGAAACAACCTCAAACCCTAGTATTGCAAGGTGAAGATCTCTTTCTCTCAAGTACAAGTAATGGATATGGGGGTATATTTGCTAGGAGGTCGAAGATCGTGGAGCGAGATGAAGAACATCTCCTCCTTCTTCTCCGGATCTCTTCTTTCTCCCTTCTGGATGGTGTGGCGGCTGCTGTGTTGTGTTTTCGTCCTTGGTCCCTTCATGGAAGTTGTCCCTTTTGACAAGACAGAGGCAGCGGCAGCTATACAACGGGAACAATGCGGCCAGAAAAATTGTTCCCGCCATATAGTTGCTCGTTAAAGCCTCTATACGCTTCCCTCTATTTCTTCCAAAGAGAGACTTGCTTGTTTTCGCCTGAATATTGTATTTCTCTAGTTAAAACCCTTTGTTGATGTTCAGAACCTGAAACACACATTAAAAACCAAGTTTTCTTTGACCAAAGTATTAGCGTTAGGTAAAGCTAGAAATTGATCAAATCCGGGAGAAAACCATCAATAAAAACCATCAAAAATGTGTCGAATCTCATAGCTATCATTTGATTGACCATCAACACCTTGTGCTCCTTCTTGATCTCAACCTTAGCAGTTTTGAGCATGGCGAACACTTCAGAAAGGGTGTTAGTCATCCCTTGCATGTTGTTGTACATCACAAAGCTCTTGTAGCTAGGGGCAGCGAGTGCAACACCCTATCAATTGCGAGCTCCTCCGGGATTTTGCAATCTAGGGCATTCAAGCTCTTAACGTAGCTAGACATTTTGACTATGTGCTCACTAATACCGCTGTGCTCTTCCATCTTGGAGGAGAAGAAGAGATCGGAAGCATCATACCTCTCTGTCCGAGCCTGTGGAGCAAAGGCAGCCTAGAGATATTCAATGATCTCAAAAGCATTCATCTTCTCAAAACACTTTTGAAGCTCCGGCTCCATGGCATAGAGCATTCCACTCTAGACAAGGGAGAAATCATCCGCCTTGGACTACCAGACATTGTTTTTGTCGTGGGAGGTGGAATATGCAGGCTTAGCTGGAAGCTCAGCCTCGATGACATAAGTCAACTTGTAGGGGACTAGGAGGATCCACAGATTGCGGAACCTGTAGGGGTTCGCGTATGAAAACAATAAAATTTTACCCTACCCCCCTCAACCCCTGATGCTGCCAGGACCTATCTATTAGTAATGCAGTAACAGGAGGGGCTTTTCGCGAACTTACCCTTGAAGACCTAAAAGCATTGTCAACACTCAGGAGAGAGTGGTGGATGTAGACGAGCCGAAGCTGACCTCGAGGTCATGATGAAGTCATTGCGCTCCTTTGGCTCCAATGACTTCTAGTGCCTCAAATGTTGCACCTCGCAGGGAGTTACATGCATACGGTGCATGGCGATGACTCCCGCTTCCCCGATTGAGCATCAATTGCAGAAGTAGAGCTCCTGGATCTGAATCCCGTAGCGCGACGGCGCTCCGCGGTGAAGATGTCTCTTGTTCGTGTAGTCCGGACTTGGGACCACGGTCACGGGAGAGAGAGAGAGAGAGAGAGAGAGAGAGAGAGAGAGAGAGAGAGAGAGAGAGAGAGAGAGAAAGAGATAAATATCAACTAGAGGTCTCCCCAAAAGTGAGGAAACCTTTATTGAATATTGTGTGTATTTATTTGGTCAAAATACCCCACTATATATAGGGGGAAGGGGAGGTACTCCCTCCCTCAAAGTCCTGAGGTGGTACTAAACAAGGGAGAGGGGAGATGGGGTGGCCGCCGACCATCTCCTCCCTCCTTCCTCCCTCTACCTTTCCCTCATGGGCCCTTCTCCCTCTGGAATTTGGCCCATTAAGACTTTGGACCTTTCAATTGATTTATTTTATTAAATAATTATGAATAAATGATTAAATAAATATTTAACATTCATTCACATATTATTCAATCTCCATGGCTATGGAACACCTTCCACCTCCACTCCGGTCATCCTTCGGACTTACCGAAACCCTTTTGGTTTTCTCTCTTTCTATTATTCGGCGATTCTACCGATCCCATAAACACTCTCTAAGCATCACCAAGCCCTTAAGCGTGATACCCCATGGTTCGGGAATACTCCAGACATGGTCGGGACTCTCCCGGACCAATGATCAATAGAGGGACCTAGATGGCCATGTGACCCATGTGCATTCCATGAAATCTTTCATTGTTTGAACCGTGACTATCGTGTCTTATTCCTTTTGTCTCTCGATACTTGCATTACCCGAGATCTGATCAATGACATCATCATGTATGGTGTAATCTCGTTACCAACAAATTCTATTGGACTCGTTTCGACAAGTGATATCCCTATGATCAAACCACATGCTGCGCAACTATTGGATATAACTTCTCCGAGTGGGCCCTTGAGTATCTTTCCGTCACGCGGATGGACAAATCCCGCTCTTGACGTATAATGCCTCTACTATTCCTCCGAATACCTGAACACACCTTTATGATCACTGTTTTACCAAGTGACGTTTGATGCTATCAAAGTACCCTTGGGAGACAGTGATTGATATAGCCTCATGGTCTAAGGAATAGTCTACTAGGTCTATTCTAATCATCATAACTTGAACTTCGTGACATGATCGGGTCATGATGTTTAGGTTGGGTATTAGTTCATCATCTCATTCTCAGAATGAGATAACTCCATTTCCAACCGGCAGAAATGCCACATGATCAGGAAACCTTGATCATCTGTTGACCAATGAACCAATGACTAGAGTTTCACCGGGAACCCCTGGTTGTTTATATATCTCACGTGTATTGACGATTCCTTTCAATACAGTTATATCATGAAATAAAACTTAACCATGAACTTTATGAAATATGATAATAATCCTTATTATTATTTGTCTCTATGGCATATTTCCAACAGTCTCCCACTTGCACTAGAGTATAAGTAAACTAGCTCATTTGTTCTTAATCATTAGCACCACATATCCCGGTACCTTGAACATGCTTGCTCATGGAAGAGGTTGAGTCTTGGGCCTGTACTTTACAATCCCAAATCCTTTGCAACTTACTAATGTCACCTTAGTTGACATTAATACTTTATCATCACATGATAACATCTTTGTGTATGCATCGTCGTTATGGCAGCAGAACGAGGCCAGTTTCTAGGAGCCTATAGTGACTTTAGATCAACCTCATGGGCTTTCTCATGGGCACTGTGCCCTGGGACACATCATTCTATGTTAAAGACAAACTAGTCCCGCCATAACAGTATACATCACTTTAGATGGTACCCTTATCTTATTATTATAAATGTAATTATCGAAACACTAGTGCATTATGTGTAACTTTCGATGTTTTGTTCACCTTGCTTCCTACTTGACTTTAGTCAGTATTATCGATATAGGTGTTTCCAATCTTCTTACAACATAACCCTTTATGCTTTTCAGATATGTCATCCTTCATGGATTTGGAAACATGTCTAGAGTTCTCAATTAGACACTGCGGACAAACTTAGCTCAATGTTCTGTGATTCGTGCTTAATCACTTTTCAAACGTTCCTTCTTGGATCATATATTATGTTAAGTTGTCATCATGGTTTTCCAAGACAGAACCTATGTCTCAACATAGTGGATGATGATCATCCTTTCCTTTCTTTCCAACCATTGATGTTTAACTTAATGCTATTCCTAATTTGAATTGACTAAGGACTAGTCCTGAATCAATTCCTATTCCAAAACTCTTTTCAGAATCCCTTTTAGGAATACTACATAATATTGTAATATACTTATTATCAACTTCTACTCCCTATAAATCATTATTTATCGGTACTTGCGCTTTTATTCTTAATGTGTCGTATACACACTTAAGAACCAATACATAAGCTCCCACTCAAATATGTATTCAATGATTGCCGTTTTTCTTCCCTTTTTAGAGCCCTCTAATGTTGATTCCATATCAACTACTATAGAGAGACAACCACCCCCAAAAGCCACTTACTTGTGGACCAGTCTTGTGAATCACCACGTAATGTAGGTCGGGGGCCGCTTCATCAAACAATACCATGATATGAACAAGAACATAAAAGAGGGTAGCAACTAGAAAATCAATGCCCACATATTGCTATGTGTCTATGCGTATGACATGCCTACCCATAGACCCGCTCTGATACCACTATAGGGTTCCAGAGAAGAAAACAAAAAAAATCTAACTACGCAAACACTAATACCAGGATCTATACTATGTAGACATAAGTAACGGAAAAGGAAGACGATATTCATACCCTTGATGATTGTGAAACGCCTTACGCAGGAAGGCGTATGTTGATGAAGACGAGCAACTCCAAGCACCCCAAGTGTTGTGCCTCTGAAGTACTACACACGTTCGGTGTAGGCGGCGTCTCCCGGGCTCCGATTCAGCCGAGCAATGGAAGAGGAAGATGTAGGACTGAAGATCACATGATGGTAGTGTGAAAGTGGAGAACTCAATACCCTCGAGGTACTCTCCAATATTACAGAGAAATCCTCAAAGGAAATGAGAGAGATAGAAGAGAGAATGGGATGATTCCAAGGGGAGGGGTGATCCCCTATATATAGTGGGAGGGGAGGGGCACCACCCAAGGGGCAGGCAGTGTGGGACTAAACCCCATAGCTACCAGCCACCAAGAGGGAGCCGCTGGCCCTAAGTGGGCCCCACATGGGCATCCCACCAAGCCCTAGCCGACTGTCCCTCCTCCCTACACTATAAGAAATGTTTCCTTCCGCAACGACTTGGCCTGGCGGTCATCATAGAAGGTGCGTCTTCCGCGACGAATTTCTCGACTCGGTCATGGCTGATGGAAAACTTTTTTTCCGGTTTCACGGCTCTCTACTATGATGGAACCGCTAAAAACATGGAGGAAGCTCGGCTGGCGCGTGACAAAAGCAAGATTTTCGTTTCCTCACATGATGTTGACTCGCTGAACTCTTTTGAGGCGTGTGGGTCCTAGATGTCAGTGTCTCTAGAGGACCATACTTTTTGATCACGCCTCCCTGATTTGAACTTGATAACGTTGCTTTAGGTGTTTGCCGTTTAGTTAGGCTGCTGGGTCCCACATGTCAGCCTCTCATTAGAAGAATTGTGTGTATGATGGAATTTTTCCCCTTTGCTCACGCTACCCTTTTACGAAGTTGATAGCGTTACTCGATACATCTACCATTTAATCAGGCTGCTAGGACCCACATGGCATCCTCTCATTAGAAGAAACATGTGTATGATGTATTTTTTTCCTTCACTCGGGCTACCCTATTCTGAAGTTGATAGCGCTGCTGGATGCATCTACTATTTAATCAACCTCCTGGGCCCCACATGTCATCCACTCATTAGAAGAGACATGTGTATGATGGATTTTTTGCCCTCGGTCGTGCCTTCATGTTCCGAACTTGATAGCGCCGCTCGCTGCTTCAGCCGTTTATATAGGCTGGTGGGCCCTACATGTCAGCCTCCTCTATGCAGGAAACGTGTGCATGCTGGACTTTTTTCTTCTCTCGTGCCTCTCCGTTTGGAACCTGGCAGCGTTGCTCGATACAGCACCTGTATAATGTCTCCCTGCTGGGTTCACATGTCAGCCTCCTATGTAGAGGAAACATGTATATGTTGGATATTTTTTTGGTCACGTTTGCCGGTTTGACCTTGGTAACGTTGTTTGATGCGACAGTCGTGTATGGTCTTGCTGCTGGGGCCCACGTGTCAGCCTCTCTGGACAAGAAACGAGTCTATCTTGGTCTTCTTTTTTCTGGTCGTGACTGTTGTACAAGTACTTTTTAAACGTGCTCATTAAACTTGATCTCTTGTATGGTAAGGTTGATGGGTGGTAGATGCAGACAGGTGGGTCGGCCGTGTCAGCCTCTTAGTACAGAAATATTGCTATAGATAAACTGCATGCCTTGCCACTACACAAGAAATTTTATATGCTTTTACAAAACATAAAAATGTATACTAACATTATATAAAACTTATTTATTTTTCTTCTTAAAAGATTGCTTGCCCATCTGCTACACATGGTTGCTAGCAGCTCAACTCAAAAAATGTTACTCCCTCCAATCCATATTAATGTTCTCATATTTGTCTAGATTCGAATGTATCTAGACATGTTTAAGTGCTAAGTACATCCGAATCTAGATAAATCTGAGTACATTAATTTGAATCGGAGGTAGTATAAATAATGTACCAGGTAGTACTTAAAAAACATGGATATGCGCAATTTTTTTAGGGGTGGGTGGACAGTGCCCAAAAAGGCCGAATTGAAGAAAAATGGGCTAAGCAGGGATTGCTGGGCTATTATCCATGGGCTACTTTTCATGGGCTCTCGGCCAATCTAACTAGGCTATTTGCGCGGCCGAATGACCCAAAATATGGATGAATTAGAAGGTCTTGGGCTATAATAAGGCCATATGGGCTAATTTCTTGGGCTCGATAGTTAAAATCCCAAGGTACATGCTGGGGCTCGGCTGGATTCGAAACAAAGACGTCAACAAGGAAAAAAAGTATAAAATATGAGCGCATAGATCCTAGGCGCCTGAGAACTTGTTATGTTAAGGCGCTAACGTCACCCTCCTAATTGTGTTAATTCTCAGTTGTAACCTAGTAGTTGCAACTCATTAAATTCCTAGGTACAACCTAGTTGCAACAAATGTGTAACCCTCACATTGCACGAATCGCGAGGTAAATCCAATGGCGAGAGAGGTGACTCTTGAGAACTAGCAAATCCGATAAAATATTCACAGATATTTCTGTGAAAATTATGGACAAACATCCTGCGCCCGCTAAAACTTTCCGCCGAGACCCCAAACTTTCCTAAGTGCACCCTCAATCGAGCGACTAGCCCCTGTCTGTTCAAATTTTGTGCCGTTCTTATGGGCGATGCACCTGATTAGAACCAGGCCGCAAACTTCTCCACGCCTTAAAAAATCTTCTTGACGCCTTTCTATCAACAGTGCCGGCATACCACCATTGGTCGCGCTGTTCTTCACGAGACGCACCGACCGACGGTTAGCTGGGTGATCCCCATGATTTACCTGCTAGATTCAGGCACTAGACATTCTTCTTGGCTTTGGTTTGTTCTCCACCTCTCCTAGAAATAGTTAAAGCTTGTGACCATCTAGATTTACAAGGTGCTTGTAGATTTGGGTAGGTACGTTCTTTAGGTAAATCTATAGTAAAGCTCTGGACAGAAGAGTTGGAAAACATCTTAAAAAAGACTTAGCAGAGATCGTGTGCAAGCTTTTGACCTGATATATTCCCCATCCTTCTTGGATATGATGGAGCATTTGGCTGTTGATGTACCTGACGAGGAAGTACTTAGAGGTACAGTACAATATAGATGGATGTACCCTATAGAACATCGACTTCGCATTTCCAAGGAGCGGGAAGATATTCGTAGATAGTTTGATAAGTGAGTGTTATGCAACGATATCTTCACAGATAATATAGACTGTAGAAAAGTTAGATATATTCAGATGTCTGACTTGGCTATGTTTTGTAGGTTTTTTGCAGAAATAAAAGTACCAGCAAATTTCGTTCCACCAATAAAAAGACCAGATGGACTAAGATCTAAGGATCATGTAAGACACTCAAATTGTAGTGTGAATTGTCTATGAATTGTCCAGATGGGGTAACCTCTTGTCTATTTTGTAACGCTAGATTTCAGAGCTTGAATTTCCGGCCCTTATCCATGGTATTGATAGGAGTATAACAAAAACTCCATCTTGCATTTCTAACGGTGTCTGCCATAGCACTGATGTACCTTCTGTGGAGACTGACGCGGCTGGAGGTTGTCTTGATAAACGGATACATTGCAAATGTATCTATAATTTTTGATGTTCCATGCTTAGTTTTATCCACTTTCTTGTGTTTTGTCCACACTTTGGAGTACTTTTCATATGATTTCTTGGACTAACCTATTAACAAGAGCCACAGTGCTAGCTTCCTGTTTTCTGCTATTTTTGGTTCCAGGAAAGTCAGAAAATGAATATTCTCGGAATTGGACGGGACAAAAGCCAAAGTGCCTATTTTTCCGGAAGTCATCAGATGCCAGAGTACGAGATGGAGAGGGGCCAGGGGGCCACCAAACCACCTGGCCGCGCGGCCGAGCCTGGTCCGCGCCAGGGGGTGGTGTGGCCGCCTCCAGCACCCCCTCAGCCTCCCCTTCCGCCTATAAGATGCCCTCGGGACGAAAACCCTAAGTGTCCGATCAAAAATCCACGAAAGAGTCTATAGCCTCTAGTGTGATGCGTGAGGGATCTGAAGCTCTTCCCTAGATCGGGAGGGATATGAAGCTCTTCCCGGCACCCTGCCGGAGAGGGGAATTCACCCTGGAGTCCTTCTTCATCACCATGCAAGCCTCTGGCGTGATGCGTGAGTAGTTCATCCTTGGACTACGGACCCATGTAGTAGCTAGATGGCTAGTTCTCCTCCTTTGTGCTTTCATGTTTAGATCTTGTGAGCTCCATTCATGATCAAGATCATCTATTTGTAATTCTACATGTTGTGTTTGCGGGGATCCGATGGATATTGAGATGCTATTTCAGATTGATTATTGATTCTATCATGTTTTTGTTATTTGTGATCTTGCATGCTTTTCGTTGTTAGTAGCTATCTTGGCCAAGTAGATGCTAGCAACTCCAAGAGTTAGTATTTATGCTCGATAGTGGGTTCATGCCTCTGGCAATCTGGGGAAGTGACAGAAATCTCTAAGGTACTAGATGTGCTGTTGCTACTAGGGAGAAAACAACAATCCTTTGTTCATATAATAATCATATTGTTTACTTTACACGCAGTTCGTAAAGCAATAATCTGTTGCTTGCAACTTAATACTGGAGGGGGTTCGGATGATAACCTGAAGGTGGATTATTAGTCATAGATGCAGTTGGATGGCGGTCTATGTATAATGTTGTAATGCCCAATCAAGTCTCAAAGGAGTCAAGATGATTAGTATATGCATGTATTGATTTCTCGATGTTTGTCAATTTCCCCGCTGTAATTTGTTCACCCAGCATGTTATCTATCTAAGGAGAGCCACCTCTAGTGAACTATGGATCCCGGTCCTTTTCTTTACATACAATCTACAAACTGTTACTGCTTTGTGTTTACTTTCTGCAAACTTTTACTTCTTTCCATTCGATACGTTTAATCCTTTGTTTTCCCGCAAAACACGGTGAGATTGACAACCTCATCGCAAGTTGGGGACAAATTTCTGTGGTTGTGTTGTGCAGGTCTCCACGTTGCTACTAGCACTGGTAGTGCGCCCTGCCAAAGCTCAGCTAGTAAACCTTTGGGGTGTTTCCTTGCTCCTACTAGTTCGATTAAACCTTGGTTTCATACTGAGGTAAACTTGCTGATGTGCTCATCATACCTTCCTCTTGGGGTTCCCAACGAGCTCTACATCAACCACGCACCATCACTTTTTTGGGCGCCGTGCATTGAGCCATCATAAACCTGCACTGGATTGCGTTTAGACTTGAAATCCCGCACTTGACATTGTTGTCCCAAGGAAAAGAAGGTTGTGGATCTGGTAATAACGCCTTCTATAGAACAAGATGCTGGAGGTGATGATTTCCTATGGCAATCCCTACCATTCTATGACTTGTACGAGTAGTTATCGTAATATAATTGAATTGCATGTCCCTCTCTATCAATGAAAATGGCACATCTTTTGCCTTGTTTCAAAAATAAATAAATATTTGCATGTGTCCTTGTGTTAGTCAATGCAAAGAAGATATAGTTTTCTATTCAAGTCATGTGAACAAATATGTTTGTATGTTGAGACATAAATGCGGATTGGGTGACAATATCAGCATAAAATTTCCAGATCAATAACACAAGCATAATGGCATTACAAGAAAAGGAACAAAACCATCTTTTCACTGTGCTTGTGAAAAGGAGATTAGCCAGGAACCACGCCTGCAAGTGGTAGAGGCCAATTCTTGTGCAACTCAGCTAGCATTGGTTTATCATCCATAATACTTAAGCATCTGAATATTATTACATACTAGGAGTAGTTCCAGTTCCACACTACAGTTCAATAGGCAAAAGTGTAAGAAATTCATAAGGTAGCTCCATAATATAGGTTCCAGAGAAAAGCTTACAAATCATAAGAAAGAAAGTTCTGCATCATAGTTCACCACTTTCAGGTGCAACAGTCTCTACCGATTGTAAACCCAAATCACCACCTCCTTCAAGTGGCACAATGATTTCGGGAGCAGGATCAACATCACCAATAGCAGCACCAACATCGGTAGCATGAGTCTCCAAAATTGGTGAACTATCGAGCACCACAATGTCATCTGAAGGCTCTTCACTGCCATCTCCAGCCGCACAAGTCTCCACTGATGGTAAAACCAATCCACCACCTCCATCACCTGGCACAACGATGGCAGGTGTAGGCTCATCAGTACCAGTTGCAGCTGCATCAGTCTCCACAGAAGGTAAACAAGGTGGTGTCTTAGGTGTAGTAATCTGACATCCATTTTCTACTTCGTCATCAGGAAACTGAGATTCTTCTTCAACTTTGTGCTTCTGCAATTACAAGATAAACAGAGATTATAGCGAAAGCATCTGCGGGACGCAAGAACATATGTCATTCTATTGATTTACCTTGTCATCTGGGATAGCATAAGTCACATGATTGGAACCTATTTCATCAAAAATCCTCTTTTTGGCTCCTTCCCTTATCTCCTTCTGAAGTAAGTTGTAATATTGATTACATGATGCTGATTGTCAAATATATGCAAATGTTCAAAAGTTTGTGCTGTTGAACTACCAACTTTGAACGGATCCCCACTGTTCTTAGTTATGGGATCTAGCCCAGAAACAAGATTCTACGCAATCCTAGTCTACAAAAAAGGATGCATCCATGATATAAAAACTACTCTACACATGACGATGCTGCACAATCGACAATAAAAATTTAACCGCATCATCAACTCTATCATGTAAGTTCAGAGTGAATCTAGATACACTCATTCACATAAGCTAAAACATCTTATATTATGAAACAGAGGGAATAGGTCGCGTGTTCTAGTATTTCACAAACCGCCATTGCTGCTGCGGGATAGAGATAACGGATGCGCCACCGCCCTACAGAAGGTTGCCGCGCTTATCTCGCCGCCATTGGTAGAGGACGGAGCCGAGGAGCTGGTCAGCAACAATATGGAGCGAGAGGCCAGGGGGTGGTAGTGGATGTGAAGAAGGGGCTGAGTAAAAGAGGCTGTGTGTGCATGGGGGGAGGCCAATGAGGGAGTTAAATCCAGCTTGTCTTAGAAGGAACGCGCTGCCACGTGCACCGGCATGTGCAAAACTCCCTCCCTCTCTCTTCTGCGGCAGCTACTGACAGTAGTACTCCATCTAGCTTCCTTGAGTTCTCTGGTACTCCTACTAGTAGACCTTTAGTACTACTACTAGGTAGATAAGTAGTACTTTTTTAGAAGAAGAAGAAATCTAGACTAGCACACTATCGTACAGTATTTCCTTGTCAAATCATTGGCGATGCCATGATGAGCGACATGTTTTTACAGGTAAACCTGGAAACATCGTGTTCCTTCCACCGCATGCAGTTTCTGAGCGAAGTACCAACATGTCCAACTTAGGCAGTAGCTTGTTACACGACCCAAACTATAGTGAAAAGGAAACAAAACTATGGACCTGCAAGGAGTAATACTAATAGTACTACTATTATATAACATTCTGTAAGAAATTATGTTGTAGTAGTAGTTGAGTACAAATGTACTCCTAATAAGGTTCTTTTTTACAAGGTTTGGTTAAATATACATACTGGAGAAACTACCAAGTGTACAAAAGGGGTTTGGTCATACGGAGTATTTTACAATTCAAACCGGGTGCGAAACTATATGCTAAGTACTCAAGAGTTCAACAGAAGGCCGAGACCAAATGAGAAATCCTTGAACAGGCTCGTTCCACTCCAAGGCATTTGAGAAGCTTGGGATGAACCAAAATAGAGTCTCCGACCATATCCGACGAGTGTTGGTGTGGAAACCATCAGCTGCATCACCATTCAGACTGAAGCGGCAAATTTCAGGACACAGCCTGTATTCGTAGCCAATTTCTTGGTGTGATGTGTAAACACGGCTCCTTCTCGTCAAATGTCCTGGCGGATCATTTGCATCGCTTACTGCAATGTTAATCGGACAGTTCACGCCAAGGAAAATAGAATATGATCCTAGGTCAGTAACCCTTTTCCATTGGTTAGCTGCGATTAACTTGCTTGTGTCCATCGAGAACACCATGCACTCATACCCAGAAGGATAGGTGCGAACGGTGAGATCATAGTGAACAACACTAGTATCATCAGCAATTGCATTGCCTGAGACACCATATGTATAAACCAGAAGAAGTCTTGAACCACCGATAGATCTTGCTAACCACCACCTACCAAGATCATCATCCTCATCGTCCTTAGCAAACCCATGTGTTAGATAAAGCACATCGCGTGGCGACAGGATAAGGAAAGGACCTTCAAAGGGAAAGGAAATGTAACATGGAAATAATACTGATATTGATCTGACATTGTAGAAGTTGATATACAGTATATTTTCAAAAATCTTGATTATACTTAAGATGTTTGATTGCGTAAAAAAGCCAATCTAGGGAGATGCTATGGAAATTCTAATTCTTTTTGAAATGGGGATATGCTATGGAAATTCTCCTACGGACACGGTTTGATTCATAGGATCAAATGAAATAGGAAATAATCCTATAGGATCTTGGAATGTAAAGTTCATAGGGAAAAAAGCAAGGTTGGATCCTACAAGATTTTGGTGTGTTATATACCAAAGGAAAACCAACAAGGATTATTTCTAGGAGGTTTAATACCTTATCTTATCTTATCTTATCTTATCTTATCTTACCACTATATAGTGTATGAATAACTTTGAATATTAACTATTGGATCAAGACTTGCGAATCCCAACATTGCCAGCCGTTGGATCTTCTTTTACATTCTAGCATCTACTTGAAGATTCTATTGATAGTCTTTAGCACAATGAACGCTATGCACAATCCTCAAAACACACTTCTCTATCATTCTAGAGTCTTCTCCTTCATTTCTCAAGACCATGTTAACAAAATTTACAAGTACTAGTACCTAATAAACGTTGACTTCTACATGATACAAAATACAAGAACTAAATATGCACCAATACTTTATAGATGTCAATCAAATTTCTAATTTTTTGAGCTTTACCTAGTATTATAATTCTATATAGTGATGATATGTCATATTTATTGATGGGGATATGCCGAACGGGGTATGCCCAATAGGACGTTCCGATTGGGTCAAAGGCTTAGCGAGTGGGCCTGTAGGACGACGACTGGAATGCGACTGAGGAGAAGGCCTGGCGATTGGAGACTAGAGGCCCAGAAGCGTACTCGAAGCCTAGTCGACTTAGGTTAAGGCCTCCAAATCCATATCTTGTTCGGTTGTAAATTGTAAACCCTAGTGAGGTAACTCCTATATAAACCTCCCCAGGGTACTCTTAGGGCTTACGTTCCATCATACACACCTTCGAGCGACTCGCTGCTTAGACCCCGAGCTCGCCACCCCTGTAACTCGTTCTTCATCAATCTAATCTAGCAGGAGTAGGTCTTTACCCTCCGGGGGGCCAAACCTGGGTAAACCCATGTGCATCCGCCCCCATCTCGCACCGCAGATGGCCGCCAGCTCTCGCCCCCGATTCTATCAATCGCTGCCTACAACAGCGACTGCCGTGGCCATTTCCACGATAGTGGCACCCACCATGGGGCCTGGCCGGACTGGCCTGAATTCTGCAGCGAGACCCTACTCGCTGATCGACCGCCTGATCGCCACCAGCCGCATGATCGCCATCGGCGGGATCTTACTGATCCTGCCCAGCAGCTACATCCCGGCGTCGCGCCCGGTCACCCACAGCGCGATAATGCCGGTTGGCTCCATCAACCTATTTGTCGGCTTCACCAACGCAGTCGATCCGGCGGCAACGATGATCATCGGCGGATCACCACCACGCCGCGATCTGCTCTCGGAGGAGCAGGTCCAATCCATCAGGAGCCTTGCCTTCGAGTACGATTCGGCCGCTAGCAATGCGGCCGAGACCAACACTGCCGCGATGACGCGACCCTACACGACAATGCCGACTACACGACCCCTGCCTCGGTCGACGGATCCATCACCATGGCATCACAGGAGGACTCCATCATGCGGGTCTCCAACCCTAAGGATTTTGAGGACTCCTCAATCCTTGGGATTTTCGATTCCGACTCAAGCTCGGAGTCCCCCGAGGACTTCCGTGCCATATCCAATCGCTTCAACACGATCAACATGGCGGGCAGCATGGTCGCCCCGCCAGATCCATTCTCCACACCAATCCCTCCAGCCGCGACGGCCACAGAGGTGGAGGAAGCCTGCCAGCGACTGGAGGAGGCGACGCGCAAGGAGATAGCCGAGCGCGAGAAATTCCGCCTCGAGCGGGCAACGGCACAGGAGCTGTCGCTCTACCACCAGCGCTGCATTAGGACCCGCCTGAACTCCAACGTCCAAGGCCGCGTCTTAGACTTCAACGACGAGAGTGACCCCACACACGCGGCTGAGCGCAAGTACTGCGAGAATGCACCACCAGGCGGTACCAATCGACCACCACCCGGCGCACCGACGACTGGGGCCCTGCCACCACCCATCGGTCATGCACCCCCGCCGGACCAGCCGCGAATCATAATCTCACCACAGGCCCGCGACGCCAACAGACTCCCACTATACTCCACCCAGATGGACAACATCGTCGCGTCCAACGCTGCAGTCGCCAACCTCAACGTCCAGGGAGAAGGCGCGCTGTAGATCCAGTACGCCAAGGCCCTACTCGCCAGGGCCGTCGAGCAGCAAGCCGCGGGAGTCGACCCGCAGGGGCGGATGTATTCCTGCTCCTCGGAAAGCAGGGTGGCCTCAACCGATCACCCAACCGTCGCCAACGCCATAACCTGCCCACCACTGCAGCCCTTGGCAACACAGCCACAGGCTGCTAACCCCGCACTGTCCACCAACGAGCCGTGACCAGTGAAAAACACGGTCGCCACCAACGGGCAACCCAGCGACGCCCGAAAGCACATCGTCAACAACCAGGCTTGGCGGGCGCACCAGCCCAACGACTTGAGGCACACCCTTACCAATTGCGACGACCCTGAACCCAGGGGCTCGCTTAGCCGAGTCGGCCCCCAGTGCTTCGGACCTATGATCCGAGGTGAGAAGTACCCTGCCAACTTCAAGGCGCCCAAGGAGATCGAAAAGTACGATCCAACGTACAACCCAGCGGTCTGGCTAGACACGTACCTCATGGCAATGGGGATTGCCGGCCACACCAACCTGCTTGCCGCCCGCTACCTCCCCATGATGATGGAGGGCGCGACCTGGCAATGGATCAACACCCTTCCCGCCGACAGCATCGACTCATGGGAGGAGATGTGGGATGCCTTTGTCAGGCACTTTGAAGCTTCCTACACCCGCGCCACCACCATCGAGGACCTGGAATGATGCATCTAGGGACAACGCGAGTCGACCCACCACTGGATCTAAAGGTGGCAGGAGCTATGGATCAACGCCTCCGACATCCACCCAGACACGGTAATACACTGCTTCAAGAACGTGTGTCGGTACGAACCCCTGGTCGCCAAGATCAAGAGGGTCTACCGGACGCTCGACAACATCCCCGACCTCCTCGAGATCGTGAAGCGCTACGCGAAGGAGGATCCCAACTAGGACTCCGACGACGAGGCGGGGGGAAGACGCCGCGTCAGCGCCCATGATAGCGGGCGACAGCGCGACATGCGCTATAGCAACACTCACATCACCGTCAAGCGTCGCGGTGACGGGAGAGTCGACTTCGTCGCCAATGCCGGCTATGGCCAACGTGATCCGAAGAACTTCCCCCGTGACGGAGGAAACTACCGCGACAGGAGAAACTACCGCGCCAACAACGCGGCAAGGCTGAAATTCGACCCCGTCGCCCTACTCAACCAACCCTGCGTCTACCACGGCAGGGAGGGAAAACCCGCCACCACACTACTGCCGACTGCCACTCCCTCAAGGAGATCGAAAAGGCAAGAAGAGAACGGGACGACACCAACAACAACCCGCCACGGGATAACAGAAACGCCGGCGGCTTCGGCAACACCGTCGGATCGCTCCATACCTTCACAGGGCTCGGCACCAAGCGCGAGAGGAAGGTGCTCACCCGCGTAGTCGCCGTCAATGCGGTGACACAGGTCGATATCCCCCGCTTCCTCAACTAGTCCGAGCAGAGCATCACATTGAGTCACCAGGACCACGCACCAAAAATCGAGTACCCAGGGCGAGTCGCCCTAGTGGTCAGGCCAAAAGTGGCCGACTATTGGCTGCCTAAGTCACTGATCGACGGCGGGAGCTCCATCAACATCATGTACCTGGACACGTTCAAAAGGCTCCAGCTCCCGGAATCAGCAATCAAGCCAACCCTGACAACCTTCCATGGCATCGTCCCTGGTCAGAAGGCGTACCCGATCGGAAAAGTGACCCTGCCAGTCACCTTCGACACACTAGCAAACTCCGCACCGAGTAGATTGAGTTCGAGCTGGTGAACTTCCGCAACCCCTACCACTGCGTCCTGAGACGCCAAACGTTCAACAAATTCATGGCGGCCCCCACTACACCTACAACATGATGAAGCTTCCAGGGCCAAGCGGCATCATCACCGTCCACGGCGACCCCGATATGGCCTTGGAATGCAAGGACAAAGGCGCTGAATTCGCAGTCACCGTCATTGCCGCGGAGACTAACCACGTGGAGGAGCTCGCGAAATACACGGGCAATATCAATAAGGACGACCCCACCATCCTGAAGAAGCCAACCTCCACAAGCTCCACATTCGAGGCAACCACACACACCCGCACTGTCGAGCTCGTCCCGGTGATTCCAGCCAGACGGTCACCATTGGGGCGCACATGAGCCCCGCATAGGAAAGCGCGCAGGTTCCTCCGTGAGAATCGCGACAGCTTCGCATGGAAACCATATGACATGCCCGGTGTCCCGAGGGAACTTGCTGAGCACAAACTCAACGCCGACCCCAAAGTGCGACCAGTAAAGCAGTCGCTGCGGCCCTTCAATGAAGAGCGCCATCGAGCAATCACCGAAGAAGTACAGCGCCTGCTGGCCGCCGGCTTCATTCGGCCAATCAAATACTCCAAGTGGCTGGCAGACCCAGTCCTGGTCCTGAAAAAGAACAACACGTGGAGGATGTGTATCGATTACACCAACCTCAACAGCTCCTGCCTGAAGGAGGAGTTCGTCCTACCGCGGATCAATCAGATCATCGACTTGACCGCGGGATCAGAGTGGCTCTGCTTCCTCAATGTGTATTCTGGCTACAACCAGATCAAAATGGCGGTCAAGGATGAGGAGAAGACGGCGTTCATCACGCCATTCGACCCCTTCTGCTACACGGCCATGACGTTCGGCCTCAAGAATGTCGGTGCAACCTACCAAAGGTGCATGCAAGAGTGCCTTGCGAGACAAATTGGCCGCAACATACACGTCTACATCGACGACGTGGTGGTAAAATCTACCTGCCAGGATGACCTACTCGCCAACCTGGCCAAAACCTTCGCAAACCTGCAAAGGTACAACATCAAACTCAACCCAGGGAAGTGCACCTTCGGTGTCCCCACTGGACAAATCCTGAGATATGTGGTCTCCAAACGAGGAATCGAGGCCAACCCCACCAAGATTGACACCATCGCACGACTCAGGAAACCTGAGTGCCTACGTGACGTCCAGAAGTTGGTTGGGCGAGTCGCGGCTCTCAGTCGCTTCATCCCTCGGCTCGGCGAGAAGGCAATGCCCCTCTACCGCCTGATGCGCAAGAATCCCACGTTCCAATGGGACACGGAGGCGGACAACGCACTCAACACACTCAAAGAAGTTCTACTCGCGGCTCCACTCCTAGCTGCCCCAGTCGACAAAGAGCCAATGCTCGTCTATGTGGCAGCTTCCACTCGAGTCGTCAGCGCCGTGATGGTCGTCGAATGGCCAGAGGAGGGCAAGGAGTGCCCCGTCTACTACATCAGTGGAGTCCTGACGGACTCAAGACATCGCTACCCGCAGTACCAGAAACTAGTATATGTGGTATTCCGAGCTCAACGGCGACTCCCACACTACTTCCAGGAACACCCAATCATGGTCATCTCCTCCGCGCCACTATAGGACATAATACGCAATCGCGAGGCAACTGGGCGAGTCGCCAAATGGGCCATCGAAATCGGCGTCCACAACATCAAGTACGAGCCCCACAAAGTGATCAAATCGCAAGCCCTGGCTAACTTCCTTGCAGATTGGGAAGAGGCACAACAGCCAGAGAAGCTCCCATACCTCCATTATTGGTCGCTCCACTTCGATGGGTCCAAGAACGCCGACGGCGCCAGGGGCAGGGTCATACTGACCTCCCCCAAGGGAGACAAGCTCCGCTACATGCTCCACCTCAACTTCAAGCCCTGCACCAACAACATGGCAGAGTACGAGGCCCTCCTTCACGACATGCGGGCCGCCAAGGAGATGAACAATAACCACCTATAGTGCTACGACGACTCCGATCTAGTCGTCGGCCAAGTCGCCGGGACCTGCGATGCCGTCTCCCCGACAATGATAGCATACCGCTAAGCGGTAGACCAACTGGGAGGACACTTCGATGGTTATTCAGTCGAGTGGATCGACAGGCGAAAGAACGAGGAAGCAGACGCCCTCTCCCGCATCGGATCGGCTCGGCAAACGCCACCCGCATGCGTATTCCTCGGCATCATCCACAATCCTTCGGTCTCCCCACCGAAGGAGATCGATGTCGGGATACCACTATAACCTGAGCCGGCCTTAGTTGCCATGATCATGGAGCCCAGCGACTGGACGACACCATATGTCGCCTTCCTCGAGCATAAGATCCTCCCAAGCAACGAGGCAGGAGCACGAATGATCGTGCGTCGATCCAAGTCCTTCGTCATCATCAACGACGAGCTCCACAAATGCAGCGTGACAGGATCCGTGTACAACCAGGAGAAGGACGCAAGATCCTCCAGGACATCCACGCCGGCAACTGTGGCCATCACACCAGCGCCAAGTTGCTGGTTGCCAAGGCCATGCAGCACGGTTTCTACTGGCTAACCGCACACGCCGACGCCACCAACATCATCCAACGATGCATTGGATGCCACAAGTATGCCAACCAGATGCATCTCCCTGGTTCGGCATGCAAGACCATCCCCATCACCTGGCCATTTGTCGTATGGGGCATGGACATGGTTGTCCCATTCAAGAAGGCCCCATATGGCTTCACCCACCTCCTGGTCGCGGTCGACAAATTCACCAAATGGGTCGAAGAAAAGCCGATCAAAAAGTGCAACGGCAAGACGGCCACCAAGTTCCTCCGCGAGCTCATTTACCGATACGGCTACCTGCACAACATCATAATGGACAACGGCACCAACTTCGCCAAGGGCGCCATGGCGAAATTCTATGAGGATCACAACATACGACTCGACCTCGCCTCAGTCGCCCACCCGGAGTCAAACAGCCAGGCAGAACGCGCCAATCAGAGCATCCTACACGGGCTCAAGCCACGACTCCAAGTGCCCCTAGAGAGAACTCCAGGATGGTGGGTTGAAGAGCTCTCCTCCGTAATATGGGGTATCCGCACCTCCGTCAACCACTGCACGGGGTTCACGCCCTTTTTCATGGTATACGGCGCCGAATCCGTGATGCCGACGGACCTGGAGCACGACTCACTGCGAGTCGCCAACTACGTCGAGGCAACAAATGAGACCGCATGCCAAGACAACATCGACCAGCTCGACGAAGCACGCGACCTGGCCTGCTCCTGCACCTCCATCTACCAGTAGGGACTCCGCCGCTACCACAGCCGCCGAGTCCGGATCCACACCTTCCAGGAGGGCCACTTGGTCCTACAATTGGCCTAGGACAAGAAAGGCATGCACAAGCTCTCCCCTCCATGGGAGGGCCATTCGCCATAGGACGCATCCTCGGCAACGACGCCTACTACCTCATCGACGTATGAGGCGATGGCCAACTTGAGGTTGGGAGGCCTTGCATGGAATGTAAACCATCTCTGAAAGTTCTATACATAGAACTCAAACTTGTACCCAGACGATATATAATGAAATTCATTCAGATCACACAAATTGTGTTCACTCGCCATACTCTTGTGCCACTCGCACTCGTACATTAAGCAATATGCTACCAACGGAAGTCAACCCTTGGTCGAGCGACTGACATGGCTAAGTAGTGCGACCCAAGGGCACCAAAGACATTCAGGCCTTGTGTCGTCCACAAACACGCCAACCCGGAGCCACCATCGGAGTTGCCCCGCTTGACTGGCTCACCGGGCCAAGACGACTGATGTCCGCTTCCCACAACGACCTCTCCTCCCCATCCTCGAGCAAAGTGACTCGAACGGTTAAGTACCACGCACGGGGACTTCGCAAACAAAAACCCTCACGTGGCTCGGGAACACACCAAGTAAGAGAGCTGCCTTGGACTCGCCACACGACTGGCTCTCTGAGCCAGGGGGAGAGACGCGTTACAAACAACGCACCAACAACCCGCAATAGGCACACGCTCAGGGACTTGCCTAAAACAACCCCACTCGCACTCGGGGACTTGCCCCTTTGGAGTCGCAAGGGATAACCAACAAAAAAAGTCCAAAGCAAACACATACGTACACAAATGAGTTATACCCCACTAAAGGGCGGACGCGCTCGGGTACTCGCTCAAACAAAAGTTAAACACACCACAAAATTAAGCTTGCATTGCGAGTCGATTGACTCCTCTTACTCCCCTACAAAATATTGTTCACATTACAAAAGTTGCCACTTGGCATATCTTACAAACTGCCTAGCGAAGCTATATATTTCGCAGGTCCTGATGAAGAAGCATCACCACCCTTGACACGGACGAATGGCTGCCATGGGTTTGTCGGGTAGGTCGTCAGCGACTTCGACAGTGCCAACCGGAAGGGCTGCTCCGACTTGAGGTCACGATGTTCTGGCTCGCGGTCGCCCGACGCCACCACCGTTTCTTGGTATGGGAGCAGGTCTCCCATCGCCAACACCCAATCAACAAAGGGGGCAGCCTTGGCGGTAAGCTTCAACACCTCCGACATCTCCACCACGCCAGTCGTCGAAGGGTAGCCGCTAGTGACGCCGTCGATGTCGAAGTCGTCGGGAAAATGCGCGAGCCGCAGGCTCAACATTATGGTGGCCCTGCGCCTGAAAGCTGAACGCGCCATCCACTCAACGACGCCGGGTACCTCCTCCAGGTAGCGCCACACTTCAGTCAGTCCCCCAGGTATAACCTCGGTGGGAGACATTCCCTGGAGAACCACCTGGACGCACAACACCGAGGCAGTAGCAGCGTTCACCACCGCGGTCACACACTATGAAGCATTGAAGGTCTGCACCACTGGGTCGCTTTGACCTATTACAGCTGCAACGTTAGACGTCAGCGCCACCACGAATTCACCTAGTCGGGGACTCTTCGCACAGATCAAAAGGAGAGCAATGACTCACCAAGGAGCTTCCGGTAGTGCTTGGTGACGTGCTTCTCCAAGGCACCGAGATCGCCCTATAGCCCAAGGATGATGGAGTCCGCAGCCTTCCGCTCCTCCTCAGCCGCGGTGACTGCAGCTTTAGCCCTATCCTCAAAGGAGTTCACGACCGCTTTCGCCTCCTCCAACTTATTTACAAGCAAGTCAAAATGCCCATTCGCCATGTCTAGCTCGGCAGCTGGAACGCACCCTTCCTGGGCTTTGGTAATGGCGGCCGGAAGACCATCTGCACGGAACAGAAACGATAGTCAGAACTCCGTCAAATAGTAGCAGCTCACAATCGCCAACTGAAACAAGTACTCACCGGCAGCCTCCTGAAGTCGCCGGTTTGCGTCGTGCGCCACATGCAGATCACGCTCCAGACACTCCTTTGCGGCCTGCCGGTCAGCTGACTCCCTTTGCAAGACCGACAAGCAGAACGAAAAAATAAGCAACTGCAAAAACACAAATTAAGTGTCCAGCCGCTGAAATTCAGCGACTAGACACTCGGGGACTGGCAACTAGAAGAAACTCAGTGCCTAGCAGCTGAAATTCAACGACTAGACACTCGGGGACTGGCGACTAGAGGAAACTCAGTGCCTAGCCGCTGAAATTCAGCGACTAGACACTCGGGGACTAGACGTACCTGAATGGTGGTGCCAAGCATATTGTGAAGCTCTTTGGCGTCCGTCGTAGGGACCACAAAGGAGGTACGCCCACGACGTGGCCCGACGTCCTCATCGATGATTTCCGGCATCTACGGAGATTGGGTCTCCGCCACGATCAGAAAACCCCTCGCCATGAAGCGCGGGAATGTCGCGGATGCCCTCGCCAGGGCACTGGTTGCTGGAGCCGGTGGTGCTACCGTCGGAGCTCCATCAGCTGGCTCCGATTGAGTGGCTTCCACCTCCTCGCCACCAGCAGTGGCATCCCTCGCCCATGCGCCATCTTGTCCTGCAGCCCCGTCGGGCTCACCCTTCTGCTTCTTCGCGTCTTCAGCAGGCGCGGCATCCATATCAGGTTTCCTCTTCCTGGGGAGATCGCCTTCCCCCGTGGTGATAGTCAATGTAATTTTAGCCACCGAAGGGCGGCTTATCTTCTTACTGCCGGATCTAAAAAACCTCCAAAGTCAGCAAAGAAATCACACAAAAATAAGTCCAACAATTGGAAAGGAAACCTCTAAGGACTTACTTGGCGATTGGAAGAAAACGCAACCCTGTGATGATGTGGGCATGCTTATCCAACTCTGGGCCTAGCTTGCGCGTTAGACCTTTCTCGAAGACATCCGAAGCCCACGACACCGCGGGCCTCTTCGATGATGAGGCCGCAGTCGCAGGAACCTCCGGTTCAGAAGACGCCGCCGTCCCCGAAGGTCGTGGCGACTTTGACGCCGCAGCCTCAGCTACCTCCTGCTCTAGCGCCATCAAAGTTGTTGGCGCGATCACCGCAAGAGGAACCTCCACCGCCACTTCCGTGCCTTCAGCCTCCGATCCCATCATCGGAACCGCGCCCTCCAGGATCTTACGTGAGGTCTCGGCCGCGTCATCATCAGACTTGTTATCCGACTCGAACACCACCGCATACCTAGATGGTGATGCCGGCTTCTTCAATAGCAACTTCAGCTTGCGCGCGGGCTTCGCCGGCATGGCTGTTCATCGAGAGCTCTGCTCTTGCAAGATCTCGTCGTCCTCTTCGCGCTCTTCAAGACTACGGCTCGCCTCGAACTTGTGCTGCTTCTGCATGCAAGTCTTGTGGGCCGCGGGCGATGGGGGAGGAACCTCCATTTCCTCCTCTTTGTCCTCAGAAGATTCTCCTACGGAACCCCCCTCGAATTCTTGGGGGACCTCTTCGTCGAGTGGAGGGAGCCAGCCTTCCAGAACCTGGAACAACTGGGAGTAGACACGAATGAGTTTCAGATGATGTGGCTGCAAATTGCACCATGGGAATCATGGCTGGAGATAAATTCAGAGAAGAGGACTTACTATGGGGGCTTCGTTCTGCACAGGCACGCACGGAGCGAGCCCGACCGATGTGGTTGTAAATTCCACGTCAGTGATCTTCTTCAGGGCGGTCTTGTAATCTTCAGCGTCCCATGACTCCTTGCTAGTTCAGGAGGGACCATTCTTCCCGCTATACTCGTACATCTAGTGTGGCCGAGCTGCCAACGGAACCAGGCATCGCCCGAGCCAACAGTTGTACAGGTTGATCGAGGAGAACCCTTGGTCCTTCAGCTTTTGTATCTGGTCCATCATCTCCATGACATCCATCCTTTGATCATCGGGGAGCCTGTCTGTTGCCAGCCGACGAGGCTCACTCCTCTCCGCGACGAATTCCGGCCGCCACCTCGCCGGAGGGGGTGGACTCCTTTACGTAGAACCAACTCTTCTTCCACTCGCTCGCGGCCTTCTTCGGTAGCATGAGCTTGAAGAAGTTGACCTTTGGCTTCAGCTAGAAGGTGACGCCTCCGGCCGCTAAGATTGGGCCGCCGGACCCTTCGCGCCCAATGTGGTCGTGGAAAAGCTCCAGCCATAGCGGGAAGTATGGCCTGCAGCCGAGGTAGCACTAGCAGAAGGTGACAAAGATTGCTAGTTGCTCGATGCTGTGCAGGATGAGATCCAAAGGTTTGATCACGTAATACGCGCAGAATAACCCGAAGAATAATGAAGTAGGGAACCCCAAGCCCCTCTCCAAATGGCTTGGGAAGCAGATGAACTCGCCGGCGTGCGGCTTTGGCTCGATCTCGGAAGTCGCGGGAATCTGCCAATTCCCTTTGTGAAGGATTCCGGCGTCCTCGAAGGACCTGAGTTGCGCCGTGGTGCACTTAGATTTCCCCCACGAGCCTTTCGGAGGCGCCATCAGGGATAAAGCCGGATCGCTCGGTCTAGAGAGTTTGGGTCGAGGGAAGACAGAAGAAATAGATGCGCGAGAATGAAGAACATGAGGAAGGATCTGCGGGACTGATCTGTTGCTCCCCTTATAAAGGAGTGCTACCCGCCAATCTCGGGGTAGCCATTACCCGCGGTAATTGCGCGGAAGTTACCGTTGGACTACCCAACGGATAGTTTGACCAAGTTGACGGTCTAAGTCCTTCACTTGACTTGCCTGCAATCGTGCCTGTCCATTCGCTGAAGCAGCGACTGGAAACCTAGAGGAAAATTTCCTTTGTTTCAACAGAGTCCATCGCCGATTCTACTGGGCATCCAAATTGGACTCGCTTACTCCGACTTCCAAATGAACACCTGTGTTCGAATCAACGATGGCCTTAGGGACTACTGATGGGGATATGCCGAACGGGGTATGCCCAGCAGGATGTTCCGATTGGGTCAAAGGCTTAGCGAGTGGGCCTGTAGGACGGCGACTGGAATGCGACTGAGGAGAAGGCCTGGCGATTGGAGATTGGAGGCCTAGAAGCGTACTCGAAGCCTAGTCGGATTAGGTTAAGGCCTCCGAATCCATATCTTGTTCAGTTTTAAACTGTAAACCCTAGCGAGATGACTCCTATATAAACCTCCCTAGGGTACTCTGAGGGCTTACGTTCCATCATACACCCCTTCGAGCGACTCGCTGCTTAGACATCGAGCTCGCCACCCCTGTAACTCGTTCTTCATCAATATAATCTAGCAGGAGTAGGTCTTTACCCTCCCGGGGGCCGAACCTGGGTAAACCCATGTGCATCCGCCCCCATCTCGCACCGCAGATAGCCGCCAGTTCTCGCCCCCGATTCTATCAATCGCTGCCTACTACAGCAACTGCCGTGGCCATTTCCACGACATTTATAGTATCTGGGTCTCAAGTAAGTACTACTAGTAGATACCATATTTTCCATGGATTTACTTGTATTAGGAGATAAGGGAATACTATCAGCATAACTCAATCCTATGAATCAAAGTACTTATATGTAAGAAAACTATAAGGATTGCATTCCTCTGAAATTCCTATGGATTTCGTACAAATCAAAGAGGCTAAAATTCTTATGAAATTCCTACTAACCAATGAATGTTCTAAAAAATAGCTTACATCGATCTAGGAATAATATCTGAGTCTCACATAAGTACTACTAGTAGATACCATATTTTCCATGGGATGTACTAGGAGACGAAGAAATACTACCAGCAGAACTCAATCATATGAAACAAACTACTTATATGTAAGAAAACTTCCTAAAGATTTCATTCCTCTAAAATTCCTAGGGAATTCCTTCGAATCAAAGAAACTAATTTTTTTATGGAATTCCTACTAACCAATAAAAGTTCAGAAAAATTAGCTTGCATTGATTCAGGAATAAAACTAATAAAATAAGTAGGGAGGAGAATTTACCAAGTTCTAGAGACTTCCGTGCATAAACACAGCCGTTCCCGGTCACTGCGAACACACGATCGTGTTGGATAATAGCATCATAGTATCTGAAGTAGCCCTGGAACTTGTTCACACAAACTGACCATCATGACTATCATTCCCGTTAAGGACAGCAATCTTGAATTCAAAAATGGCGACAAGAGAGAAATCTTTGTATCCCCCAGCAGCTATCGGAACTTGGCAAATGACTATATTCTGTAGTTTAGTATGTCGACCTTCATTAGCATCATCCTGAAATGTAAGTGCAGAACCTTCGGTCGGTTCAAACCTTGACACTTGCGGAATAACAATCTTGCGATGAGTGTACACGTTGACAAGGTCCCACATGAAATTGGGCCCAACTGTGACAATCCAATCTCCATTGGCGCCTGCTCGCTACTCATCAAAACCATTTGGCATCATAGCATCAGAGAACCTATCCAGTGGTGCCAGCTTGCACGAGCTACCCGCCACTTTGAAGCAGTCTTTGGATTCCCACCGTCTCCCCATCGGGTGAGAATGAAGAACACATGGGAGGCCAAACAGATGATAAGAAGGTGTAGTTATGCTCTCTTTTGCTAATTGGAGAATATGTTTGGACGAACCGACGAGGCTTGCGGTGGTGGTGGCGTTGCAATGAGTACTTGAAGGGGGCCTTCGGTGAACACCTTCTGAAACTGCTTAGGATCTT